>JACAXG010000076.1:3497970-4034060 GCA_018881555.1 Amblyornis subalaris
TCTCTTCTCTTCTCTTCTCTTCTCTTCTCTTCTCTTCTCTTCTCGTCTCTTCTCTTCTCTTCTCTTCTCTTCCCTTCTCTTCCCTTCTCTCAGATCTTTGTTGTGACATGGCCAGAGAAGGTGACAGCACCCGCACCAACTCTGTCAGCCTCGCTGTGCTTCCTCCATCATCGAGCTCTTCTCGTGAGCTTCCTCCAAGAGAAAGATGCTGCAGGCTCTGCCGGGAGAGGAGAGGGCAGGGGTTAAATTGAGGCCTCGGAGAGCTGAAATATTCCAAACATAAGGCGGATGTGGCACTTCCCAGACTGCATGTAAATCAGAGACACATGCTCCCTCCGCGATGGCAGCACATGTGCACTGTTTATTTGGAGGACCCACATTGCCTACTTATTTTTGTTTCTACCCAGTCAGGACTGGAAGGAGTTTGCTCCAGCCCCCCATAGGAAAATAACAGGAGCTCTCTCTTCCCCCGGGATGGAGGGCATGAAATCTACCTTCATTTTTTGACCAAAAGAACTCAACGTTGCCCTTTCGAGATGAGCTCCAGATCCCACACCAGCCCTGGAGCTTTCTCTCCCTCTGAACCCCGCCAGGAGAAACTCAACATCAGGAAACGATTCCAGGGGCTGTTCCACATTAGCCACAATCCAATTACTATGCACAGCCTGATGGTGTCTTCCCACACTCCTTCCCTGTCCATGGCGATGCCATCGATGGCGTTGGGCGGGTTGGGGGTGACCAGCCCTGGGACAGAGGGACAGTGGCCCATGGGAAGGGGCACGGCACAGTCTGTGCCACCGGCTGTTTGCACAAGCCCAGTGCTGGCAGCAGCACCTGGGGGTGAAGTCCAGTGCTACGCTGTCAGCGGGCAAAGGACACGGGCACTGTGAGAGCTTTGACAGCCGCAGGATCCAAGGGGACAAATGTCCACGGAGGACAGACTGACAGAGCCACGGTGAGAAAGGGCTGCGTGTCCCGGGCGTGGGCGGCTCCCTGAGAAACTCCCCAGTGCAGCAGTGCCCAGGGCTGCTCCAACTTCCCTCTTGGGTGTCTCCACCGGGTGTTTTGCAAGCAGAAACTCTTTTCTAGCTCAAGCCAGCMCTGGCTTCGAGCCAGGACCTGTGGCTGTGGTCAAGGCAGGGCTGAGGCACCACTAACCAGCCCAGCTTGCTGAGCATCAGCCCCCACACAGCCCTGACTGTTCCGTGTGACTTTCGAGGCTTCTCACCCACCACAAGCTCCTCGTCCCATCCCCCATGCCACCCTGGCTCCTTTCATGCCCAATTTCAACTTATTTCTCGCTCACATAGGCCCCTTTGCTCAGCACCCAGCCCAACCCAGGCTCCCCTCAGGGACCACGACACGGATTACAGCGATCTGCAGACAGGATTTGGGGTCCTGGGAAAGGTCCTGCCTGCCATCCCTGCTCTCCTCCTCACTCTGAGCTGTGCGCTGGCGAGGCAGGAGSTGCCTTTCTGCGGGGTTATTGCTCTGCTCGGCTGGCTGGAGCCGCTTACCCTCGGAACCCCTGGCGTCACAGCCGCACTCCGGGCGTGCAGYGATCCCTCGGGAGCACAGCATCTGCTGGATCCCCCCTGGAAGCGTGTCTCTCTGACTAGCAGCCGCCAAATGACCGGAGCAGAGAGCGAGGGCTGGGCYGGCTCTGCGTGGCAGTGGCCTCGTGTCACCCAGGAGAGGCTGGGCCCCCGTTGTCCCCATCAGCCAGATGTGGCTTGCCCAGCGATGCGTGAGCGCCTGGGCTTCAGCTTCCTTGGTTTTCCTTCCTTCCCGGTGCCCCCAGCCGATGGCAGGGATGGAAGAGGCGGCTGAGATGCCAGGGAGGAAATCTGTGTCCCCAGTGGCAGCTTCACCCTGACCCACCTCTCCCCTGTGACGCTGGGAGCTGCYGGGCTGCCGGACCTCTAGGTGAGTTTTGGTACCCAGCCACGCACAAACATCCTCCTCTGGTGGAAGGAGAAGGGCACAGAAGGCAGAAAATGGACGTGGATCCAACAGCTGGTTCCCACCAGTCCCAAAGAGGCAGAGGAACTGGTGCAACTGGCCAATTTAACAGGTGGGAGGCTCGTACTGGGCAGGTACAGGCAGCAAAAGCCACTCTGGGGAGGATGCCAAAGGCTCTTTGCAGCCACACACCRGCTTGGTTTTCCCTGCTGGATTCACACTGAGGTGTTGCTCCCTGTTGAACTCAGGACTGATAAAAAAGAACCCACCTGGAGCAGCCCCCGCTGCATTTTTTGGCTCTGTGGTGCCCATACCTACCCCACAGCCGAAGCTCCCAGGCAAACCAGGAGCTTGGAGCCGCTGGGGCTTGCCCAGCTGGAGGGGGTGTTTGTGAACCCACTCACAGCATCCCAGAGAGGGGAAAACAGCCCGGGGGGGGCTGGGGGAGACAAAAAATCCAAAACACAAACAGAGCTGCGAGGGAGAGAGGGAGGGGTCCTTGCTTTTCATCCCCAGGTGAGGCAAGGCAGGGAGGAGGAATGTTTTCCTCGGAATCCACCGGGCCCTGAACCTTATGCCCCCCCACAGCCTGAGAGCACAGCCAGCACCATCCCCGCCGTGGGACATCACGCTGATCCCCCTCGGAGGGCAGCAGCTTTGCAGGGAGGTGGGGAGAGGAGAGGAGAGCAGGGGTTCCCCACTCCGCCTCCTCCTCCATCCCGGGGAGCTCTGGAAACTTCCCTGCCCAGCCAGGAGCGGTGCCACGAAACCTGGCAAGAGCACAGCCGATGCTTCCCTCCCACTCCAGACAAATCAGCCTTTATCTCCCGGCTGAGTGGGCAGGAGGTGCCTCTTCCGACGCTGGCGAGGCATGGAACGGGCAGCGCCCACAATGGCTCTTTGTCGTGGGGCTGAGGAAGCTGCGAGCCCGGGGGAAGCAGAACAGGTTTGCTGTACAAAGACCAAAACCCTCCCAGGAGCGATCATCGGGGGATCTGAGTGTAAGGAAATCCCCGGCTGCCTCTGGCCCCTGTGATTCCTTTGTGGGGACAGGCTGACCCGTGAGGACACAGGTAAAGGGGTGAGAACCGTGCACCGAGGGCTCCTGGGGACTGCTGATCAGAAGTCCTGTTGGAGCAGCCAGCCGGCTCCCTACGGAAATGTGATGTGGGGAAGGACGAACTCCTGCTTAATTTGGAGCTGGAAAAGATCACACTCTCTTAGATGGCTTGGAAGCATATTGATCTGACTGTCGTGGTCCCAGGCTGTCGTGCTGTGTCAAAACAAGGCTTTTTGATCAGGCTGAAGCAAAGGAAATGCTGAATTTTCCCTTCAGGAAAAGAATTCCCGGGACTGTGATTTTCATCCCGGCTTTGCAGCTAAGGAGATTGCCCTGCTTCAGCATTTCCCATGGGACAGGGAGATTTGATTCTTTTTTTTCCTAGCTCTTGTCCTCAAGACCTTCTTCTGAAATTCTGGACTTAGCCTTCCCAGAGGGGTCAGGTTTATTCATAACTGAGGATGCCAGAAGGCCTTTTAAGTAGTATTGTAATTCCGACTGAAATGTCCAGGGACTCCAGGGAGAGCAGAGGCTGAAGATGAGCACGAAATGCCTCAGGACCCCAGAGGAAATGAGGAGATCTGGCACACAGATTTGGAGAGCCACGGATATGCCACGGAAGCCCTCATTGGTGCTATTCTGCATTATGTTTATGGCCAGAAGACCAAGCCACAGCTCCCACGGGGAGGTTGTACAGGAGCATCAAAACAAACGGTGGTGACTGGAGAAACATCTCCCACCTGCTGCTGTCAAAGGCTTTTTCTCCTCTAAATGCAGCAACACAGGCACAGAGACCGAGCCCAGGCACTGCAGCTCGGCAGCTTTAGCCCACAGACACATCCTGAGTCATGGGATGGGTTTCTATTTCTGCTTTCCGTGCCTTTGCGGGCCAGTTTGTGTTGGTACAAGATTGTGTCACCCACACTCACACAGACGTCTGTGTCGAGGCACTTCCCGGCCCTGCCACCTCCATCTCCTGCTGTGCCGGAGGTTTCCACCTCCACCTGCCTGCACAGAGCAGCAGGACAGGCACGGCCACGTCCAGGGCTGGCTCAGGTTGGTGCCAGCCTGCAGGAACAAGCTCAGGTTGGTGCCAGGCTGCAGGAACACGCTYAGGTTGGTGCCAGGCTGCAGGAACATGCTCCAAAGCGTGGCATCTCTTCATGGGAATCCAAAGCAGACAATTCCCAGAACATGCCCACTTGTTTCAGCATCATTCCCCCAAATTTTGGTCATTTGACCACATCAATCCCCGTAAAACACATTCCCTAATCCCCTTCCCACCCACTGTATCTGGTGTGACCTCAGGAGTAAACCAGTGGCTTGGGATTCTGTTTGCTGTTCCTGACTCACTCCCAGCCCAGAAATGGGATCAACTTCTGCTCATGGCATCAGATCCACCATTGGTTCCCGAGAATTTTGTGGTGTCCTCAATCCCATGTTCAGACCTACAACCCAAAATTCAGTGATTGACCTAAGTGGTCATGAAGGCCTTAAAGATATTTGGACACAAGACCCCGCTGCAGCAGTGCCAAGAACCAGCTTCACTCTGAAACCTGCTGAACCTACTTTTCTGCCTCGCTCCTGCCAAGACCCTTCTGAGAGACCTTTTGCAGCTCATTTTTCCCACCCACAAGAAGTCAACATCGATGCTTTAACTCTTTGCAGAGTGCTTGGAGCTCTACAAACTCCTGAGCGCTGGTGCAGAGGCAGATGCTGTTGACAGCAGAGCTTGGGCTCCTTTTGGCCCAAGAACTGCAGCTGAATGTTTGTGTATTGATTTGGCCACTCATGCAACAATCAGTTAAAGTTTAAGCGATGTCCAGGAGTCCCCTTGTCTTCCGTGAGGCCAAAGGACACATCCGAAGTGGGGCGTGGGGTTAAATCAGGCTTCCCAATGGAGTCCAAAGGAGTTAAACATTCAACTCCTCATGAACAGGATACAGGCACCTGCCTGAATCCCTACGCCTTTTCCAAAAACAAGATGTGAAGATAACGTTGCTTCACCTGGATAATTGACTTGGAGAGTTTTTATGCCCGGCTTGTCTTTCCCAATACATCATGTTTTCCATTAAAGGGAGCCATTCAGGAAATGAATGACTCCGAGCCCGCACAGATGTTGAAGCCAGGCAAACAGGGACAGTGCCCAACAGTGCCAATCCTTTTGTGTCAGTGGCTCATCCCTGACAATGATGGAACAGCTCCTGATCCCACGGTGACATCAGAAGCGCCTCGTGATTTTGCAGAGCTTTTCAGAACCGGAGTTCTCTTCTGCTTAAACAATCCTCACCTTAAAAATGAGGCTATGGAGAATTCACTGAAAATCCCTTTGCATTTCCTCAGYRCTGAGGAAATGAGCGAGATCAACTCCAAACTCGCAGYGAGCTCGCCCTGCCAGAAATATTTGTGCTTGGACCAGCAAAGCCAACCTTCCCAGGCTGGCTTGGGAGAGCAGACGCTTTGTTCCTTGGCTCCAAGGGAAAACGCTGCCAGCTGCCAGCATTTAAACCAGCAGTGCTGCTGCTGAGCACGAAATCAGCCAGGCAAGACATTGTGATGGGGACACAGAAGGGAAGAAAGGAGGGCACGGGCTCGGCACAGAAACCACCGCGCCGGGAAACCCAGCTGTGACACGGAGCTGGAGCGTGTCCGGCGTGAGGCCAGCCGAGATCAGGAAATTGGGATTGTTTGCTTCTTATTACTGCCATCCTTCACCCATCTGTCCTAGGAAACAGTGCAGGAGCTTCTAAAACCCTGCTGGTGCCATTGCCTGGCATTGCCTGACCCTGCTGCTGCTCTGACAGCCTGGACTGATCCATGGGATGACCACACGCCCCATGCTCTGCTCTGGAAATGTGGATATTGCCCCGGGAAGATGACTCAGTCTCACTGAGGAGAAACTTGACTTGAATTACTTTGAGAGATGATGATGTTTTTTCACAGGGTCCACCAGTGTGATTGCTCCCACATCACACACTCGTCCTCCCTGCCTTTTTCCCACTCTCCTCGGCACTTCCAGAAGAAGCAGCAAGATGAAAGCAGATGTTGGCAGCTCTCAAGGCTTCTCTTTCTGAGCCAGGCAAAAGTGACTTTGATTTTCCATGCTGCTCTAGCAGACTGTTCTGACAGTGCACGAGTGGATATGGATTTATGGTGAATTTACCCAATGAGTTGGGCGCTGTACAGTCATATACGTACATAAAATTTCTGATTCAAATTAATATCCCAGGACTKTTCTTCATAAACCAAAGAATTTATACAAGCAAAAAAATTAACATCAGTGTGTTTCCCACAAATAGAAAGTTTCACAGAGTATGGGTTTTGTGGGCGTACGTTGCCTACATTTCAAAATCTGMCCACAAATGTTTTCTGTCTTAAACACCTCGAAAACTTCCCAGCAAAAAGTGACAGAACGTATCTCTCTGCAGTCAGAAATGTGATTGCATCATATCCAGACACAATCAGGCTGGTTTTGAGCTAATTAGCTCTGATCCAAACAGCAGCATTGCTTGAACAAAGCAAGGGCAAGTTTCATGATCAGGAGGTCCATGGGGGTTAGAATTAGATGATCTTTTAGGTCCCTTTCACTCCAAATCATTTTATTATTTATTATGAGTCTATGCCAGTGGGGCCGAGGTTCCCTGAAAGGCCATGTTGATGCCACTTTGAACATTTCCATGTACTCCAGGGAAAATTCCTCAAGGTCCCCAAATGTTAAAATATGAGTCAGGAAAATATGCCAAATTCCTTTGCAGTAGTGGAAAAAAATTTAACAATTAAATCTAGAGTTCCTTCCTACATTTAAAACAAGACCTGTAAATTGCATTTTATTTTAAGGGAGGTTTCAATTTTATATGTATTTACATTATATGAYGACATGAAAGGCAAGACCCTGCAGAGTGATTCCTGCAGCTGGAGGCTGCTGGTGCTGGTGGCTGATGAAGTTTGGAGAAGCTGGAGTCGTGCTGGACCAGGGTTTGGGATCCGTGCAGCAGCAGCCTCCCAGTGCTTCCTTACCCAGCTAACATGCAGGAAAAGCTCCCGCTGTCTCCAGCCAATTGTAATTCAATTGTAAAAAAATCTGCTCCAGGTGGCGATTTGGCGTCTGCTTCCATTTCCCYCTGCGTGGGGGATTGCAGGCACGGCTAACAAGGGGCTGATTCCACACACACCGGGCCACATCCTCAGCTCCTGCAGCCCACAGGGAACACCGTGGGATGGGAACAGCTTACTCCGGGCTGAGCCCTGGGAGTCAGTCCTTCCACTCTGGGTTGCGACAGAGGCTCGGAGCTGTGAGTTTTGGGCCGCAGCCTGGGACGGGCCCTGGGGTTGCTGTTTGCATCCGCAGCCTCTTTAAACATTCTCGTGCCGTGTTATCGCTCTGGAATTCCAGAGTGCTGAGTCCCGGCCTCAAGCAGCCGGAGGAATTTGCTCCCCAAGCAGTAATGCCTTCTTTTTCCCCAGCAGGATCCCCTGGGACGGCTCCTGTTGTGCAATGAGGGTGGGCTGGGCTCGTGCCAGGCTCCAGATCCGGGTTCTGGGCTTGGTCGCCCCGGTACATCCCGTTCCAGCACGTGAGCTGGGTAATGGGACCACCATGATCCAGCCACGGTGGGATGGGACGAGCCCAGGATGAGGAAGAGCTGCAGGACTGGGCGCTGCTGAAGGGCAGCAGCCTCCACCACCTTTCCGCTCCATGGGTATCCAGGTTTGCACCGGCTCATCCAGAGGCAGAACTGGGAACTGGTCTGAGGGAATGCGCCACGTCTTGGGTCCTCATTCCTATTATTCCCACTGATTTTGAGGACAAAAGAGGAGGTTTCTCCACGCAGAGGGTAGCTCAGCTGCAGGACTCCTCACCGCAGGGCGAAGCTGCAGCAGAATTCCAGCCTGGACTGAGCTCACAAGGAATGATTTGAAGTTGTACATACGCAAGAGCAATAGTTTAAAAAACAGAGATGTGGGGAAGAGATAGAAAGGCTTCTGGATGCAAACCAGGCAAATTCCTTGAATTTGGAGGCGGCTCATCCACATCTGCTTACTGCAGGGGTTTTCTGTCACTCCTGCTGCAGTTGCTGAGTGCAGAAAGGCTGTGGGACGAGCGGGGCTGTGGGGCTGGCGAATCATCCCGGGCGGGCTCTGAAGGAGCCAGCAAGCTTTTTCCAGTGTCTTTTCGATGACAAGAGCATTTTGCTGACAAAACAGCCCATTTTCCCCAGCCTAACCCCCTCGTTATCAGCCCTCGGTCGCAGGAGCGTTGGCTGACGCGGCGGCGGCAGCCCGGGGTTATTGAGCTGTTGACAGAAAGCTCATCCACTCTGAGCAGTTATCGTGGCAGGGAAGCATCCAGCACGCAGGCAGCTCCTGACAGGCTCTCTCATCAGCCAGATGCCGTGTGTGGGGGAGCCTCCTCGAGTCTCACACCCCGTTTTCCCTCCCATTGTATTCAAATGAGTCTCCCGGCCGCGTTAGGGTTGATTAGCCCCGCAGAGCAATTTAGGGGGACACGGCCATAAATAGTCCTGGAAATGGTGCTTAGCTGTGCCTCCAGGTGAGTTCATCTCTGCAAGGGCATACTATGGAGGTAGGAAAGGGATGTATTTGGGAGAATGCTGCTGTGACTGTTCTCCCAACGACCAGAGAGAGGAAGGAGGAGCACGGGACCTTCATGGGTGGAGAAAACCAGACCAAGGCCAGAACTACTCCTTGCCAAAACCTCCATTGCTTTACCGATTTTGGCATGAGGCTACTGACTGCACCAACTGGCTCAAAGCCATGCCAAGGGCCAGGATTAGAAGGCCAAAGCGCTGTTCTGCGTTTTATTCCTGAGCTCAATAAATTCATCCCCTCCTGGRAATGCTGCTCAATGTTAACAGGATTAGTGGGTCGGCTCATCCATCTGGGCAACCTCTCRGAGTGGGGTAGGAAGGAAGGAGGATGGAAAAAAGGAGGATGAAGACTGGTGAAATGTCCTTATTCCTGCTCCCCTTCCCGCTGGGCCTGGCGCTCCCTCCCCGCTGCTCTGCCATCCGGACAGCTCCATAATCACAAGGAAGCAGCGAGAGCAGCCTGAACCCACGGTGCAGCGCTGCAAAACCCAAGGTTTCGCTTTGATGTCTGCCTGAAAGATGAAAAAGTCTTAATCAAGGCCGAGAGCGCGTTAAACAGCAGACTCTGAAATAATTGGGCACTCCGGCCTTCTTAGGCGAGTGCAAAAGGGGGGATTATCGTGGCTTGGGTAGTCAAACGTGTACAGGCTTTATCCCGGCTGGAGCAGGGCACAGGCAGGGGGAGCAGGGCACAGGCAGGGGGAGCAGGGCGGCGCAGGCTGAGCACACACCACGCGGGGCTTGCCAGAAAGTCCGGCAGTCTCTCTCCCGCCCGGATCGTGCTGTTCCCTGCTCTCCCCCGTGCTGGCTGCATTAAAGCTGTCTGGGGCAGGGCTGCCAGGCTTGGCCAGCACTTGCCTTGCCAGCCCCAGCAGTAGCTGCTTTTGCAGATTTGTCTGCCCGCAGAGTCCAAGTCTTCTACTTCATTTCCCTCAAGCGTTTCAAAAGCCTCTGCCTGCCAGGCTGAAGGAGACTTTTAAAAGGTTTTAAACAAGGCCATTGCTGGTGGGATGGGGACAGGACTGGACTGGCTCCATAAGAGAACTGTCTTCCCAACACTCTTAGAGTGATGTGAAGGAGAAAAGGGACAACTCTGACATCCAGATGGGCCACACCATTGCAAAAGGCTGCAGAAATCAGCAGGGATGGAGAGGAAGGGGATGAGCTTGCTCCTTGTGCTCAGTGCTTGAAGAGGAAACATCAGAGCCAACCTGGTAGGAGGTGTCCTGGGCTCCCAGCTCGCATGAAGCCAGGGGGAYGCTGGAGCAGATCCCAAACGTGCCCATTTCTCGTTGCAGGTTTGTCTCACGTTGGCTCCCAGCACTTCACAACCAACAACCACACGCGAGAGTGAGCGCGCCTGGCACAGGGAAGTTTGTGCTGTGGAAAAGGTGCTTTGCCCCTGGTTGGAAAACCTAATTAGCAATTAGAGAGGAAGGAGCATCACATCGAGTAGGGAGCAGCTTCTGGAGTGGCAGAGGGGAGTGGGGGCATGGACGGAGGAGAGGATCGTCTTCAAGAATGGAAAGGACATGAGACAAAATGTTCTTGCTCAATGTTGTAAACAAGCCTAAAGTGTTTTGAAAGACTCTGTCGATATAAATTACTGACAAACAAGACACTGGAATTGCAAAAGAGGAGCCCAGCTGGAGGGAGGCTGCTCGCAGAGCGCCTCGCTGCCCACCTCAGACACTCCATGTGCCAGCACCACTCTCTGCTGCCCTCC
This sequence comes from Amblyornis subalaris, assembly GCA_018881555.1. Classification (NCBI taxonomy): domain Eukaryota; kingdom Metazoa; phylum Chordata; class Aves; order Passeriformes; family Ptilonorhynchidae; genus Amblyornis; species Amblyornis subalaris. The sequence goes on from JACAXG010000076.1 coordinate 3,508,328, forward strand.
CACATTCCTCTCTATTCTCCCCCTCTCGAATGGAGAGGAGGCATCAAGTGCTCTGTGTGAGATGAGTGCATTAAAGCATCCTCCAGCCCCAGCTACTGTGGCCCTGAGAGCCGAGGGAATTCCCCGGCAGAGCTCTCYGTGCAGCGTTTTCCCGCTGCAAATCTTTCAGGATGATTCCCTGTGCAAGCCCTCGCTGTGCTGTGGGTTTGGGAGATTCGGTGTCTGTGTCTCTGCTCCTTCCCGCGGGCAGCTCGTTCCCATCCCCGCAGGGTGGATGAGGGAGCTCTTGGCATCCTCCACGGGGTACACGTGTGCTCCAGCCACGGGCAGGGAGCAGCTGCTGCGCCGTAAATTCACACCCTCGCTTACCTCGCGTTCACTCTCTCATCTGGCTGTACCTTCTCCTGAGACAGCAGCCAGAGCTCTGCAGGGCACAGCCGTGGCAGTGACAGCCTCAGCTCGGCTCTGGACAGCCCAGGCTGTAACCCTGGCAAAAAAAAAAGGCCTAAATAGAGTAATGCTGTTCTCTTACCCACGGCCTGGAGTGATTCCAGCCTGCGGGAACGGTGGGGAACACTCCCTGTGTGCATCAGGGTGATGGGGACTAGTGTGCTCGCCCCCATAGAGGTCATGCTTCAAAATCGTAGAATCCACAAGGCTGGAAAAGATCTCTAAGATCATCAAGTCCAACAGTACAGATTGGGGCCAAAAGTCCCTTTTTTGGGGTGTGTTAACCCTCTGCCAAAGAGATCAGTTGAAAAAAAGAACTCCTGCAGGGCCTGTTGGTGTGGTGAGCTCCCAGTTCAGCTCCAGCACCAGCCTCTTCCCTTCAGGGCTCTGGTAGCAAATCTCAGGAGGATTTTTAATTGCAGCAGTGGGAGTTATGTCTTCAAAACCTCTCTGGATCTGAGCTGTAATTGCTAAAACAGCCTGGAGAAAAGAAGGCTCTGGGGAGACTTTAGAGCACCTTTCATTACCTCAAGGGGCTCCAAGAGAGCTGGAGAGGGACTTTGGACAAGTGCCTGGAGTGACAGGATGAGGGGGAATGGCTTCAAACTGCCAGAGGCGGGATTAAATAGGATATTGGGAAGAAATTATTCTTGGTGAAGGTGGTGAGGCCCTGGCACAGGTTGCCCAGAGAAGCTGTGGCTGCCCCATCCCTGGAAGTGTCCCAGGCCAGGTTGGATGGGGCTTGGAGCAACCTGGGATAGAGGAAATGAGTCAAGCTTTAAGGTCCCTTCCCACCCAAACTATTCTGTGACTCTCTGAAAACAAAGGCCCCAACACCCACTGCACCCCTCAGTCTGTTTGCACCTCTGACATTCCAGCCTGGTACCTACTGAGGAAAAAGGATGAAACAGATGAGAAACAGGAATTTCTGCACCCAAAGACTYCCTACCAACTCCAAATACCACCCTGTGACTGGCATGAATCAGGGCTCTGCACTTTTTCCCTGCTGCTGAAAGCACAGATGTCTGAGCASAGCTCCAGGGAGAGAGCTCTGCCTGGTGCAGAGCCATGGCTTGCACATGGGGACGCTTTAAAGCCATATGGGATTTCCAGCGGGCCCTACTGTACTTGGGCCTCGAAGTTCAGAGCAGGGGGAGTCCTGGAGGGGTGGCTTTACCAGCTACATAAATAAACTGCAGTGGGTTCATCCACCACTGGAACACAAACACGGCCGGGGTGGCAGGAAGCCAAGCAGAGAGATAATATTTTTCTTAGATATTAGCCTGGTATGAAATCAGAGCAGAAGAATACTCAAAGAAAAGCCTTGACAGGGAATAATGAGAGTTTCAGGTGGGTTTTTAAAATTTTACTCGAAAGCCGAGGAAATGATGAATTCTAACCATCYTCCCCATGATGAAAGAGTCTCAGCGCTACCCCCCGGAGCGGCACTGCTAGGAAGTGCTTTGCAGAAGGATTTAGTGGTTGTTTCTGCTCCTGTCTACATTAAGGGAGGTTCCAGGAGAGCCAGAGCTCGCTGGTCCTTTAGCAGAGGTGAGCTGAGCTGTGCCCATGGCATCGGTGCCCCCCAAGCCCTGCCCTGGCACGGGGTCACGGTGGGGCTGGGGGAGCAGGCAGAGCTGCCCTCGGATTGGGGCTTTGGGGCTGATCCTGACCCCCCAAGCAGGAGGAATCAAATCCAGCCCAGGATGCAAGGAAGGACTGCAGAGATGCTCTCCACACGCACGTTGCTGGTGCCGAGTTAGCTCTGCCTCCCCTTGGGGCTAAAAATACCTTGCTGAGACACTTGACAGTGATCCCAGAGCAGAGCTGGGGTGCCAGCCTGGCTTGGGGACAGGGGACYGGGGCAGGCAAAGGGAAAACAGGGAGGAACAACCCATTTTTGTTCCCACTGAAATCACAGCCTCTCAGAGTGCTTGGGGTTGGACGGGACCTTACAGAGCATCTCATTCCAACCTTCCCAGCATGGGACACCTTCCTCCAGCCCAGGCTGCTCCGGGGTGACACCGGCAGCGATCCCGTGCCGGGTCTGGCTCCGGGAGCAGCGTTTTGGCCGCCGCTCGCTGTCAGCCGGGATGGGGAAAGCTGAGCCGATGGCCGGCTCGCAGGAGCAGAACTAACGAGCCAACAAATCAGGCCGCTGCCATGTCCTCCGCCCCTCTCTGTCTGCTTCAATAACAGCCGATGGGGGAGGCTCCCAGAACTGCTGAATGGCTCGATAACCAGGAGCCAAAAACATTCAAAACCGCACGTCTAAATTAATTCATCCCCAAGCATCCGCAGACAGCGAAGGGGAGGGGGGGGTGGTGGTGGTGAGGGAGGAGGTGGAGGAAAAGAAACAGAAGAAGGAGAAACGACTTGGCTTCTTTTCAAGCCCTTTCTAAAAATGCTGAAAGAGTTTGGCAATACTAATAAAAAACCCAGTGCAGCAGTTGCCCTAATTTCTCGGAGCAGCATCGCTGAGAGGCAGGCGACAGGATGGCTGTGGCATGGAAAATAGGGGATGAAAAGGAGGAGGAAAGAGTTGGGATGTCAAAGCGACGGTGGCAGGATGGAGTCTGACAGGGCGGAGGGAGAGAGCCGGGATGGCTGAGCTGCTGGAACCCCACTGGGATCCATCCCTGCTCCATGTCTGGCCTTCCAAAGCTCATCCCAGACCCCCTCCCAGGGCTGGGAGTCGCTCTCYGTGCTCGTGGCTCTGCTTCCAGAATGGCAGAGAAGGATTTGAGCATGGTCTCAAGGCGGCGTGCAACGTCAGCCTGTCTGCTGGAATGACACTCAACGGAGCCCCAGCGACAGGAGAGGGAGCAGGAAAGCCAGGAGATGGTACTGGGAGTGAGGGAGCCCAGCAGCCAGGCAGGCTGCCTGCCCAGAGGGAGCCACAGAGAGCAGTTTTTCCTCAAACAGCGTGAAATCCAGGCAGGAGAAAAGTTTGAGACCGCTCCAGCTCAGCCTRGGAACCCCCTYCTAGGGAGGAGAGGGCTGAGGGAGYGCTGAGATTCCYGCAGGTATGGGCAGGGTGGACAAGGTTTTCTTCAGCGCCATCAAAGCTGCATTYTGGGCTTAGCTTCCATGGAAAAATGTTTGTCACTGTGGAGCAACACTGGAGGCATGTGGTGTGGTCATTCCCAGTTCATCCTGGACCCAGAGGGATGCTTTGGGGTGCCCTGGAAGYTGACTTCATCAATGAATGGCTTTAAGCTGGAAGATAATGCCTTTAATTGGAAGAGAGCAGGGTTAGATGGGATATTGGGAAGAAATTCCTCCMTGTGAGGGAGGTGAGGCCCTGGCACASGTTGCCCAGAAAAGCTGTGGCTGCYCCATCCCTGGAAGTGTCCAGGGCCTCATTGGATGGGACAAGGTGGAAGGTGTCCCTGTCCATGGCAGGGAATGGCACTGGATAAACTCTRAAGTCCCTCCCAACCCAAACCATTGTATGATTCTACAATTAACTAAAAGGTCCCTCAGGATTTTCCAGCTCAATCCCTTAGAATTTWGGTTTCCAACACCGAACATCACATCAGTAATGCACAGATCATTCCTGGAGGTGTGATCTCAGCCTGTGGCTGGTTTTCCCAGCCATTGAACTATGGCATGTCCAGGGCAGTGGCAGACCCAGGTCCATGTTGGGGGTTGCTAATTGGGAAGGCCAGCCCTGCTGTTAGAACATTTAAGGCCTGCAGCCCATCAAACCACCAGAACAAGCAAGGTCAAAGCCATCTTTGAATCACCCCCGCGAGTTTTACAGGGAAATGTATAAATAACTGTGGAGGCTCAAGCTAACGACTGAGTGCAAACACTCCCAGTGCTGCAGGACCTGGTGACATTCAGCCAAAAGGTCAGGTTTCTCACCATGGTATTTGCATTCTCCATCTACATACATCAGGAGCAAAGCAAAGGAGCCGGAGGAGGCAGACGAACGGGCTGGAAATGCTGCCCAGGCTCTGGTTTGAACGGGACATTGCATTTCCTTTTATCAATTTAACCATAAAACCTGAGCAACAAAGCACCGCTGAGCGTGCCTGTGGCTCCAGGCTGGCCAGCCCCGGCTGGGATGAGTGAGAGCAGTGTTTTTCCATCTCCCAGAGCTGGTGTTTGCTATCTGGGGAGCRCGGGCAGGGGAGAGGTGTTAGGAAATCTCTCTGACTCAGTCTCAGAAGTTGCTCAACGGAAATATCCACGGCAATGCAGGGTGCCACAGCTGAGGGATCTCTTCCCCAGTTGCAGGAGAAGAGATGGCTTTGAAAGTTTCAACCTGCAGCTAATTTTAGATGGACTGTCCCATTATTCTCCAAGCTCACATCAGTTTAACCTCGTTTCTCTGTCATAGGACGCATCAGTACCAGTGAAGATTGGCTTAGTCAGAGCCTTTCTAAAGCCTGGGGCTTGCTGGATTGAATCACAGAATCATTTAGGTTGGAAAAGACCTTTAAGATCATCGAGTCCAAGCCTATTTATGTACCTATGTAATGTTTAACGTCATGGCACTATAATGCAGTTAAAGAAAATTTAAAGGAAAAACGTTGCTGTTCTTAATGCAGTTTCTGCTGATGTCTGGGGCACCTCAGACAGCAAAATGCATCTTTTTAATCAAGAAGGAAAAGGCTGCAGTGTGCACAAACCCGGTGAACCCTGTCCTCAAAGTGCCACGAAGGATCAAAGTTGGACAACCCTCCTCCTTGCTCCCCAGAACATGCAGGGTTGTTGCATCAACTGCACATGAATTCGAGTCCCAGGTGGATTTTAAACCACAGCAGATGGTCGGGAAGAAAGCAAAGACTCTCCAGAGGAGCCACACCTGGAATGTGGGCTGTGCTAYAGTGTAGGAGGCTGAAGGTGGGGTCTGGCTTCGCTCCTCTCCCAGGTACCAGAGGCTTGGAAGCATCTCCTCGAGCCTCCTCAGGACAGTGTGTGCGTGGGGAAGCCACCCCACCYGGCCTGGGGAGGTGACTGCTCAGCCCTCAGCCAGGAGAAGCCACCCATAAAGGCTCAAAATAGGAAATGCCTTCGAAAAAATTTAGGGGGAAAACGAGTCTTTGCAGATCTTATCTCAGGGGAAATGGGAGTCAGGCTTTTGGGAGGAGACGTTTCCCACCCCTGTGGGCTGCCAAGCCCCCCCGTGCTGCAGCACAGCCCCATGCAGGATGCAGGAGAAGGCCTCTGAGACATTTCTTTCAAAAATGGAGCAGGGGTTACCCTTTCTTTCCAAACTCCTCCCGGGAAGGAGCCGCCCTCTCCCAGCGCCTCTCCGTCCCCTGGCTCTGAGCACATTAACCCCAGCCACGAGGGTCCAGCCTGGCTCTTCCCTGGGCACTGGGGCTTCGCTCCCACTTCTCCTGCTGGTGGCTTCCCACATGGTCCCAAAAGGTTCAAGGGAATGCCAGGGAAAGGTGGAAATSTGTGGGAACTTGATGATCTTTAAGGCCCCTTCCCAACCCAAACCATTCTGGGATTTCTGATTCTCTGATTTTAATGTCAGGGCCCTCCCCTGCACCCCAGCCCTCAGCAGGACTCCGAGCCAGCCAAGCAGGAGAGACTTTCCAGAGCTTATGGCAGAAGAGGAGCTAGAGCAGAAATTTTAGGAGAAACGCCAGATCCCTGCAAGCCATCAGCGTGAGACAACCCCAYGCTGCTCAGGTCTCTCCAGACAGATGTTTCCAGATGTGGCCAGGCAGCTGGACTACCTTACAGTCAAAATGATGACCTGGCCAGAGGTTTGGTGCCCAGTTCAGCAGGGGATGAAGGTTGGTGATTACAAAGCCCCACAGGTCCCCCCTACCAGGCTGAGGATCATTCTGTGGATCCAGGACATCTTTGCTGCTGGGCTTGGGCCTGTTTAAAAATCAATCAAACAATCCTGGGCTTCTGGAAGGTGTTGTGACACTCTGTGGATGTGGCTGGAGTGTTTTTAAGTTCCCTCTCTGGAACACTCTGCAAGTGTAAATTGCTGTTAACCTTTTCCTGGGTCAGGTAGTTTCACTCCGGCATCCTGGGGATTCAAAGCAGGATCAAAGGTCTCTTCTGCAAGGTAATAAAACACGGTCAAAGGCCATGTTCAGATGGATTTGTCACCCAAACAAAAAGAAAATTGAAGCCTGGAGAAGAGAAGGCTTCGTGAAGCACCTTCCAGTACTGAGAGGGGGATTCCAAGAAGGCTGGAGAGGGACTTTGGACAAGGAGGGCAGGGYTGGATGGGATATTAGGAAGAAATTCTTCCCTGTGAGGGTGGTGAGGCCCTGGCACAGGTTGCCCAGAGAGGTTGTGGCTGCCCCATCCCTGGAAGTGTCCAAGGCTGGGGTGGAAGGTGGAAGGCGGAAGGTGGAAGGCGGAAGGTGGAAGGCGGAAGGTGGAAGGTGGAAGGTGGAAGGTGGAAGGTGGAAGGTGGAAGGTGGAAGGTGGAAGGTGTCCCTGCCCGTGGCAGGGGGTAGAACTGGATGAGCTTTAAGGTCCCTCCCAACCCAAACCATTCTGTGATTCCATGAAACGGAGAAAGAAGAAATCATGGGCATCCCTGTCGAGGGGATGGGGGGAGCAAACCTGCAGCCAGACGAGGAGCTGAGCTGTTCCCTCTGCTCTCCCGAGCATCCATCCCAGCCCTGCGGATGCTCCCGGCGCCGTGGGAGGGCTGGGATCTCCTGCAGCTGCGTTACCTGCGGGGCATGCGGGCTAATTACCAACCACACACCCAGCAAATGGCTCTGCCACGGCAAAGTGTTATTGACTGAAGCAGAGTGCAGCAAAATGGCCCCATCTCTGCGAAGGTAACCTCCTTTTTCTAAATGGTTAATCTCCAGCATTAGAGCTGGTGTGTTAAAGGAGGTTTAGGGCAATTTAATAGCTCATAAAACTTTATGGTCCCAGTTGAAATTGGAGTGATAACTCTGGAGTGTAAAGCTATACTTTGCTAAATGTCTCCCTTAGATTTTTTTATTTTATTTTATTATTGGAAACTTAACATCTGCTACAGCAAAATAAAACGGAACCATTTGCACTGTTGAGAGACGTGAGCATTCTGCTTCTCTTCATTCTGTTTATATGTTTATTGCTTAAAACTTTGGCGTCGATATTATCCTTGATTATTAAGATTTCAATCACTCCRAGGAAGGGAGAGATAAAATAAGCCAAAACAGAGCCGTGATCAGTTTAACTTGTGGGCAGAATAGAAATCAGGAGGATGCCAAACCRTAGACATTGATATTGTTTGGAGTCTTCTTAAATTTCCATTAATGATGTGGTTCCTTGGCCAAATCGTGTCTGTGGCAGTGCTACGTGAAGCAACATGCAAACCGTCATGGAAAGGGAAATGGGGAGGATTTGGAAGGTGTTTGACCTGCAACAGTCCCCGTTCTGGTGCCTCAGTTCCCCCAGATGTCAAATGCTGGTGTCTCCTCTCCTCCTTCCAGCGGAGACCTGTAAGCTTTATCCCAAAGATGAAGGATCATTGCTGGCTTGGGAAGCTCCAGGAAATGCCAAAATCTGTGGCAGGACTGCTCTTCCTGAGTCCCAGCGTTGTGGAATTCTCTACAATGCCCAAAGCATTCTTTTTTTTCCCCTCCAACAAGCACCTATTTGCTATTCTTTCCCAATTCCTTTCAGCATAAATCTCAGTTCACACTYGCAAGCAACGTATTTAAGGGGGGAAAAAATATGTTTCTGAAAGAGCMGTGTGAGAAATGAACCGGCGACTTCTGGAGCCAGAACAGCCGGAGCGTGAGCAGCGACTCACACGGAAAATGGAATGAAAATGTTGGTGAACTCCAACCGAGGGTGCTCCAGCAGGGAAGGGGTCAGCGAGCCCGGCACAGGCTCSTGCACATTGGATCTTCAGTCCCTGGGGCGTGTTAAAGGAAGTTTGGGATTTATTCAAAGATCCTTGTGTAGAGGCCAACTTAGCCTGCTCTCCCAGAAGTCTGGTTTAAGCCTGGCTTTAATTTGGGGTCCTTGCTCAATCGCAGTGCTCCYCTACCTGGAGCTTACTGGGGGCTCCTGAAGTGCAGAGCACCACGATTCCCCCTCCTGCCAGCAGTCCCCCGAGAATGTTCTCTGTAAATTTGCGTGTTTAATTGCCACTTGGAACATGACAAAACCCTTCTGGCACAGCCCTGACAAGAGCAGGATGTCGAGTACAGGCTTGAAAGGCCTCGTTCCTCCCTGCCAAGCCCCAGCTCTGGTATGTCCCCGGACGGGCCGGACGGCCGGAGTGTCCACGCCGGGCTGCGTGGGAGGACGTGTGGGAGTGGGCAGCCTACTATTCCCGAGGAGCCGCTTCCTCAACTCACCCCTGACGTGCTTTCCACGCAGAGGTGTCCCCATTCCTTTTAATTCCACCCCAATTTTTCCTTTTCCCTGCCCGTCATGTGCAGGACAGCTTTGCACGGGTATTTTCCCAGATAATCTTCCCAGATAATCCGTGATTCAGCAAATACCAGGGCAGARACTCAAGAGTTAAAGAGCCTCTCGTTAAGTTGCCCCCAGGGATCCCTTCCCAAGCCTCAGCCTTGGCCTTTGCTGAAAGATTTCCTCCTTCCCCGAGATGTCATTTAGGCCATTAGGGGATCTTTTTTTGCAGGGAATAATGCCTACCCCTCACACGTGGTCCCCCTTAATTAGTAATTAGGATAATGCAATATTGAAAAAGCAAGGCACAAATTTAATTAGTTGTGTTTTATTAGAGTAACTAAGGAGAAGGCCCCCGGACTCGGYGGGAGGAAAGGGATCGATACTGAACATCTATTTTCACTAGAAAACAATTGCAGCTGATGGCTGTCCGTGGGGGGAGCCCGGCACAGCCACCCCCAGCTCCATCCCTGCCTGCCCAAGGGAAGGGGCAGCACGGGGCCTGGAAAACAAATGATCAATACCTCCAGAGAGGGTCTGCGTATTCTCAGTGAAGGGTACGGAGCGGGTAATAGGAGCTGACACATAGCTATGGGGAGATGGCTCCCATTGCTCAATTAGCTGATTATCTTTTAAGCTGCTCTGGCTCAAATGATGGCACAGGAGCTTGGCTTTTGCCTCTCTATTCATTTTGGGTGAGCTGGTGAGTGTGCTTTGCGGTGAAGCCCCTTCCTGTGTCACCCTCTCATCCGTGTCCACCCTCACCCACCCGGCCTGGCTGCGTGTGCAGTGTCACCCCTTCCGTGGGGTCCTTCCCATTCCTCCCCACACCCYTCAGGGGGCCTTGCAGTGGGGCTTGGTGTCCTGTGAGATGAAACAACACTTTTGTTTGCTCTGCAAACCCTTCTCGTGGAGATCTTGCTAGAGATGTTTCCTCTTTGGCAGGGCCGGTGCTCACGYGAACCTGCCTTTATTTACACGCYTTCTTCTCACCACCACACCTCCCACTGGGCACACGTACACACCTCGTGCCAGTGCCAGGGAGTCCAGGAATGCCACATCTTTGCATGGCTTAATAAAGCCACCAGACACTTTCCAGTCTACCTTTTCCTGCCTCTGCTTCTGTTCCGTAATTGTTCGCCAGCCTTCCTGCACCTCGTCGAGTACGGAGAGCAGGGCCCTGCTGGGCCAGAAACTCTGSATGGTAAAATAAAGGGATGGCACGCAGGCACTTGGAGCTCAGACACGAAGATAAAAGCTGGGAGAAAGGAATTATTCTTGTCTGATTATCTGAGGGAGAAATAAAAGGGCTGCTGAAGGTTGCAGAGAGCAGCGACGGCCGCCGTGCTGAGGGCCCGGGCCAGCGCCGTGGCCACGAGGGCAGCCAAGAGCTGGCAGCAAAAATTAGACTCAAACCCATGTGGGCTTCAAATTAAARGCTTCAAATTAAAACCAACACCAACAACAAAGATAAAATGGGAACTCACCCCCTTTTCTCAGCCTGGATGCTTGAGCCACCCCATCCTGGCTCCTGCCCCGATCCCTGCGGGAGAGGGATGCTGTGACACAAAGGGAGCCGGGCTGTGACCCAGCCTCCCCAYGGGCTGCTGGAAACGGAGCCTTTCACAGTATTTAATGCTCTCCAGCGCGATTTGGTACGTGGAGATCAGTCAGGCTTCGATAAGATCATAGCAGGAGGACAGGAGGAAATTGCAGTCTTGCCCAATGCTTGATCTGAGGCTGCTGAACCTGCTGTATCGGGGACGTTATGGTCCAGCCTTAATGGCATCATATTAAGCTGAGACAATGCAGCCCCGTGACCTTGTGGTGTTTGATAGCCATATGTGCTATTTTAATGAAAAATCGGGCCTTAAGTAAATGGCTGCCCATCGGCTGAGGGCTGTTAACGGGATCTCGCTCCCAGCGACGCCCGTGCCGGGGGGGAAGGGAAAGGGAGGGAATTGGGATGTAATAGCCATAATCATCCCTCAGTGAACGACCTTCTGCCTCCTCTGATCGTGGTCCATGATGCTGGGGGAGAGGCCAACCCAACAGGACCATCACCCACCAGGGCAGGACCTGGGGCTGCCGGGCTCTGGCAGTGGGTCTACCCCAAATTTGATGATGGGCCTCAGTTTCCCCCAGACAGAGCCAAACAAGCTGCCACTTCCACATCACTTGGATTCTTTGAGGACAGAGCACAACTGGATTCATAGCTGTTCCCCCTWGCTCCAACCTCCTCCCTACCAATACCCACCACTGGGAGCAGGGACTGGGGTGGACACCCCTTCCAGGCACACGCACCGGTTTCCTCCCCCAACAAATTGAAGCTGTAAATATTGATAGGCTTCTCTTCCAGGGCTTTTTAATGCCCTCCGATACTTAGGAACTATTAAGCGCACCCATCATTACTAACCTGCGAAGTAAATGCGTCCTAATGGGCAGGCGAGCTACGCTGGCCCCAACAAATCATTCCTAATGAATAGTACCTGGCACATCCATCACCCTTAAACGCCAAAGCAAATCCATCTGYGTTAGCCGCTGAAAAGAGCCAGGCAGATCTCACCCTCCCTTTCTTCCCGAGGTAGGGGAGGGTTTGGCTCGTCACACGTGAGTGTGACTGTTTCCAATCTTTTCCCATTCCTGCAGTCAGGATCTTCAAGGCGCATTTCTCAATCGCCGGGCTGCTCCCGCACACAATGCCGAGAGGGCTCTGGCAGCGGCATGAAAGGCTTTAAATAGAAACCAGCGTTTCTCCCTCGCGCTGCACACAATGCTTCCCTGACCCTTTCCCGACCTCACCCTCAAATCTGGGGTTCACAGCCCCAGCCTTGAACCCGGCTCTGTTTTTTCATGTTTGGCCTCTCTATTTCCTGAGGTCAGGCAGCCCACCGCTCCATTAGCATGAAGCAACTCAGGGCTCATTTGCCAAAACTGACATCCTGGGAAAGTCCTGATGAATTTATGAATTAGAGGCTACAGATGCCAGTAAAAGAATTAAGGACTTATTTATTTATATATGTATTCATTATTATTATTATTATTTGCAGGAAATCAGCTGGGATGCTGCTGTTTGCTTTTTCTGAAAAAGCACCGCCAGCCTTGAACGCTGTGTCAGCAGCAGTTTTCTTTCAGAGAGGAAAAAACACATTTTTTAAGGTCTGTTYGGGGTTGGGGTGGTKKTTTTTTTTTTTTCTGGTTGTTGTTTTATTATTTTGCTTTTTAGAGGAAGGGCCCGAGGAAGAAGGTTCCGTGAGCAGGAAGGCGAGGGAGCCAGGCCGGCATCCCRGCGGGGCGAGGTGCTCTCCTCACCTTGCGGAACGCGGGGATTGCGACACCCGAGCAAAGAGGTAGAATTTATATCCCATAAATCACATGTCAAGTGCCTGCAAGGAGAGGTCATTAAACAGATGTATGAGGCAAGAGGCAAAGTCCATCCATTTCAGAAGACGCTCCCAGTGTCAGCAGCTCTCCAGAAGCCTCGAGAGGCAGAGGGATCCAACCGGCACGGCAGAAGCTTCCCTGATAGTCTCTTATTTATTTTCTCCTCTATTTATTTGATGGCGTTTTCTTTATTGGAATCGCTTCCCGGGCTTTGCTTTCCCGTGTCGCCGCTGCCCAGCGYGGGGGAGGTGGGAGGGGAGGGCGGAGGGTGGCACATCAAACAGCTCGGGAGGCACTGAGGGATGGAGTGATGGATGGAGGCTGCCCCGTGATTAATAATCAAACCGAGAGCTTTTACTGGGCGTCATGTGGAAAATGTGGCTTTGGAAACATTTGTCTTCATCCCACAAACAACAAGTGGTGTTTCTTTCCCTTTCTTTGTTTCTCCTCCCCCCCCCTTTTCCTCCCTCCCTCTCCCTCTTTTTGCTTTTCTTGCCCAGATTCACTGATTAAAATCTTTTCCATGCTCTACCTGCTCCAAGTGGCTCCTGTTCTKGTTTGATTTATGCTTTGCTTATCTCAGGCTTCAGTGGGAAAATAATGACCAGATAATAAAGAGCACTAAGTAGCTTTTCAAGTGACACGGCATCCGCTGCGGGACTGGGTTCTGYGGGAGCAGGGAGGGAAACGCTGCCATGGCCTCGGGCCAGAGCAGAGGGAGGAGAGCAGAGGATAACGGGAGGACAACCACAGCCGTGGGCCACTGGTTCCTTGGCAGGTGAAAGCTCAGGGCACCCYCCAGTGGGTGCCTCAGCCAGCCAGTCCGTGACCTGCTGAGGGGCAGGAAATTTCACTTGGCAAATGGATGTTGTGATTTTCCCAGGGCTTTTGGCCACTGTTCCCATGGCTGTTTGTCCTCCCAGGCACACACGGTCCAGGACAGAGGCTGCCCTCAAACAGACTCACCAGGATGCTCTTTCCCACCTCCTTGCTCCTGGACAAACCCTGCCAGYGAGAGAGGAGACCCCCAGCTCCATCCTTCAGCTGATCCGGGGTGCCCAAACCCCGCTCCCTCCTGCAGCTCTGGGTCTTGCTGCTCCCAATGGATCTGAAATGACTCCAGATGGATCAGGCTTTCCTTAGGGCTGGGACCTATAGGTTTCCCTGCTTTATCCCTTGCTGTCTCCAGGGTCACACAGCTTCCCTGTTCCAGCTTTCCCCAGCCCCTTCCCCGGTGTCATCTGGTTAAAGAATCGCCATTAATTTTAGGGTAGGAAGGGCCCATTGTTTACTCTAYGCTCGGGGAAAAGGGAATGGTTCTGTTGCCAAGAAACTATTTTTAATTGTAATGTGGATCCAGCATGGCCAGCGAGGTAGCAGCTGCGTGGGAATAGCGGGTCATCGGCAGGAAAAGTGGGATGGAAGGCTGTAGGGATAACTGCTGGTCCTCATCCCGCGGAAAACCTGGAGATGCCTGCCCAGCACCCGGTGACACACGGGAGTGTTGCCTCAGACTGGGAAGCAGCAGTAGCCAGCCCTGTCCCTTCCATCCACATTCCCAACAAATCACTCCCAGAACGTGCTGCTCGGCTCAATTTGAAGAGGAGCAGAGACACGAGGCAGCGCAGGACTCGCAGTGTGAAATTATGGYAGAGCAGGGATAGCACAGGTCCCTCCCGGCTCTAAATAACCCCGAAAAATAGATGCCTCTGGGCTGCCCCCTGCTTCCTTCCGTGGAGCGAGGGGTGGGTTTGTGGGGAGAAGGGGGAGATGCCCGTTCCTTGCCCCCTGGCCCCGGGCAGGGCTCGGCTCCCCGCTCCGAGGGCTCTATAAATACGAGCGCACGGCAGACCTGGCACCGCGTGTTCCTGTAAGTGATGTCATCTTGGGGGGGTTACTTAGCAACCGTGGAAAATGTTTTGGAGGCTCTAATTTTTCAGTATGGTAAAGCCATATATTTATGCAGCACAGCTAATCAGCTCGCTGGCGAGGCGGCCCCGATGAGCTCATTTTCTTCATCATTATTTTATGTGAATTGGGCTTTTAGCACTAAAGAGACCACAAAGATTTAATTCAAAAATGTGATTGCTTTATGTTTCCAGGGTATCATTAACATGGCATCTACGCAAATAACCATGGTAACAAACTGGTAATTAGTACATATATGGCACTTATTATTAATACAGAAACAGGACAAGTTCCAAATCAGCACAGATTACAGTACATTATTACCATAGTAATTACCTGCAGTAACACACACAAATTGAACTAAATGGCCAATTGAACTAGAGTGAATGGCTTTTTATTCCAGTCCCTAAATAATGTGCATTCTTGGCTGAGTAGTTCAAGGTAAATAAAACTGTTTTTAATTTATTGCCAAGGGTTTTTTTCCCCCTCTTTAGTGGGAAGGGGTGGGAATGGCAGGAGTCAAGAACTTTTTTTTGCCGTGCTTACAGTATAATTATTGTACAGAGTAAGCCAATCCTGATTCCCAGAGAAAGACAAAGAGGGTAGAAGTTATTAGTTTATTTTATTAGTGGGTTTATTTCTGTAATTTCAGCTATGAAGTAATGCTCAATGTATCTAAAAGAGTCAATGCCAAATAAAGTAGGGTCCAAATCCAGTCTTTTGCTCCCTGGGTTTGGCTTTTCTTATTGAGAGAGAAGGAATATCTGCATTTGGAGTAGGCAAGAAAACTAAACATTTTTGAGATGATCACATGTATTAAAATAATGAAAAAACAGGGGTTTGGCCTAAGCCTTCCCCTGTGGGTTTGAGGTATATAAAAGGACTGAACCCACAAACCCTGAGTCAAACCCAAGAAGCCAAATGCACCAGCTGGAGCCAGCAGTGCTGAGATGAAGCCAACCACCAAAAAAAGAGAATAGGAAGAAATTCTGAGTTTTTCTCTCCATTTTGCCACATTGTTTTAGTCCTATCACAGACCAGGCAGGGCTGGAAAACTTCTCTTTCTGCAGTCCTAGAGATGCTGAACACCCTGAGCTCGCAGGAGCAGAGGCAGCGGATCCACAGCCCTTTATGGGTGAAATCCATCTCTCCATCCTGAGCTCTTTTTTCTTTCTAAATGGAAATAACATTGAGAGAGACACTTTCAAAAGAAAACCCTGTCTGGCCCCCGAGTCTGCGGTCTGTGCAGACCTGGGAGCAGGAGCACACGTTGCACTCACTCCTCCTGCTCAGGGGCAGCCCGTCCTGCAGGTGCATGGTTCAGGACCTCTTTTTTCCTTTTTTTTYCCACCTTTGCCTCCTGAAACGATTCTCCTGGGTTGTGTGGATGATGATGATATTACCAGGCACTACTTACTTGGAAGGGCTTTCTTCCAGCTGACATTTTTCCTGTCCAAAGCCACACCAAGCAAGCTCTCGGCGTGCACAAGTGGCCCCGAGCCCCCCCAGAGGAGGTGCCTCCCATCTCCCCAGCAGAATGAAAATTGCAGCCATTCATGGATATTTTTTTTTCCCCCCCACTTCCTTCTCTTTCCTCCAGACAAGCATTAATGTTTCCACTTGCTGTCGGTAATTCAGACACCACCGTTCCTTGAGCTGTGGAGCAGCACCGGATTGTGTGTCCACGGTTTGTGCTGGAGACAGGCAGTCTGGGAGGGCTTCAGCAGCTGGCACAGCCCTGGAGAGCATCCCACACGTGGATCTGCATGGGGGAAAAGCGGAGAACCTTCCCCACCAACAAACCTGCTTTATTGTGCTTTTTGTCCCCGTGCTTCTGCCAGGCACGCCGGAGAACCACAGTTCCTTTATCAGGTCCATCTCTCATTGTATTTCACCTTCCTCAATTCATAAGAAAATTATTATTTTAGCAGGCAGGCATTTAATTAAGTTTCACTGTGTTTGCTTTGGCTCTCACAGCATGGAAAATCTCCTTTTAACAACCATCCCCCGAGCGTGGGTTCCGATCGAGCCAAATTGCCTGGATGCGATCCCCTTCTCCCAGCAGCTCCCTTTCTCCTTCCCAACCCCGAGCCCTCCTCACCCCGCCGGGGTGCTCCCAGCCCTGCCAGGAGCGCACAGAACCCCTCTCGGCAGGCAGCAGGAGCTCGGCGCTGCTCGGCATCGTGGCTCCTGCCCACTCCTCCCCTGCCCCCCTCGCCTGACTCACGAACTTCCCACTCCGAATTAACACCCATTAGGGCTTATTTCCATCGCGCACTTCCCACGCAGCCACAGCACAGCTCTGCCGGGGCTCAAAACACGGATTGAGCCTTGTTTTGGTGCTGAGTTTAGCCCAGGTTTGTTTCCCGGGGGGATGTTGCCCTCGTGAGAGCTGAAAGGATCGCTTTGGGGGGTGGGAGAGCGRCAGGTTCCCCCGAGGAGCTGCTCGCTCCTGGGCTGGGTTATTTCACCCAGCGAGTCCTCAGAACTTCAGTCCTAAGGAGTAAAAGGCTCTTTTTCCTCTGCAGTGCCAACAGTTGTGAGCAGCTCATCTTTGTGAAGTGATTGCRAGCTGCTGTTGAGGTTTTGGGTTAATTTAGAAATAAAACGAATTGGATTTGGTATCCTCAGCTCCACACCCTGCTCTGCTGCCAATCATCGGGATCTGGGACCTTGCTCAGCYCGAGCAGAGGCTCGGGAGTCAGACCTGCCCTGAGCACAGCCTGGGAAGTGCCGCCACCAGCTCCTTGCACCACAGTCGCTGCCTCCCTGCAGCCCCATCCCGGCTCCAGAGGGTGGAACGGGCACCCCTGGATCCCCCAGGGTTGGAGCAGAGCTGTGCAGGGATGGAGGCAGCACCACGCAGCCAGCCTGGCATCAGCACCCACWCCGTGCTCTGACTCCCCCACCTGGGATGCAGCATCTCCCCTGACCTTAAAAACCCCCAAGGGCTCGAGCAGGGCTTTATTCTCTCTCTCTCTCCTCTCCTCTCCTCTCCCCTCCTCTCCTCTCGTTACTGTTTTGTTTTGCAGCAGTTGCTGCTGTTGCCATGCCATCTCCTTTTGTTGCTATGGATTAATAGTGTTTTTTACTTATTTTTATGTATGTCCTGGGAACATGATTGCTTAATTTGCCCTGCAGGTTTGTAGGCCTGACAGGCATTTCCACATCGTCCCAGCAGTCACCTTATCTGAATCCAGCTCTGGGCTGCTTGCAGGGTAAATACCTGCAGAAATACCTGTTCTTGGGGAGGTTTGGGACAGGTATTTGTCCCAGCAAGAGGCCAGGGTGGGAGTGGTGGGGACACGCTGTTCCTGCAACCCTCTCTGATGTCATGGGGCTGTTTTTTATCTAACCCAGGATAACACCTCAGAAGCCACCAGCGTAATGATCCTCCAAGCCTGGGTGGAAGGATGGGCTCCAGCTGTCCCCCGTGGACCCCCAGGGTGACACAGCTGAGGGAGTGCACAAAATGCATTCATGTATTTTATTATAATGGCCATTTCATGGGGATTTGGCCTCCAGCTCTTTCTGTCCGTGGAAAATCCAGCTCACTGGAGAGGGGCTAAGAGACCCCAGGGAGCATCTGAGCTGTGCCATGGGAGAGCCTTTAGTGTCCAGCACGGAACAGGGTGGTGGGAGCGAGGGTGTTGTAAAAAGAATAGGAACAAAGTGTTTTCCAGTGGTTTTGGGAGGTTGATTTGTGTGCTGCGGAGGCAGAACACTCAGCAGGTCCCAGTTCATTCATGTCCCACAAACCCCAGGGGCTGGTCCACCACTCCCCATGCAGTGCCACTTGCCCCCAGCCAGTCCAAGAGAAGGATTTCCATAAGGAAACCACACAAATCTGTGGCTTGGCCGTGTTGCACCAGTGGGAAAGCACGGAGGAAGGAGCAGGAGGGATCTGCCCCTGGTGGGACATCCTGTGTTGTGTTGTCACACCAAACCTTTAATTGCTCTGTGTCTCCATCCTCCCCACGTGAAATGGGGAAAACGACCCAGCATTTCGCCCCATTATTGCAAACTTCGTGGAAGTGACTTGCTCCTATTATTATTATTTGCCCATTTGGCTCTGCACAGCCCTAATACACTAATGAATATGGATACAGGGACACAGGGATCGGCCCCTTCCCTTCAGCAATTAATCTTCCCTCCATCCCACTGGGTCATCTCATAAGCAGCGCTCAGACAAACAACGCCCCTGGAGCGGTGAGCCCCGGAGGTCCCCTGGCTGCACACATCAAAGGCGAGCTGTGACATCATGGAGATCACACAAAACATCAACTCTGCCCGTCTTGGGGGTGAGGGGAGAGAAAAATCCACCTCCTCACGGATCCACAGCTGGTGGGGCTCTTACCGACACAAGGGCCGAGGAACATTCCAACCATAACATCCTGCGGCCTCCCCGCCACCAGACARCGCGTCTTTTATTAGGGCAGGAATGTATCTTTAATAAACTGGAGAGTTTGAACTCGTCAGAGGGTGCCGGGGACGGCATCCACCGCGGTCTTTTTCGGCCGGGCTGTCGCACTGGTTGTCCCAGGGCTGTCCCGGTCCCCTGCCGGCGCTGGCGCCGCACTGGTGGGATGCCCTGGGCACCCTCCGGTCCCAGCACCTCGCTCTGCCAAGGGGGTGACTCAGCTCCACGGGCATCTCGCAGCATCTTCCCTGTGGTCCCGTGGAAATCCACCTTTGTCCCTGCACGAGGAGGGGTTGGCGGCACCTGTGAGCCCCTGGAAGTGTCCAAGGCCAGGTTGGACGGGGCTTGGAGCAACCTGGCATAGCAGAAGGTGTCTCTGCCCGTGGCAGGGGGATGGAAGAAGACCTTTAAGGTCCCTTTCAACCCAAACTCCGTGATTCTATGGTAAGTGAGGCTGAATCCTCATGGCAGAGGAGCTAATCCGTCCTTCAACTTAATCAGCTCTGCCTTCATCAGTGCTCGTGTGTTTGCACAAACTGGGCTTTGGGGATGGGGGAGTTCCATGACAAAAATGTTTTCTCCAATTCCAAAACTATTGCTACCATCTTCCTCACTGCTGTGTGCATATGCAGATGTCTGATCCCATGGAATTCTGCAGGGTTTGGGGCTTTATTGGTGTATTTTAAGGTTTTCTTCCACCCTGCTTAAAGCAGAGCCAGAGGGAAGGGTGATGCTGAGTGGTTGCTGCACTGAGTAACAAATCTCCCGTGTTGTTCCCTTTATTTGTCCTTATTCAGAGCCACTCAGCCCTCCAAAGGGCTGTTTGCTGCCATCAGTCCTGGAGGAGCCTGTGGGGACTGGGAGAGGTGTGACACCGGAGATTTGTCCTATTGATTAACCCGGGATGGGAGGAATCAACCACCAGGAGAGGAGAAACGCCTGGGAGCAGAACAGGGCAATTGCCAGGTTTGCTTTGCAGCTTATCACGTTTGGAAGATTTCATTCTTCTTTTCCTACCTGGAGGCTGAGAGAAAGCAGTAAAACTTTCCTGAATTCCTCCCCATTTCCGTGTTTGAAGTTCCCCGGTTAACGCCACACGCCAGAAGAGAGAACCCTCCCCTCAGCACCCCCCCTCTGCCTGCCAGCCACAAGTGAGATCTCACATTATTGCCTCTGACAGCTCTCATTCCTCAGGCACTTTCTTTTTCCTTCCTCAAAGGAGGGGGAAAAAAAAAATATCAAAGGTTTCCAAACCTGAGCACCTTCTGAGACTGCAAAATGCAGCCCCCGTGTCAGGAGGGATGCTCCRAGCTGGAAAGCAGGAGGGAGGATGGATGCAATCCTCGGGAAGAAGTTACATGTGTTTGCCATTGCGTTTGCCCTGGGCCCTTGGAAAACGTCTGTAGTTTTCAATTAATCTCACTAGTTTGGAAGTAGATGGAGGGGTGGGAAATCAAAATAATTTCATGGGGAATTCTCTTTAATGACTTTTTAAAAACACGTAATTGAAAGAGGTGGTGGTGGAAAACATTTTAATAGTGCTGAAATCAGCTGAGGGGACGCGGTAAGGAATGTTCAGGAAAAGCTTTGTRTGAGGGATCTGTTGGGGCAGGACTGAGCTGTGGGGACACAAGGCTGCCAGTGGGGCTGGAATGGGGTCAGCCCAGGATGGGGACCCTCAGCCAGGTCCCCCAGGCCTGGGCTCTGCTGATAAGCCCTTGGAGAGCCCTACTTGTCATCATCAAGTGAGCTTTTAATTTCCCTTTGCTGCTCTCGTGAGGTTGAATTCACAAGCCTGGAAAGGGTCAGTGACTCTTGCAGCTTGTCTTTGCCTCTGCCTCGCTCACTGACTGCCCCCAGGGGTGCAGTGGCCACTATTCACCCACTGTGGTGACAACTGGGGTGACTTGGAGGGTGGCCTGGGGTGAGGAGAGGGCACAGGGAGGGGCTCCAGCCTCTCCATCCCTGGAGGGATGGCTGGAGAAGGGATAGAGCCTGCCCATGCACAGGACACAGAAACCTCCCTGCCCCACATAAGCACCCCCAGCATCCCACCCGAGAGCCCAGCACACCCCGGGGGACACGGGACACGCCGAGCATCCTTCCCACTCCTGACTCACTGCATCCCAATTCGCCAGAGAGGGAGGGCTGTTCCCTGAGAGAGCTTAGGTTTTTCCAGGAGCATCCTGTGCATAGACCAGTGGATATCCTGTGGATAGTGCCAGCCCCACACACCCCTCGAGCCGCCCCGAGCCCCGCTCTGTCCCCGCACAGCCACCATCCCAGCAGAGGTGTGCCCTCCTCTCCAGGCTGAGCGCTTAATTGAAGGGATTAGCCCTGATTTACTGATCAGCAGGCTGGTGCCCGGCCCGGGAGCAGGGGCCAGCGTTCCCTCTCTGTTCGAGGCTGGGCGAGCCTCGGCTGCCGTGATTCATCTCTGCCAAGGAAACCGAAACCCGGCTCGGTGCTTTCCCCGGGGCGCTGCTCCGCCGCCGGGAGGAGGCGATGCCAGGCTCTGCCCACCTTCCCACTCGCTTTATTTCCCCTCGTGCCACACAGGGTTCGGTTTGCTGTGTTTAACGAGCTCGGTAATTACAGAGCCAGTCTGCTGCTCCGCGGAGGCAGCGCTGAAAGACACAACCTAAGGGGAGGGACATGACTCTGACACCCAGAAGACCTGGCTTTTGTCCCAAAAGAGTTACCCGCTGTGAGGACACGCTTCCTTGTCCATCACACACCCTCTCCATCCTCCTCCACGCTGCTGCCCACGCCACAGTCTCGCTCTGGGTGTTCATCCATCCTCCCCCAGGCCAAGACTCGCTGGATAAAGCCACCAGCAGGCAGGGGAGGGACAGTGTCCACACCCCTGGAGAGAGGCAGACTGCAGGATTAGGCCCACTGTGTCACAAGATGGTATTTTTATTCCCCCCGCCCTCCCCTTAATGAGAATTTGGGGGTTTGGGGATAGGAAATTCACCCTGCACCACAGTGTCTTCCCTTTCCTGCCATTTTTTGCCATTGTATTCCTGCCACCCTCCCAACCACTCCACTGAAGGACATCAAAGAGCAAATTGTGACAGGAACATCCATCCTTTGCAGCAGAACCCGTGAGGTCAGCGAGAGCGGCCCGCGGGTGTGAGATGCTCAAACCACCGAGTCGAAGGCAAAGGCTTAAGGGTGTGATTCCAGGCTGGATAAACCAGACACCTGGCAGGGAGGACACTCAACCCCTCTGGTGATCCATTAGCAGGCTCCGTAAGGGGATGTGAATGGAGGTGCTRAGCCGAAGAGTGCACCTTTAGACTTCTCAGCAGCCAAATCCTCATGTGCATCGCTTGGAGGCGTCCCAGGGGCACACGCACAGCGCAACACCTCTCCCTCCCGGCAGCCAGTTGCACGAAAGGAGGAGAACATCCCAAAATACGTGTCCGAGGGGCAGGTTATGGAGGGTACGGGGGAGGGATGCTGGGGCTGTGAGATGCACGTGGAGGAGAAGCTGCTGCCRTGTGGCTTCACCCGGCACAGCCCCGGCGCTGCCGGCTCCCATCCGACCCAGGGAGCTCCCGTTCGGATGCAGCGAGGCAGGGCCTCCCCCACGCTGTGATCTCTCCCCTGCCAACGGATCGATTGTGCTCGGAGGGCTCGGGGCTCTATGTAGGTCAGGCACATCGCCGGCCCCGGCACCGCCGTGGAGTCATTGAACCGAACAAGGATCCCCCCTTCTCCCTGCATCCAACCCCCTCCGTGCCCGGCCCTTGGCACGGGGCAGCCTTGGCTCCCATCCTAGAGGAGAGGAGCATTGCCCCGGGGCTCAGGGCTCGTTTGAGYGCAGCCAGAGCGTGTCCAGCTCCCGCAGCCCAGCATCCCCCGGAGCAGTGCGCTCCCCGGGCGTCTGTGCACGAGGAGAGCTCGGCGCTGGGAGGGGAAACGGGAGACATGACCCAGTTCAGGGGTTTCTGTCAATAAAGCTGGCACTGCTTCCTCTCAGCTTTGTGAAATGGATGGGCCTGGACCAGCTCCCAGAGTAGGGGATTTCTCAGCGCAGCTTCCCCYGGGAGGAGGGAGCTGGATCTCCCACACGTGGTTGCTCCCCTGCTTGTCTCCATGGGGGTGGAGTAGATAAGAGACGTCCCAGCCTTCAGCCTCGGGAGCTGCTGGGTTTGGCCACCCAGCCTTAATTCCCTCTAGAAGCCTTTATCACCCAAGGAGGAAAACCAAATCCTCTGGCACCTTGGGCTCCTCCCAGGCTGGCGAGCTGGAGGGAGAGAGAGGCATGGAAAGGGAGACAGAGCAGAGGAAAAACTTTCTCAAATGAAAAAAACCCACTCAGTAGTTCAGAGCAAACTTTGTGCTAGTTGAAGATTTGACCTTGTGTTCTCTCCTAGGAACAAACAAGAGCAAAACCAGGATCATATTATTTTGCCTGAAATTTGGAGTGGCTCAGACCCCTGCTGTTCCAAGCCCCTGCAATGAATGGCTATAAACAAGATGCATTTCCGGAGAATGAATTAAACAGTGAGCCTGAGTACTGACTGTGTTGGAGAGATGTTTATTTGTCCTTGCTGCCTCTYCATAAAGAGTTGCACAAGGATCTACTAAATTTTAACCCCACATTGTTCCCGGGTAAACACTGCCCTTTATCCGACGTGAGGAGCGCTCGGAGCCGAGATAAGCTCAGGTTGGCTCGTGCTCTCTGGAGCATTCAGCCTCTTGGCACCAGCTTCACGCAGACCCCAGGGCATCCACATAATTCCCGATTGCCTCCGAACCTCTGGCAGCTTTCTGCATTTTTATGCCAAAAAGTTTTTTTTGCAAGAAGTGTAGCAACTTTTATCTCAGCTCCTCTCTTTATTTTACATGATGGAAAGGGAAAAGGTGATAAACCATGAGCACTGGCCAAGGAGCTGTGCTGTGGCTCCCCAACAAGTTCTTGTCCCGGGGTCCTCCCACCCCACTGCCACCACCACATGGACCAACTGCCCACGGCAGGGGGKTGGAATTAGGAGATCTTTAAGGTCCCTTCCAACTCAAACCATTCTATGTGCCATGTGCCATGTTTTTCATGCCCTTCCACGGAGATGGAAATAGTGAAGCACCGAGAGCTTCCTCCATCCCAATCCACGCTCTGTCGCTCCCAGCATCACTGGAGAACACACAAAAAAAGGCTAAAGGGGGATGAATATCACTGCAAACTTTCCGTCTGCTTTGATTTCCAGAGTCTACACAGCCTGTGCTTTTGGACCATCTGCTGGCATCCAGCAGGGTGGGGAGCCAGGCCTGCACAGCCATCGGCATCCGAGCAGGAAGAGCAGCCTGGAGTGAGGCATTTCTGGGGGAAAAAAATGGATTTTGCTGCTCATGAGGGAAAGGCTGACTCAAAGTGGTGTTGCAAACCAGCCCAGCTCTCCCTGCCTTACAGGGAGCCCCCRAGAATTTCCCCCCTCCCTGCTTCCAGGGGTGTTTCATGGTGTTTCCCTCACTTTGGGGGGACATCGCCACAGGATGCGAGATGCTGAACGTGACTCTCCAAAAAGAAGAAGGATCTGTGCCTTGTAGAAACATTTCTGAACTCATGTTTGTTCCCTCTCCTGGGTCTGGGCAGAATGTCAAAGCCTGCTCTGAGCTGGAAATATTTTAAGACTAGCACTCACTGGAGACTGAAACAATGGCAATTCTTCAGCTACTGAGGCTTTTATAAAAGGGCTTTTGACACAGAGGCTGCTTAGGGTTGGGGTTGTTGGGTTTTTTTTAGTCCGTTTTTCTCCCAGAAAACACTGTGCCAGTGTCCGTGTGCGTGCTCGTGCACACACTTTTGCGAGTGCAAAGTAATCCCCGYGCTTCCAGCGGGGCCGAAGGTGGGAATGCCCGGGAGATGCCTCCGGCCCCGATCCGGAGAGGAGGAGGCAGYGGCTCACACGGGATCCACGCAGCCATGCAGGAAGAAAAAGACATTTTAGAGTAAATGTCAGCTTTTGCGTTTCTGGGTTTGGGGCTTTTTTTAAACGTGTGGGTGGGACTTTTAATGCCCAGATGAAGCTGAGACGGTTTCAGTCTCCAGGGCTTATCCAGAAGATTCACACGAGCACTATGGAAAGTGTCTCTTTGCTTAGGAGGATGAAATTTGACACTGCAGAGATTTTAACCCGGTATTCCAGCAAGGAGCCTCGGTGGTTAGCGTGTCATATCTGATAAAGGCTAATCAGCCCTCCTTCAGGCACCATTCAATTCTTATTTCCAYCTGCTTCCCATGCAGATTGTGTTATCCGTGATATGGACTCACACGCAGGCAAASCGGTGCGGATTCTGCTCAGGGATCACAGGATCAGCAGTGAAGAAGGACACGATGGATSCCACAGCCAGAGCCCTTGCAAACAGCCCAGGCAGCTCCCAGACACTGCTGGGGAAACCAGCAGGGCCCAGCACCAGTCTGCCCTGGTGTGGGGATGGGATCCCACTGGCAGCAGGTTTCCTGCACGGCCCCACTGCCTGCCCCAAGCTCCGGATCCCCTGGCCCCGGCGCCATCCCTCCCAGGCTCCTCTCCCTGCTCCGAAGCCTCCTCCCCAATTATCCCTGTTTGTTCAGGCGCTGTGGATTTAGCTCTCCAGCCTCATGTGCACTGTGTGTATAGGGAAAGATAGATTGCCGCTACTTTCCAGTATAAATCACATTCCTTACAACACTCCAAAGTAGCATTTTCAACCTCAGGGTGCTAATAGGATCCAGCAGGAGAAAGAAATGTCAGCTAAGTAGCAGGCGCTGTTTGGAGAGTGCAATGGAGCTGATCCACAGCCCCGGGGCAAAAGGAGCAATCCCAGGGCAAAGGTTAAAGAGTTCAGGAGCACTTCAGCCTACTTAATTGCAACAGGCCTCTTACACGGTGCAAGATGGATGGATCGAGCCGGCCGAGGGGGGCAGAGCGGGGCCAGCGGCATCCCCCGCCCCGGGGACCGCGGGCACCGCGGGGATGGGGCCGGGATGCGGCCATGGAGGCACCGCCGCGGCTCCTCGCCCCTCGCTTCTCCCCGAAACGCTGCCGGGGTGGCACAGTGGCCCCTGCCACAGCAGCACCCCCGGCCATCGGCTCTGCCCCATCCCGGCCATCGGCTCTGCCCCATCCCGGCCCTCGGCGGATCGATGGGAATTTATTTGGGAGCGGGGAGGTTTTGCAGGGGCTGAGCACAGCTCTCACCCAGGCAGACAAACAACCGGTAGCCAGAACAACTCCAGCTGCCGAGGAAATGTTTCCTGCTCCCCTGAAAATCAGAAGGAACATTTTTAAGGGGAAAGAGGGGGAATTGGGTAGTGTCGTTGCTGCTCTTGTCATTTTTCTTACAGGATTTGTTTTCTGATTTCCTTTCATTTCGAATCTTCAGAATCTGAGCGTGCTTTGTGTCAGTCCCAAGGTGCTTCTGTTGGGAAGGTGCCTCAGATAATGTTTTTAGTAGAGTTTTGGCTTGTTTTCTGACACACATCTGAGAAATGTCATCAAAAGCTGATGTTTTGCATGGAAAAGGTCTTTTGCCTTATTTTTTTTTTTCTTCATCTGAAGAAAAAAATAGAATAAAAATATTTCATCCCTTTCTCACAGCGAGGTTTATGCTGTTTCCCTGGTGATAAAAGCGCAGGGCTGGCTCTTGAGACAGATGCGTTTAATTCCCAGCTCTGCCGCAAACCCCCGCGATGACCTTGGAGCAGCCACTTGGGCTCCGATCCGGGCGGGATGGGATTTTTTTTTCTGTTAAAGCTCCCGTTCGGCCTCTTCGGCTGGGGATAACGTCCGAAAAACCCGCTCATTCCACGCCGGCCCCTGTCCCCCGCCCCGCCGCCCACCCGTCCTGCCGGGGATGCTGCCCTGCCCGGGTGCTCCGTCCCCGAATCCCGAAKCCCCCGCGGGACGCGGCCGGGATGCGGAGCGAGGGTCGCGGATGCCCTCTCGTGGGAAGAGCCGGGCTCGGCCGCGCTGCCGATCCCCGCGGGGCCGCGGGCAGACCCCCGGCTCCGCGTTCCCCCTGCCCCCCCCGAGCCCGGAGGAGCATCCCGATCCTCCCCGGGAGGGCATCGCCGRCACCTTCCCAGGGCAAAGCGTTCGGCACCTTTTATTGAGGAGGGGGGAGAGGAGGGCGTCCCGCCYGCCCGCAGGAGCAGCGACGGGGACACCCCTGCCGCCGGCACCCCTCCCACGGGGATCGCACGGCCCCCCGGCCCCCGGAGCGGGGCTCAGGAGAGGAGCAGGGCAGCCAGGACGCAGGGCAGCAGGAGGTGGCCGGGGGGCGGCCGGGGGGCTCCGGGGGAGCCGTTGCACAGGTCGGTGTCGCAGCAGTGGATGCGGACCCCCGGCAGCTCCTGCTGCTGGCAGTGGCGGGAGGTGGCGCAGCCGCTGGTCAGCAGGATGCCCAGGACCACTGCAAAGCGAGCACAGCAGCACATCAGCACAGGCGGGGTGGAGGGGGACGCCGTGACAGCCCGACAGAGGGGACAGGCCCTGCTTGGGGGCTGCCAGGCTGGATTTGGGGGGTGAACAGCAGCTCCGGCCCCGGGGGCGGACTCACCGCTCTCCGTTTTAATGCAGAAACGGTGCTTGAAGCCCTGGTGGGACTGGGAGCAGGTGATCACCTCGGGGTTSGAGCACCCCATGTCCACGTTTTTGGTGCCAACCACGATGTTGCAGCCGTAACACTGGAGCCCAGACACTAAACAAGAACCATAAGAAACACTGCTGGATTTTTCCGGGGGGGAAAAGACTTCAACTCGTTCCGAGCTGCTCTCTACCGACGGCTTCGCAGCGCTCCCTGCCTTGCCAAGTCGCATTAAGCCCGAGCCCGGAGCCGCCCGTCACTTGTTTACCCAGCGGGCCCAAAAATACAGACTCATCTCCCACTAGAGGTCAGTGCGAAATCAGAGATTAGCCGGAGATTTGCGCTGGGATCAAGCAGTGGGAACAACGGAGCTTTGAAACAGGGGGTGAAAAGAATAGGTGAAACCTCACAACCACAGACACCCCTGAGTCAGGGCTTGGTTGCGCTCAGAAAAAAGCTTTTCCTTTTTTCACCAAATTTCTCCAGTTTAGCTGCGCCTCTGTTGGAGGTGTTGGCTCTGGAGGGAGGGTTTTATCAGCATGGTTTGGTTTTCCCCCTGCACACTGTCCTGATGTTATCACAGGGTCCATCAGGGAGCCAAACCAGCTCGGAAACAGCAGGGAAATCCTCCTCCGGAGCACTGGGAGCCAGCGTGCCTGTGACCCCGGGACAGTGGCCTCAGTGTGTCCCCAGGGCTTTGCACACTTGCACCGGTGGCAGCTCAGCCCTTCCCTGCAGGGTCAGAGACTGTGGCTGAGAATTGCCRCAATGGGAATTAGGCCATTTCTTGGGTTTCTTAAAAAAATTTAAAAGCCTTTAAAGAATATCAATTACACCATCCACACAGTTCAAGGCAACCTCTGATGATTAATCAGGTTGCTGCCATTACCTCTCCTCACCTCCGAATGCCAATCCAGACCCCAGTGCTCTCACAGGGGTTTTGAGGGGTGGTGAGCACCCTCACACAGCCAGGCACGGTGAGGGGAGTCCATTCCCTGGCCAGAGGAGAGAAGAGGAGCCCAGGGGATCCCGAATCCTGGCACACTGCCCTTTGGTACAAAACACGACAACATTGGCTCCGTCCTAAAACCACCAGCACACAGCTGCATGGCTAGGGGCASGAATTCCCCCCAAATTCATCCCCAGGAGAATCACACCTGACCAGCCAGGGTGTAGGGAGGATGTGACTCCAAGGCACACGCCGCATCCCGGGACGAGCAGCACTTACCCTCCGGCAGGACGAACACCACGGTCATCAGAGACAGGATCCCATGGGCACCTCCGGGCATGTGTCCGCAGAGCATGGGGGGCAGCTCCTGGGGGACGCCCGGAGCTCGGGGGATGCACACCGGGGTCTGGGGGAGCRGGCTGAGACCTCCTCTCCTCCCGGCTCTTTGCCCCGGCCGTCCTCGTCCTCGTCGCTTCCTTTCCACCTGCAAGCCCTTCCACCGGGATTCAGGGAGACGCCGTCGGTGCAGCAGGGACCTGGCTGCTCCCCGCTTCCCCAGCCAGCCCCTGGCACCCGGGCTCCTTATGTCGATGCTTAATTTYTCCCTTTTCCTCTTGAGAAATTCCCCGATTCTCTCAGTTCATGCACAGACCTGAGTGCGTATGTGCTACCCTCAGTTATTTCTGTCCTATTTCCTCTGTCCACGATCACTTCCCATTAATACCACCGTGCAGCAGCTCTTGGAGAGAAATTCTCCCTAATCAAGATTTAGTTTTAAATCCACTTCGAAATCCTCTAATTCAGTTGGATTAGGCAGAAGGGGTTTGGGGAGATGTATGGTTTTACTTTTTTTTTTTTTTTCCCATCTCTTTTTCCTCTCTGAGCTGCCTCATCTTCATGAACGGACCCACCGGCTTTCTGTGACATATTGTGCTATTTAAAGAGGGCAGGAATAATTTTATTAAAGAGAAGCAGTCAACTAATTTTAAATCCGAGACCCAAGATCCTCTAAACAAAGTACAGCTCTGGGGATGGCCGTGGGGTTAAAGGGAAAACCTGGAGGAGAGAGAAGAGGGTTTGAATGTAATATGTATATTTACAGGAAAACAGTTGTCTTAATAAAGCAGGGGGAGGTTAACAGAGCCAGCCCCAGGCTTGGATCAGCTCTGGAGGGAGCTGGGGGCTTGGRAAGGGGACAGGGAGACAGCAGAGGAAAGGACTGAGCAGTGGTGGCTCTACAGGGCCAGGGTCAGACCCACAGCCACATGGGACACCACGGATGTCACCAGCTGCAGGATCAGGSCCCCCAGCCCCCTGTTGGCTCCTCCACTGCTGTCCCCACAAGCAAAGCCCCAGCTCTCAGCGGAGCTAATGGGACTTGGAGAGCTAATGCTTACTAATAAGAGAGCGCGACCGAATGCACGGGATTAAAAAATTAAAATGACAAAATAAGCTGCTTATGTAGCTCATCCAGCAACTGCCTGCTAGCAGCACCTGAAATCCCCCACCCTGGGCACCCCAGCCCACCAGGCACCTCCTCTGCCAGACACAGCTCCCAGCCAGGCAGGCTTGGACCTGATCTCCGACAGCATCTTCGTTAGCAGGGACGCTGGTTAATATTTCACCGCGAGGCAGCACAGACCGGTCCAAGGAGGGGCATCTGCGGCTCAGGAGGGGCAACTGGCACAAGGGGGAAGTGCCCAAGGCATGCAGCTCATGGATTCAAATCCCTTAAACC
The DNA here is from genome assembly GCA_018881555.1 of Amblyornis subalaris. Classification (NCBI taxonomy): domain Eukaryota; kingdom Metazoa; phylum Chordata; class Aves; order Passeriformes; family Ptilonorhynchidae; genus Amblyornis; species Amblyornis subalaris. Next base: position 3,538,109 of record JACAXG010000076.1, read on the forward strand.
ACCCACGGTGTCTCGCTCGCCTCAAAACAATGTGATTGTAACAAATGTCTGACACAGTAAAGCCTGAAAGCCTGGGGGAGAAGGGATAAAACGCAGGAAATGGGATTGATTTAAACGCGTGCATAAATCAGAGCATTCAATAAGGAGGGGAAACTAACTTTTAATCCCTTAATAAACTCGTCAGTTATCTGGAAGGGGCGGCCAGGAGCAGCCTGGGCTCTGTGGCAGTGATGCAGCATCCCTGGAAGTGTCCAAGGCCAGGCTGGACAGGGCTTGGAGCAACCTGGGATAGTGGAAGGTGTCCCTGCCCATGGCAGGGGCTGGAATGGGATGAGCTGTAAGGTCCCCTCCACCCCGAGCGGTTCTGTGGGTCTGTGATGCAGCAGCTGTGCACAGCTGGCAGGTTCGGGGCCACGCAAGCCCCTGGGCGCTGCACCTGGATGTGCATCCCCATCTGGAAGAGCGGCTCCTCCGCCAGCAGCACGCGGCACCGGCTGGTCCTTCCCGCCGGGAACGGAGCGGGAACTTCTGGGAGAGTCGCAGGGGCCGAGGGATGTCACGATGCCCTAATGTGGCATCGGTGGGACCGCCAGCAGGGTGCTGGGGGGGTAATCCCGGCGGGAACATCAGCTCCCGGGGCTGGTTTGAGGTGTCGCCGTGCCCATTTTAGCAAGATGTTCCCCCGGTTTCATCCCCTTGGGATGCCGAAGAGAAAGGCCTTAGAAAAGAGGGGGAAAATCACCCAACCTCTTCCACCGCTTCAACATCTGGAACTTGTAACTCGTCATTAGCTCCGATGGAGCGATTTACCAGCCCGGGGCAGCGGGAACGCGTCGGGAACAGGCTCCGTCCTCCCTCGCTGCTCCGGCTGCGGGAGATCCCACCCGCAAATCCCGCGCTACGCTCCTGCTCTCTTTTAAACCTGCAGGACACCCAGCGGGACGGCTCAACCCCGCGCAGACGGGGCGGGTCCGCCGGCAAACCCCGCTGCGAGCTCGTCCCCGCGGCACCGCCCCTSCCCGCCCCGGCGGAGGCGGGACTCGAACCGGCGCACCGCGGCGCGCCCGCCGCCATCAGCGGGGAGAGAGCAGAACGGCCCCGCTCGTCCTCGGAGAGGACCCGCCTTCTGCGCGCTGATTGGCTAGAAGCGATGAATACATTAAGAGGGTAGGGGAAGACGCGCGTTTATGCTGTTTTTACCGGGTTTTTAGGGGTTATAGAGCCATTCTGGGAACTAAAGTAARAGTAATTTGTGGGGAACAGAAAGAGAGTCTAAACCGAGGGGAAAARAGGTGTAAAAGTGGCCTCACCCTATCGTGTATAGATGTGTTTTGGTGGAGGTTTAAATACCATGGGATGTGAGCGCACTGCTGTGTTGTATGAAAGGAGAGAAGGTTAGCACTCCCCTTGATAAGGATGGAAGGGGCCCTAGTGGCCTATACAACACACATACGGTTAAGGCACTGCCACCTACTTCGTGGCATCTAACCATGTTTTTTTTCGTCTTGTTTTCCTTGAGGGAAACCCTAAAACAAAGCAGCACCCTGTTTCCTTAGTCACTCAGTTTCTTTTCCCTCAGCGGAGCAGAGCCCCACAGCAATAACTCACCACCCCTCAGCACGCTGCAACACACCTCGGCCCCTCTCRGCCCRCACCGAASGCACAAAGCTTCCCCTCCCCTGCTSCAGCCCTCGCACAGCCCTTCCTGTCAGCGCTGTGCCCGAGCTAATCCGGCCCTCGCAGCACCACGGCCGTGCCAGGCTGCCCAGARTTACAGCTAAGCACAGCTCATGCCAACAGGCCCCAGCGTTAATCCCAGGTGGGATATTAAGGACTTAAACACAACCTTTACAACGAACAGCTTTCCAGCAGATCCTTTACATCAGGGGTTTTTCTATCCCTGTTTAAGAGATTTTCCTCCTGATGGCAGAAAAATCATCTCCCTTCTCCACAGCTCTTTRGGCGTGGAGAGACAGCAGAGCCGGGCAAGCAAAGCCGCTCACACACAGTGACAGGAGAAGCACTGTGCCAGAAAATGTTTCTGAATCAACATTAAAGCGCTTTGCTGCAGCAAAATACCAGCTTCTCCACGCTGTAAGGCAGCACAGCCACATCTTGCMTTGAAAAGTTTCACTGGCCTTCAAGAAAAACTGAAAAATATCATGACCGGATCATTTTAGCAGTGACGCTCGCCCAGTCTAGACACAGTGTCCCTTCCTGGGGGTAATGAAAAACCTCCAAAGGCGGTGTTATTATTAATAGCCGTTTCAGCAGCAGCTCCACACGAACTCTATTTTTATATTTTAAAAAGAAAACCTATACCTCATGTCTTGCAGCTCTTTTTCTCCAAGGGTTTCAAAGCAAGGCAGCCCCGGAAAAGCACTCCAGAGGTTTGTACTGKAATTGATTTTCTGTTATTAACAAGCACATGAAGTCAATACCAAAAAAATGGGGTTCTTCTTCACCAGGAACAAAACATCCCCTTCCAGCAGRACCCTTTGGGTACAATAAAACTTGTGCCTCCATTCATTTCTTAACCAGCACAGCTAAATCCTGAATCCCTGCAAGGAGAGGGCAGCAGGAATCCCTTCCCCTCGGCTAAAGCTCCCTGTAAGGGGTTGCAGCACTGTTGTCTCTGCTGAGGACATCCTCAGGTCAATCTTTTGACCTTCACTCAACAAATTTTGACTTGTGTTCCTGTTTTTCTCCACAACTGATGGAAAGCTGCTCCACAGTGCTGCTCCTCAGCCTCCCTCACCGGAGCTGCCACAGAAACACTTCCCTCTGGAGATGTTTTTAAGGGAGGTTTCAATGGACAAGGACACTTCACATGAGCACACTCTTACCACAAGCATACACATAAAATCCCACCTTTTTATTATGGCATATGGTATTTTTCTGGATGTGTAAATACCACATGGATATGACAAAAAGGGAAAGAAATACCAATGCTGAGATAGATACAGAGTCATGCCATTTGCAATACAGCTTCATACCATGGATTGCCAAGATACAAAAAGTCTGGGTTTGTTTCTTTTTACATTGAAATAACTTTACAGTGTTCTGTGAGTTGGCTTTAGAACCAGAAGAGGCAAAAAAAAAAAATTAAAATATGCTGAGAACAACTACAAGCAGGATTCATTTTAATGGTTAACAGAAGAACTGTAACTTTGCTCTAGAACAGCATCTATTAAACACACGTAACAAGAGGTAAGCAACTATACAGAAGGTAAGAGATTCCACCACAGGAGTCAAGTCAGGGGCAGGAAGAGGGAAATCTGGAACTGCATGGTTTTATTTGGTCACAAAGTTTGAGCTGAGTGTTTAAAATGAAGCACCCTTAAAGATGCAGTACTCCTATTTAAAACAATACAGAAACTTCCCAAGAGACTAGAACCTACATTCTGGAAAAAAAAAATAAAAAATAAAAAAAAAAAATTAGACATTTTTAAAAAAATTCCACACATCTCTAGGCTCGTGACTTAACTTACTGGTACAAAGTAGACTGGCAGCTCTTCCTTAAGCAGCAACTGTGCCCAGAAGCAATGCCATCGTAAAATACAGTATCTTTGGGGTGTCCAAGACTTCTGACCCGATGTCAGAATGATCCATTTGTCTGCCAAAACATTAGGCAAGAAAAGGAGACACTGCATCTTTTTTTTTTTTCCACCACGTTGCCCGGCTCTAGCAGAGCTAAGACGTTTTCTTTGGGCCAAGACTAACAGAAACCACTTTATCAAATATTCTTCAGGTTTCCTGCCAAACTGGATTTATGGGTGTTTTTTTTTTTTAATAATTTTTTTTAAAAACATTTTGCTTTTGTTTTCCTGACAGTCTCTAAAGCAATCCTGGAACGTTTAACAGTCACTCTTCCACAGTTTAATTGTTTTGTCGTTTTCTAGTGCCGCTGACGCGATGATGTTTTCTGTGGGGTGACAGGCTGTCGAGATGACAACATCTGAGCAAAAAGAACAGACAGAAAARGATAATTATTGAAATCTGGTTCACTGCAGGCATTTCTGAAAATTAACATGTGTTTTAAAACAGCTAAGCCAGGTTATTATTTCCTCGTAGCAGAATTAGACGCGTTATTTGTAAATGTTTTACAACTGGTGCTCCTCTGTGAGGGGAAACAGAAGCAGAAAAAAATTGAGAGCAGTAGTTGGAAAGTGTTTGACAGGTTTTGAAATGTGAGAATTGTCCAGATTCTAGTTGCTACTTTATCAGATCATGTCGGACACAGCTGAATCAAAATCCAGGTCAGTTTTTTTGTCATGGAAGGTATTTCCAACATTCTGGTCAATGCTTGGGTAAAACTTCACCTTCAGAGCCTTGTCGTAGTTTGAACATGAAAATCTGCTGCCTCTGCCCTCCTTACACTCCAAATCCATGGAATCCAGCCCGTATCTCAGGATACAGCCCAAAGTAAAGGAATCCAGCCCAAAGCAGAGGACTGAGCACGCTGAGATTTCAGTTAAAACCCTGCTCCTTTATAGGGCTCAGACTGGAGTATCCACCAGGTGACATCCCATGGATTTAGAGCAGGCACATGTACAGACATTTACAGTCCACATCAATCCTGATCCTTGGGAGCTGCAGCTCTGGAAGGTGTTAATAGGCCATTCAAAGTCACTAATATTATGAGACACTTAAACGTCTTGACCAGTTCTGTGCTCAAGGAAATCTCCTTTGCAAGATGATGTCAGAGTTCTCACAGTTAAAGAATAAAACATTTTCAATGCCCATAAAAACCCTTCATAAAAAGGAGCAAACTCCCAGGGTTCAATTAAGCTTCAGCCAGTCAAGAATTTATGGGTCTGACAGTCAAAACTGAACATCAGAGAGAAAATGCTCAAGCTAAGCCCTCAGTACAAGCTGATATGAGGGATATTCCATCAATAAAACCAAAATCCTCTCCCTCACCTGTGTGTCCTTGTAATTTCTGTACAATCTCTTTTGTCTGAAGGTTCCAAATATAAACCAGGTTGTCTTCTGAACCAGACACAATCCACTGGAGGAGCAGAGAGAAAACACAGTTATTTGAATCCTTCTGATCCATATCCAAGTGCTATCATTCAGTAAACCTTTATTTCATTGTCTTTATCTGAAAATGAGGAGGAGGAAAAGTCAGGAAACCTGCAGTGGGCCCACCTAGAGACACAGGCACCTGTGAACCAGCACCCACCAAAGGAGGTGTCCAGCCCCAAAATCCTCTTTCATCTGCAGAGAGAAGCACTAMAAACTGCACATTGGCAAGAATAAATAAATCAACACCAACCTTTCCACCAGTGACAGAGAAATTGGCAAATATGCAGTACTTCTCATTTTTGTGTCCTGTGTACGTCTTCAGGCACTGCAAGGGAAGAGCCACAAGACATTAATGCAGCTGGGAGGAGTTTCTCAGCCAAGGACAAATGCTCTGGGAAGGAAAGACTAAACATATCTGCCTGTGTTTGCCACCCTGCCAACTGATCTAGAGGATGCAGAGGGCTGCTCTGCCCTAGAACACAACACAAAGCCCTAAATTTGTCCCATTACCACAGGGAAAGAGATCAAAGGCAATTTCTTGTTCATGAAGAGAAAAATGCAGAAATATTGCTGTACTTAATGTCTCAGGGCTTATGTAGAAGCCAAATATTTTCAGCTTTTTTCTTTTCRAAGAGATCTTTAGTCAGAGAATCAGAATAGTTGGAGTTTGAAGGGACCTTTCAAGGTCTGCCATGGGCAGGGACACCTGCCACTATCCCAAGCTGCTCCAAACCCCATCCAACCTGGCCTTGGACACTTYCAGGGATGGGGCAGCCACAGCTTCTCTGGGCAACCTGTGCCAGGGCCTCCCCACCCTCACAGGAAACTATTTCTAATCTGAATCTACCCTGCTTTATTTTAAAACCATTAGCCCTTGTCCTGTTGCAGCAGGTCCTGCTAAAGTCTGTCCTCTCCATTAAAGGGGCACCAACACTTTTTTCTGTAGTACTCATATGTTAAGCAAGTTTAAATATCACATGTGAAATCCAGGTTTTCCTATAAGCTTAGTTAAGCCAACACAGAGAGACACAATTACCTTTCCTTTGCTGTAGTCCCAAAGTTTAAGAGTGCTAGAAAACAAAAGAAAAACAAAGATTTTAGATCTTGGGTGGATTTTTTTTTTATCCTAGCTGCAAAAAAAAAGTTTCTCCATACCAGAGTTCTTAAAGCCTACACGGATCATTTTAGCCTGGCTTTGGGATGCAGGGTTAGTTAACCCCAAAGTATCAATTTTCCTGCCATGCCATTCACATTTCTTCCATAAAAAAACAGTACATATGAAATCAGGTATTAGCATTACGCTGGCAGCCAAAAAGCAAAATGAAGCAATAGCTGATACTCAAAATTTAAAATGTGTGTTTTCCTCTTTTTTTTTTTTAATACTCACTTGTCCAAAGTTGCAGCTAATATGTATTTGCCATTTGGTGAGAACTTCACAAAAGACACAGGAGGGTTATCATCATCTACAGCAAAATAAAAGCAGTGTTACACAGTGCACAGCTCTAGTGTCTCGCTGACAGAGAATTTCTTTTGACATTGTTTTTAATAGTTTCACTGAAACATAGAATATCTGTGTGAAAAATGGAGAACAGGCAAGAAATATTTGTACTCACCAATCAGTGTTTTCAAGCACTGGCCTGATGCTGTATCCCAGATTCGACTGTTAGAAACACACAAGAATAATTATTATTAGTTTTGAAGTCTTTGTTACGATTTTAACATTACAAATACAAGGTGTTTTTTAAGAAAAGTCTTCTTTTTTAATGCAAAAGGTGTGAAGACTGATGCAGACAAGAAATAACCACTTACCAGAGTCCATCATAGCTACTTGACACTATCAGGGATCCATCACGATTAAAATGCACCTGTAATATTATTAATATGAATTATTAAAATTAGTAACTTTCCTGATGTTCGTAAATATCAAATGTTTAAGCTCCACTGCAAATCCTTATTTTCCATGACTGACATGGAACACATCAGCAGTATCAAACCTGGGGATAGAACCTTATCATTTTAAGGGCATGGAATAGAACMTCTTGTGTAGCCACTTGTATGTCTTAAGGTCAATTTGCTGCTGTTTTACAGAATTATTACTACTAAGGCACATTTGGAAGTGTGAAATATCTTTTACCCATGGCAGAACAACTGTGTTAGAACAGCCACRGCTCAACATATTCGAAACTCCAATTTTTGCCAGTTTTTTTCATTTCAAACGCATTAAGAGTTGAACACCTCCTGGTTTTCCTTAATTCAAATGGATATTTGTGTATTCCAAGCTCATTTCACCTATTAAATGACTGAGATTTCAAACGAGAGTGTTCTATGGAACAACCCTGCTCTGGACTTCAATAATGGCTTGGAACAGCATGAAAGCAAGAGAAATACAGGTTGTTCTCTGAGCATCAAGCGACACAAATCTGTGTCTCAGCATGACTGGCACAGCTTTTTAACACCAGGACCAAAATCCATACTGATCTTGGAGAAAACACCATTCATTTCATTCCCACTGAGCAATGGCCACTGGCAACGACCACAGCCCATSTCTCCACTGTGTAAGGGCTCGGTAACAGAGCACAAACCCAGCCCTCTCCAGAGGCAGGAGAGGAGCTAAACAAAACAAGCACCTCGGTGTGCTCACTGATCAGGAGGGACTTACAGCTGAAACTGGGTCAGAGTGAGCAGGCAACGTCTTGAGGCACTTCCCTGTTTTCACATCCCATATCCTCACGCTTTCGTCAAACTGGAGAGGGAAGGAAGGCACAAGGTGGTTTAGTGAAGCACCTGGTTGAGGCATGCAGGGTGGTACAGCCTGGCTACAGCATGAGCCCTCCCCCAGCTGGATCACAAAGCCCAGGACACAACCAACAGACTGGGAACATCTCCCTGAATTCCTCTCCATGTAGGAAACCTGCATGTTTAGGATCTGACCCAAGCTGCAGAGGGAGAGGTGATTAGAAGTCATCCTTTAGCTAAGTTAGAATCCAGGTGATTAGAAACTRTAAGTTGTGTTATAAATTCTGTATTCACCACTTATAAATTGTACTACATCAATTCTGCTTGCAGAAATCTTGTGCCATTCTAATCATAAATTAGTGTGCTCCACTAATCATAATAATCCGTTAAGAAAACAAAGCTGTAATTGTAACTATGATTTAGTGCCATCATCATTCTGCCAAGGATCCCTAAAGAACCTGTCTGTCCCTKTAGTGACAAGTGACAGAGTGTGCAGTACTTGCTTCCCACAAAGGAAAGGAAAAAAAAATATCACTCACTGAGCCAGAAACGATGAGGTTTGACTGAGGGTTGAAATTGCAGCAGAAAACGTAGTTACTGTGCCCTTTCAATGTCTTTAAGCACTTACCCTGAAATAAAASGTAGCAGAGTTAAATACACAGCATCACCCAGCACCATAAATGCATTCAGAGAGACCACATTAAGGTTAATCACTGTGCAGCACAGAAAGAAACCATCTCTAACCCCAGATTTAGATGGGCAGAGGGCCAGCTACAACAAAACAGGAAAGAAAAAACCAACATAAAACAATCTTAACGACTGCAGACAAGGTGCAAACCCTTTGGGCAGCTCAGGAGACCCAAACAGTTTAACATTCCTAATCAAAACTCAACCGAATCATCCGGCTCTCCCTGTCACCACAGAAAAGGAAGGGGGCAAGAAGCAGAAATAAGTGTAGATAAGTTACAAAAAGTTTCATCTGAGAGGCTTTTTGCTGTGGTTACATCTCCATCACAAGGCTTTAGTGCTCTCTCACAGGATAACAGGCTCCTCATGGCATCCACAAGCATCCCTCTCTTTCCAAGAGCAGGCAGCACAACTCCCTCATCCTCACAGCCCATTCACCAGCAGCTTGTTATAAGTAGGGAACAGTTATTACAACTGAGGRGCCAGAGCTTAAAACTCCACCTCTCATCACAGCACATCAGGCTCTCTCCTAGAAGAACGTAAGTTAAGAAGCCAATGTTGGAGAAAATGAAGGTAAATAAATAATAATTTCTGCCCTTACCGAGCTTACATCCCATATTTTGAGAGTTTTATCATCGGAGGCAGAGACAAGGAGGTTGGAATCTGATGACCAAGCAACATCAGAGATTCCCTAAAACAAAGGAAAACAATTCTCCTCTCAGCTCTGCTTGTTCAGAGACAGAAAAGTGGAAAACACAGGGTGCATATTACATTCCCAGCTGAAGCTTGAATGAAAATTCAGGAATTCAGTGATTTCACTGGGTTAAGAGCTCTTCTGGCACATGTTCATTTTAGGCTGAGCCATATACTCTGAGAAACATCAATAGCTTGCTCACACAGCTCTTACTGTGGCTACCAAACCCCTTTGCTGGAATTCATAAATAGAATGCTAATAAATTAATCTGAGTAAGTGGCTTTTCTTCATGACAAATGGCTGCTCTTTACAGCCCAAGTCCCCAAAGGCTGGAGAAGATTCCAGTGGTTTTTCTTTTGATAAATCTTCATTTTTGCTCATGAAACTTCAGCACATGAGAAACTTAGAAAAAAAGAAAACCAAAGGGCTTGGGAGTTTGTGTTTTCTTTAGAACTTTGCAGAATGAGTAAGTGTTGTGTTTATGTAGGCAAACCCACAAGAAAAATCCGATCTCCTTAAAAGGCAAGTGTTTTGTTCCTTATACAAAGGAAAGATGGAACAGGACACAGCRTTAGAATTTACAGGGATTTTCACCCGAGAATGCTCTGTCCTGTGTCTGAGGTGGGTTCTCCTGAAATTCAGGGACACCAGAAGCTGGCTGGGCAGTGGGAGTGCAGGTATTCCATGATCAGCCTGCACTCCACCCATATTCCCAGCCTGACCCAACATTACTCCAGCAATTCCACGCTGCTGCACAGGACTACAAAACAAAGAACTACAAAATAAGACTGAAGAACAAACCTTCTACCCGAGTCAAACTAACCGAGAATGGGAATTTCTGAATGAGGAGATGAAATCATGATTCTTCACAATTAAACTCATACAGTAATCACCTCATACTCACCAGTTTATGACCAGATATTGTTTTTTCAAACTTGCCATCGTATGCTCCCCAAATTTTAATGAGTTTGTCAGCAGCTGGAAAAGAATGTGCCAGTTCAGAGATTAACAGCACTGACAGAGCTGTCCCTTCCAAGTGGAAGGACATGAGTTACCTCCATCTCCAGGGCAGTTCTCCCTCCCCAAGCAGACCCCAGTGAAGAAGGTGATGTGGAATTGGTAAAGAACAGCTTCCTACACAGCACTCTGCAGCAGCTGAGGTTACATAAGCTGCCTGGAATGCAGAGAGTCTCCAACAGCTTTAGTTTCTCTCCCGACAACTTGGGTTTCTACTTTTGTTTTAGACTGCCAGTGGTAAAAGTAGTGCTGGTCCACGGGAGTGCTTGAAAGGCTTTTGCCCCCAAAAGAACAATAATTACACCACAAGCTGGACTGAATTAATGCCTGCAGAAACCCAAACATATTATCCATGGTAACTGGCAAAACAAGCCAGAGAAAAAAGTCGGTATTTGCCAGATATAGAGCCTGGAAAACATGGGCAGGAGAGAGGGGAGGAGGACTCTAATGAGGACACTATAAGGATGATTGATATGGCACACTGCACTGGTTTTATTGAGGCTGTTTGCAGTTAAGCCCCAAGTCATTCCCATGTCTGGAAGATGTTCCAGTGACCCTCGCTGTCATATTCACCAATTTCCAACTACCCTTTCCTTTTACATGGATCCTCTCTGGATCACTGACAGTCTATAAACACATTTTCAAGGGAAAGCTGTCAAGCRATGCTGAACACCAAAAAAACACCTTCTGAAATACCAAAGCTGACAGGAAGGGGACTTGTTCTATCACTTAAGAGAGCAAGAAGTGAAACACTATTTATAAAAACCTCCTGCATTTCACTGGGGTAATCAAAGCCTCTGATTACCAACCAGCACAGGCACACAGGACAGAGCACGTGGGCAGTCCTSTGTCTCACACTCTGCAGCCCAGGAGCACCTTCCTTATTTCCCAGAGGAAAGTTTTGCCTGCAGATACTGTACACAAAGTTTAATTTAAAAGCTTAAGCTTTTAGTGATACAGAAAAGCACAAGGGTTTCCTTTGCACCGGAAAGAACCCTGTGTTGGTTTTTGTCCATTTGCTSAGCAAAGAAAGCTGAACTGCTGAGGGTTCTCCAACCTGGCAGTGCAGAGGAGACCCAGTGCTCAAAGTAACACAACTTAAATCAGATTATCTCAARGAGTGAAAGCTTTGGGATCTCTCTTTTGAGAAAAAATATGACATGGCATCCCTCCTCTCCCTGATGGAGGTAACACTGCAGACAGGCCCTTCTCCAAGGCCCACATTTGCATGTTGGAGATGAGATAAAAGCAAACAGTACTTACAGGAGCTGGCAAGCCACTCTCCGTTGGGACTAAACTTGACTGATGACACTGCCTTTGTATGTCCTGCTAACGTGAACTTGAGAGCATAGTTTGGCTTTACTGGTGCAGGCTGTAAGAAAAGCATGTATGAGTGAGTTAAATTCCAAATTGAGTACCTCAGCTCTGATCAGCACACAGGAATGGACCACGTGGATGTTCACCATAACAGAGATTCCAGCATTTACATTTCCCTTCCCCTCCAAATTCAAGAAACAACCAAACAAACCAAACACCCTTTCTGCCTGGGGCCTCACTGTCTCAAGCACAACATCAAGTCATCCTTGAGAAGAATTTCATCCAAGCCAGGAACAAACAGGTGAGAAAATCCAACAGTCCAACCACAGAATGCTTGGCAGTTCAAAGTAACACTCTTGATATTGATCTGTGCAGTGCTTTTAAGTGTTTACAGTTTTCACCCTGATCATGAATTAAACCACAGGCCAATTCCTCCTTGCCTCTAAAATCCCASTTTTACTTCTTTTCCACCCTTTGAAGAGGCTTCATGGTTAGATAACAACACTTCCTTTGAGTATCTTCAGGCTTCAAAGAACCTGAGTAAGTGTTTCCCCACTYCACAACTACAGATTCACCAATTCTCCAGCCACTTCCAGGCATTCCAAGGATACAAACAACCTGCCCTTGTCATGCTCAAACTGACAAGAAGTATTTCATTAGTGAGAACTTCCCCAAAACCAAGGAGAACCCTCAGCACTACAGGAGACACTGCACTCCATCCACTTTTCCCATAAAATCCTCAGCACGAGACAACAGCACAAGCAGAAACATGGAGAAGATCTCAATCTACATGAGAATCAAAACCCCTAATTCTGGTCTGGCTGCTGAGTGTTCAGGTATTCCATGTGTTTTTACACGGACATTTTTTGGAGCCCCACACACACCTTGCTCTGATTGGTCGAGGAGGAAGGAGTAGATTGTGTTTTGGTGGATTCTGCATCTGGCTTCTTTTCTTCTGTTGCCATGGTTCTGGAGCTGGCAAATGAGACTTATGGGTGCTTGAAGGGGAGAATGAATGTGCTGCTTCAAAAGGCAGCTCTTGCCACCGAGAGGAGAACCGCGCTGAAAGGAAAACCTGGAAGAAAAACAAAATATTCTCATTAGCTGTCAAAAAGATTCTCAGCGTGCACAAGAGTGAGAGTGGTCTAAGTGCAGGTTGCCAGAAACCAGTATGAAAACSCCTATTTATTATCTGTTGAGCAACACAGCAGTATTTTAGGCCTTCAGACTGACTCATGTGCAAGACCAAGAACTCAAGCCGTGGCCTTTGATCATTTCTTGGAAAGCTTTTTCCCACTCCAAACAGAAATACAGCACAATAACTTTGAGGTGTGGCAGGGTTTTCATATCACAGACCCCAAAACACTTCTAACAAGTACTTAGTACAGAGTAAACACAGCAGTTTGTACAGAAGATACAAAGAACAGTCCAAGGCCCTTTTAATTTAATAAGGCAGAGAATACAAGACCATAAGGAACACAAAAAATAACTGGCACTTCCGAAGTTTAAGACCCAACTAGATTCCTTTCACCTCGGAATGCGAATAGTTTGGTCTCATATTTCACTCCTAAAGGTCTGAGCATCAAACCATACCCTTCCCCATCCGAGACTTCCCCCTGACTGGAAGCAGCCTTGGATCAGCCTCTCCAGAGTCGCTTTCTGTAACAAGACCCGACGGAGCGCAGTGCCAGGATTCGGTAATCGGGGCTGGTGCTGCAGAGGGAACAAATCTCCACTGCAGCTCAGCCACATTTCAGCTCAGGAACAGAATCACCCCCAGCTCTCACTGGCGGGATTCGCCTTCTAAGCGCATTTGCAACCTCACAGCTCCTGTTGCTGGTGGCAGCACATTTGGGAGCAAAAGCGTTTGCTCTCAGGATCCAGCGGCATTCCAAGCATCTCCCTCCCGAGAGGGTGCAGAGCAGGGGCTACCAGCTGCCTGCCGGCTGTGCGGGGCATGGGCAAATCCCAGAACGGGCCAGGCAGGAAGGGAGCACAGCGGATCATCTGGTCCGACCTCCCTGCTCCAGCAGGGTCATCCCAGAGCACATGGCACGGGATTGCACCCAGACGGTTCTGGGATATCTCCAGCCAGGGAGACTCCCCACCCTCCCTGAGCAATCTGGGGGCCACAACGAGAAATCCAACTTTCCTAAAGCAGATCCTGCTCCTTTTCATCTGGAACTCATCTGGGAACTCGGGCGAGCACGCAGCGCGCTGCCAAACCACCGCAGCATCGGTCCCCTGGCCGGGGGGGGGTGGTTCCATGCCCGGGGGGTTCCCACTACATCCCAGCGCATCCCAGTATACCCCAGCGCACGCCCCGCCGCCGGGCACGCGGCACGGATAAGACCCCCCYGGGCCCCTCCCAGGGCCGAACGGCCCTTCCCTCGCTCTGGAATGTGGGGGTGGGTGGGGGGAGCTCCCCGTGGGAAGCCCGAATTTGGGGGTGAGGGGGAATGAACCGAGGGGTCCCCACGCGGTTTTTGGGGGGGCGGGGGGGGCGAGGGCCGGGCCGGGCGCGCGCGGAGGGGCCGGGGCGGGAGGGGAAGGGATGGGGGGGGGAGCGGGCGGGCTCCGCGCGCGCTGCCTGAGGGGAGGCGGCGGCGCCGCGCGCGGGCAACGGCAGTGCGGGAGAGCCCCGGGCGGTGCGGGAGACGAGCAGGAGCAGCAGACGGGAGAGGAGCCGCCGTCTCTCTCTCCCTCTCGGTGACTTACCGGGGGATGGGGACGGGGAAGGGGGGCGGCCGCCGCCTCCTCCGCGGCGAGGGAGGAGCGCGGCCGCGGGAGGGGAGGGGGGGACGCGGCGGCGGCGGCGGGTCCGGCTCCGCCAGGCGGGGAATGCGGGACGGCGCCTGCGCGCAGCGGGCCGGAGGCCGCACAATGCCGCTCTCTCCCGGGAGCGCTACGGCGCGGCCCGAGAGCCAAAAGAGCGGCGCGAGTGCGCGCACGGGCGGAGCCCAGCCCCGTGGCGTCGTGCCCGCCCCTTCCCTCCCTTTTTTCCCCCTCCTTTCCCTGCCTTCTCCCCTTCCCCTCCCTTCTCTGCCGGCGTTCGCGGCTGTTCCACGCTCCCTGTGGGGAGCGCCCTGCCCGTGCGGCCCCCGTGGGTGGGGGCCGCATCCACGCCGGTGTGGCATTCCCGGGAGGGAAGCGGGCACATACAGACCGGGATCGGGTGGGCRCGGCGCTGCTCCCGGCGTTCAGGGGCCGTTGAGCCCGGCTGGAGGGRGTTAAGTGTCGTTGGGGTGCGTCTGCGGCTGGCCCCGTTGGATGCACACCGATAAAAGCGGCTGTGGAAAGAACAAGCCAATTCACAAGGCAGTAATATCTATAATAATGGCTATAATAATGGCYATATAATGTCCATAATGTCCATAATAATGTCTRTAAGGTGGGGGTCGGCCTCTTCTCCCTGGCAAGCAGTGACAGGGCAAGAGGRCTTATGCTCAAGCTGCGCCAGGGGAGGTTCAGGCTGGACATCAGGGGGAATTTCTTCCCGGAAAATGGTGTTAAACATTGGAACAGGAGGAACTGTCGTTGAACACTGGAGCTGCCTAGGAGGGTGGCGGAGTCCCCATCCCTTGGGGTGTTCAAGGAGCAACTGGACGTGGCACTCAGTGCCATGATTYAGTTGGCAGAGTGACGATCAATCAAAGGTTGGGCTCGGTGATCTCGGAGGTCTTTTCCAACCTAAACGATTCTGTGATTCTCTAGTGGTGATGTACGAGCCATTTAACACGGTAATTCTTGCCAGGGTGAGAGGGTGTCCAAGGCGAGAGTGTACCTAAGGTGGTTTTCTCAGTGTGTTGTCACACAAAAAGCCCTGACTCAGAAAAGTGTTTAATTCATTAAGGCCAAACAGCCAACCTACAGTTGAACATGTGTTTAAGCACTTCTCTGGAGAGCAGTGGGTTATTTCTGAGCCCACACGTTGCAGTCTGCTTTCAGTTAACAGGGAAGAAAAGGAGACGCGTGTCATTTACTGGCCCTTTAACACAGGAAGATATTTAGCTTCCAAAAATTCTAGTGGCAGTTGAGAAAGGAAAAGATGAAAAAAACCTGTGGTATAGCGAAGCCAAGGCCCTTCTCCTCCAGCCTGGGATCGTGCAGCAGAAATCTGGAGAATTAGCCCTGCCTTCTAAGCTCAGGGAGGTAAAACACAGTTAGAAGAGCTGCACAGTCACCGGAACAACATTAGG
Organism: Amblyornis subalaris; assembly: GCA_018881555.1. Lineage (NCBI taxonomy): Eukaryota > Metazoa > Chordata > Aves > Passeriformes > Ptilonorhynchidae > Amblyornis > Amblyornis subalaris. The sequence goes on from JACAXG010000076.1 coordinate 3,553,787, forward strand.
GAACAAATCCAGTTATGTCCCTGGTGCTGATTCTTCCAGATGGCTTTGGCTTAAAGTTTTCAGTCTTTTAAAAAATAAATATGAAGTAAAATGAAAGAACACAAACCAAATGAACAGTATAATGCTATTTATAGAACTTTCTTGTGGCAGGGTGTTTTTGTTTCTTTCATGTTGGAGATGAGTTTATATTTTGCCTCTCAGCATCTGCTTTGGAAATTTTGGCCTGATATTTTTCTGTATATGTATCAAATACATATATATACATGTCTAAAACTCCTTATCCTGAATAATACCTCTCTGGAACCTGAAAACTGTAGCCTTGACTACAAATTAACTGTAATCCTAAACAAGCCCTTAGCCTCTAAGTGTCCTGGATATTTTTTTAAACTAGTTTAAAGAATGATAAACTCCATTTGGCCAAGTACCTGATCCCATGCCAGGCTGGGTTTTTGACAGCATGGAGCTTGCAGAAACACCATGAGCAGGGGCATTTCTTTGGGACTGCAGAACATCCTCAGGGCTTTGCACAGACAAAAATTTGGATGAAATTTCACTTGACGGTTATGAACTATCTGTGAAGGTCTTTCTTGCTCCCCCAGCCAGGCTTCCACAGCTGGGATCAGCAGGATGTGACATCTGTCCAAATTCCCTCTCTGGAAAAGCGTGGGGCTTGGCAGGCTTCTCCCTCACAAAATCTTTCATTCCATTTGGTTCAAAACAGCCTGAACTTGGTGACGCGCCAAGTACGCTGGAAAAGACACCTGTCTGAGGTGTTGGGGGGAGAGCAGCTTCCCATGATGATGAAAGGGAAAGAAAAGTCCCTGATGGCTCGGATTGGAAGGCAGTGACTGCTCTCAGCGCTACTGAGATCCCTTTGGGTGGCCTTCAGGGTGCCAGGAGCAGAGCTGAGGCTCCTGCCGTGACCAACATATGATTTTTGTCCCAGGTTCCACCGAGACCAGAACTAACCCAGTGCTGCAGATCTGATCCAAAGGACATTATTGTTTGTGGAAAAGCTCCCAGGAACTTCAGTACATGCTGGGCCTGCTCTTTAGACCTGCCTGCTGCAAACCAGCTCGTGCTTACGTTTGTGGTGGTGAGTAATCAGACACTGAGCTTACAAGCTGTGTGAGCCCATGGTTATGTTTTGGCACAATTAGCAATCTCAGCTCGGAGTTTTGTTTGCTTGGGCCTCTCAGCAGACAGAGGAAGTGTGGAACAGACTTGCTGAGCGTTACACTCTGCTCAAGAGAGGGAGGAAGAACTCAGGAGAGACCTGCTGCATCTTTTAGGCTTCTAAAGAGCAGCTGATCCCCGACACAGAGCTGTTTCTGGGTGGTTCCTAACATGCTGCTCTGGTTTGTTTTTTTCTAAGTCCCAGATACATCACATTCGTATGTTTCTGCTGGGATTTGAAAACAAACACTGAACCTTTTCCAGGATATTTCTACCTCCCCCACTACACTACGAGCCTTGCTTGCATCATTGCCAACATTTGTTCATTTAAAACTAGGAAATCTTACCCCGGTGGAGAGCAGGTAGGATTGGATTCATCCTGCCCTGGGAGGGATGTGTACAAACACTTCCTCTAGGAATGAGGTGCCTATAGAAGTTGAAGAATTGCTTTCAATGTAAGATCGTTGAACACTGCATGTATCAAACTCCCTGTTAGTAAAGACCTGTTAAGAAACATTATTTTGAAGAGCATTTAGGACTTCCCACAGCACTGGAGTCCTGCAATGTGCTCTAAGGTATCATTCAGCACAAATTCCCCCCCAATGCCAGTCACAGCCAAGCGAATGCATAGAGGCTGCTGATTTGAGAGCCCCAGCCTGAGTCACACACGCTCTGACTGCCAGACGTGATGACAGCCTGCCTCTCCCAGCCACTTCAACTGGAGCAGCAGGTTCTCAGCACTCCCGTGAATCAGGAGCTTTGTTCYTTGGCTGCAGCCACAATGAACAGTTCAATACAATGAACTCACACCCCTGAAATAGTTTTAGTGAAATCTATTTCTTACTCGTTGTCACTTACAAATCGAGATGCTTGAAAGTGTTGCTATTTGGTTAGAGGATCTTTGTAAGAGGGCAGGAGGAAAAGTAAGGAAACACACAGGAATCCTTTAGGGCTTTGGGCAGCTGAAGTCTGGCATGTTCCAGTGTCTGTTGGTTTAAACTGCCAGCTCAGTAGCACACACTATTCACAGGCTTGCTTACCTGTGCAAACTACTGTGTCCACAGCAGGTGCTGGCTCTCCCCATCACACTGAATGTCCAACAAAACCATTCAGATGCAGATAATTTCCAAAGAAACATTTTCAACTATGGCCAAAGATACATACCCACGTTGGCTGGGCAGTTTCTCTTCCGTTCCTAAATTCTGTGTTCATGTCCCTCTCTTCTCTCACACAATAGTTTAGGCCTTTGCTCTGCTTCTTTCCATACATATAAATCTTAGCCCACTGGATCCCAGTCTCTAGCTCCTCCAAGTAAAGCTTCTTGCTACATCCTGGTAAGACACACACACACCCAGAATATTTTCTGGGCTCTTCAAGCCCTTCCTGTCCATTGCAGTGGAAGCCATTCATCTCTGTTTTGCTGGTTTGAGAACYTGAAATCTGGAAGAACATTATTTAAATCCACTCTGGACCCTCCCTTGGATATTGGCTGTCTCCAGACCACCAAATTCAGATCATAATCAAAACTGCTCTTTGCAGATGAACACTTACAATATCCTCTAGGTCTTGTGTCGCTCAATTCTTTCCTGTCTTCCCTTCAAATACCACAGTGCTGTGCCTTTTGGGGCTTGTAGACATCCTGGCTCCTTGGTTCCCAGTCTGGGGGCTCTGCTCACCCTTTTCCAGATGAAGAGTGAACACTGAAGAGCCAAAATCCCTGCAGGCACTGACAGATTCCCGGGAGCGAGGAGCCAGGGCGGCCTCACCAACTGGTGTGTCCRGGCTCTCAGAACGACCAAGAATGAGTCAGAAGAGCTGAGTCCCCATTCTGACTCTGCCCATGATTCTCTGCATCATCGTATTCCCTCTCAGCTTCCCCAGCTGAAAAACAGGAGTCATAATATTTCCTTACCCACAAAAGCTGTTAGGAGGATTATTGCATTGTTGTGAATTGCACAGATGAAAGGTACTACAGAAGAACAAACTGCAATTATTGTTTCAAACCTCTGCCCTAGTCCTGTCATCCTTAACTTAGTGAATAACACTTACTCAATCGAGGAAATCCTGCCACTACAGTGAAGAAGATCATTGGAAAAGATGACTCTCTGTCGCAATAAGTGCATTTATCCCCTTGTGTTCAACACCCTTCTCCCTGACACTGGGGTGATCTGAGTCATATAATCTCCCCTCGCAGCGGGGAGCTGTGGTTTTGATGGTGAAACAGGCACAGGTGAAAATCAGAAGCTTACAGTTCATACCTATTGCAAAGATCAGAAAAAAGGGTGCTTCCAGCAGTCCCTGATTCCTTTTCAATACTGTTGGGTGCAGTGACACAAGGCACTGAGTGTGCCCAGTCCTCACAAAACTCATSTGTCCCACACAGACAAGTATCTCGCTTTTCTACGTCCATCCCCTCTTGTTTTCCAAACACTCAAGGCTCCAAGAGCAGAGAGGCAAAAAGTGCCAGTGTTTAACAGCCCTGAAAACCACTCTGGTTCTGCACAAATAACATTTTTCTTCTTGAAGCCTGTGCACAAAGCTTCCGAGAAGGATGTAGGTACCACTGGGCATTCCAGGTTAAGAGTACTGCAACAGCCAGGAATAAATACACGGCAGGTGTTCGTTAACAAGGCACTAATTGGGTAACTGGAGGTGCAACATAAGAGACCAGAGAGGCCAATCAAAAGGCTTTGGGTGAATGTAGGATRCTCCTCTGAGCCTGGGGAGCAGGAGCAAGTAAAGAGCTCCTGCTGTAGTTTTACGTTTTATGGAAAAGCTGGTGTTAAGGTGTCTCAGAAGAGGCAGACTGTTACATCTTGTGCGTGAAACTGTGTGACAAAATCAGTTCAGAATTTAATTTAAAGATTACGACTCTCTTTTCCTCGGTTGAAGTGGTTTTACTTTGGCTTTGGTAACTTGAGCTTAAATTGTTCTGATTTGATTTCACTGTACCTCCTAAGGGGCTTATTCCAACTGAGTCAGCCTGTGCCTGTTTGGCTAAACCATTATCTAAACTCACTGCCTTGCATAAAGAAGGCTTTAGGGAGCCCAAAATATGTTTGCTTTCCTAATCCCTTGGAGGATGCAGTGGGGTTCTTCAAGCACAAGTCTGCAGACCTACAGGTAGGTGTGTGAGTGACTGCTGTGTTCCACGTTGAAAGCTGATAGTGGTGAAATCTCTGGGGACAGTTTCCCACGTGAATTGTTGTGCCTGCTCAGCCTGATGCATAATGAACACAATTTGGGATGAAACTGTCTTACACCCACCCTGGTGAGAKAAGGAGGGATAGGGTGTAATTGGAGGCTGCTGTTGGGTTGCAGTTTTGATGCACCCTTCATCATCAAGCTCTTGAAAGTGGATTTGCAGTGAGGATCAAACTCCAATATTGAACTTGTGCGTGTTCACTCTGAGGTGAGTGCCCTGCTAGCTTGGAGGGCTTTATGCTCTCACAGAGTTATGTTCTCTGGCTTTTCTTGTCTCTGCCTTTTTGCCTGCACTCCTCAATTTCTCCCTGCTCTGCTATTGTGCTCTCTGCCTGTTGCTGGGGTTGCTGAACACTTTGCATTAGGAGACCCCTGTTCAGTTCCTTGTGGCTCTGCCAAGTCTTACTTTGCAGCCAACACTCTCTTTGTTGCAGGAGTTTGTCTTAAACTAAAATAGAAATACTTTTAAAAACCGAGTTTTCAGACTATGATTTAGCTGGAAATGAGTTTTAGAGTGCACGGAGTACATTTTTCCAAGTGTTCATAATGAATACTCAGCCCATTTCTCCCTGCCCCCTCCCTTGGAAAGCTTCAGCCTGCCAACTTTTCCCAGCCCCCATGCCTAGAGAGGCAGCAGTTTTCATTTAGGGGCTCTTTGGTCATGCTCATGATTTGGTGTCTGTGTATGTTATGGCATTCATGAATTCCTACTCTGGTTATCCATGTGGATCAGGCACATCCTGGAGCAGGACAGTGCTGTCAGAAGAACTGTCCTGATTATCTTCAGCTCTCGAGTGCTTTGGTACATATGTGGTCTTTTAGAATTGCCTTAAAAATGTGCTTAGAGCAGAAAAAAGTGGTAAAAAGTGCATTGTGCTCAAAATTCAGTCCTTCCCTATCGTATCTGGTGTTCAGGACACTTGCAGGCAGGGCAGAGTTCTGGTGGTGTTTCAAAAGGATTTCCTTGCTCAGTCAGTTCACGAAGTGTGGTGGTTATCCTGAAGAAGACTCAGAATTTACCTTTTTCTAACTGCTTGTATGCTTCATGCTCCTGCAGAGACYGTGTGGAGGGCGGGGAGGTGACTTTGGGTACCTGATTGTCAAGTTAAAAAGATCAGCTGGCGGGAGGGAAGCCCAAGTCACACACTGACCTACAGCGGGGTTTGGGTGTTGATGAAGAGGCAACATCAAACATTGCCTTAGGAAGTAAATGCATCCGAGAGTGGTACAGCTGTGAGTGAGTTTCTGATTCCTGAATTTGCACAAGCCATAAAGTTGAGTGCCCAAAAGCACTTTTTTGGGGGTTTGGTTAAGGCATGTGCACAACTTTGGTTCCATCCTGAGGCAGCTGCAAGCGCAGCTAAGTAGAATTCTCTTAAGCATCTGTCCTCTCTCCTGTACAATCCTTCTGATTATATCATACCTCTGGAGAAATTTCAGTCCCATTGGTCGTGTTTTTCTAAAGCTAATCTTCTGGAAATAAGGTCTTTTAGTAAAACTGCTTTCACCTTATGGTTACAATAAACTGACTTATTAATTGGCATCAGCATGTGGCTGTCTGTACTGGCAGTCTGGCAGCCTCTCCACAGAGAAATCCACTCACTCTGTCTTATTCCATGTTGGCGCTTAAATGTTCCCCTCATTTATTTTCCAGTGGTTCTATTATTTTTTTTTTCTGCAGCAATTCAATCACATTTTGGCTTATAACATTTTTTTTTTGTTGTTTTAACTTCTGTTTGCAGTTGTGGATTTGCTTCAGGACATGGGCTGTGTGAGTCTGTTACTTGGAAGCGTTTGTAACAGCGCTGATGTTTGTTGATGCTTTTATGGTGGCGTGTTGGTAAAATTCGTATTGTTTTTATTGTATACATCAGATTAATTTCTGTTGTTTTCAGCAGTTGACAGTATTATGAAATGCACCAACCAGTGCATCGGGCTGTGGGTTTTCTTGATGGATTTTTTTTGGCCGCTCGCTACTCCAGCGTGCATCGGCGGCGGGCTATTTTTATTGCAGCCCGTATTAGTCGTTGCGTAATGAATGCGAGAGCGCATTACCCAATGCAAACCGCCAGTTAAAAAAACACACACAAAAAAGGGGGCGAGAGCAGTTGTGATTTCAAACTCGGCCTCCCGCCGCACGCGTGTCCCCGCGCGGGTCCCACGCGCGTTCCCAGCCGCACTTTTCAGGCTCTCGTGGTAGCTCCGGAGCCGCGGAGGCGCGACGGCGGCCGGCGGGGGGGAGCCGGGATTTTCCCGGCCATGTCTGCCCGGGGGACACCCGCCCGCCGCCCGCTCCGCGCGGCTCCTTGCCGCGGGCCCCCCGCCCCGAGCCCGSCCGGCCGTTTTCCCCGCCGGGGACGCGGCGTTGGGCAGCCCCGCCGCCCGCTGACCGGGGCATCACCCCTGCCGTTCCCGTCCCCTGCCCGCCGCTCCGGGGAGGGCGCGGGGGGCCGAGGGGGCCCCGCGGGCTTCTGGGACTTGTAGTGCGGGGCGCGGCCGCCGCTTCTGGCCCGGCGCGGCCCGGGACTACGGGCCCCACACGGCCTTGCGCCCCGGCGCATGAGCGCTCGGGCGCTGTAGCGCATCTATTATACTGCCTTGCCGAGGATAAAAAGAAGAGCAACTGGAGGGACTATAAGGCAAACGTTGCTGGAGCTGCCGGGGCAAAGTAATCTATTTAATCTTTCCCTTTATTTGTTAGATGCTTGGGTGTGCATTGCTAGCACTGGGCCATGGTTTCTGGAGGGAGGGGGGCCGGGGAAGAAGGGGGAGGAAAGCAAAACCCACTTGGGAAAGGCCAGTGCTGATTTTTTTTTTTTATTTTTTTTCCCTCCTCTCTTCTTCTGCTCCTTCTTGTTGCGAGAGCCCCGCGTCGCTCCCCGCGGCCCCGCAGCCTTTGTGCGCCGCCACAATTGTAACAAAGCGCGGCGGGGCTGGCTGCAGCCTGGCCATTGATTTCCTCCCGGCCCCGCCGCTCCTGCCCACCCTTTTCTTCTTCTTCTTCTTCTGCCGCTTCTTCTCCATCTTCTGCTCCCCCCTCCCCTTCTCGCCGAGCGCCCGAAGACGCCCGGGCCGGGCGCAGCCGCGGCCCCGCCGAGCCCCGCGCCCCAACGCAGGACGGGCTTGCTTGCTTKCTTTCTYTCTCTCTCTTCTTCTTCTTCTTTTTTTTTTTTTTGTTTTTCTTCTTCTCCCCCCCTCTCTCGCTCGCTTTCCCTCGCTCGCTCTTTCTGCCCGCCATCTTTTGAAGGGGAAAATTAGGGGCGAGGAAAARGAAGGCTACAGGCGCTCTTAAAAACAAGGAAAAAAGAAAGAAAGCGGGAGGGAAGAGGAAAAAAAAAAATTTAAAAAAATAGCGCGGAGGAGGGGTCGGGGGAGTAGGCAGCCTCCAGCCCCCGGTGCCGGCGGGGCGCGGGTCCCCGGCTCCGCGTTTGTGGCGGCCGCGCTCGGGTGCGGAGCGGGGCGCGGAGCGGAGCCCGGCGGCGGCCCCAGCCCTGGGCCGGCGCCCGCCCGCTCCGGCCATTTCCCCGGCCCCGCCGCTGGCTTGGGAGCTGGAAAAAGGTCTGGGCAGGCAGCGGCCGATGGGCTGGAAAGTGCGCGTTTCGCGTGTCGTCCGCGTCCGCATGCATTTATTTGTGTATGTGTGTGTGTATCCAGCTGCTCCGCTCGCGTAAATATCCGGTGTTTACCAAACTTCTGCAAATAAATGGAAACCCAAGGGTTCGTTGCCTAAACTTGATATGCTTTCTAGGTGTAAAAAGAAACGCAGATCGCAGATTTATATATAGAAGTGTCATGCTATAAATAATGCTACCGATAATAAAATGTAAAACTTCAAAACTCAGCCGTCCTTCTCCTCCGTTTATGCTTCTTGTTTGGGTTTGGCACCTCCCTGGGCGCTGGGGATAGAGCATTATTTGTAGCCTGCTTGGTTTCACTTTCAAACAAAGCTGTAGTGTTCAGGTCGCSGGTCTGTGTGCGTCTTTACATGGTTGGGTCTTGCAGAGTGTTGGTACAGAACGTGTTTTCCTCCAGAATTGACTTCTGACAACGTGGAGAAAGTGTTCTGTAAGGTTCATGAGAAATGTTCTGTGACAGACCCGGAATGTGGATATTCTTTCATGTTGATTGYTTCAGGAGTCAAAAGTTACTAAAATAAACTCGTTTGGATGAGCAAATGTGGTGGCTTCACTAATATTTTGAGCTTTTAGATACAGGTTTTGGAGGTTTTTTTTTTTTTTACACCTGAAGTTCCCTGACACTGGTAAATAATAGCAGGTTAGGAGTTGACATAATTAGCAAAGGACACCTGCTCTTCCTTGCTGGGAATAGAGAAGCCCTTTTTTTAATATGCTTGTTAGTATTTTTATCGTGTACGGTGTACGTGAGTGTGCTGAGGGGGTGTGTCTACATGGAACTGGAAGTTTAGTTTTAAAGCTGAAACTGTTGTCTTTTAATTCACACAGTGCTAAGGCAAGGTATTAGAGGGGACTTGGTGACTACCATATGTGCTGCAGTGTTTGGGTGACAAGTGCAGAATAAATATGCATCGATCAAAACAAACAAGAAATCCCCAAAGCAGTTTGGTTGCTTTACAAGCAGAAAAAGCCACGATGTGTATTGCTTACAACTCCCCAACTGCTTGAGTGTACTGTGAATGCAAGTCCTGCCTCCTGACCCGCAGATCACAGCACTGTCAGACTGCTGGGTGGCTCAGTTTGTTAGCACAGAAGTTTGGGGAGTTTTTAATAATACCCTGGGAGGCTCCTGCTGAAAGAGAGTAACTCCGGACCTCAAAGCCTTCCTTCTTGGAAAGAATAAATGCTAAGATTGTGTATTTCTTTCTCTTTAGTCTGCACTGGATAAAAATACTCATGCGTATTTAGTGTTTTGAGACAATGTTTAATAGAAGGGTTGGGCAGGGGGTAACAGTCTTATACAATGTTCAGCATAAGCTTGATTGCAATATTGTCTCTTCAGTGCTCAGTGCTGAGACAGTAGCTATTGCAGAGAAAGGCTTTTTAGTTGTAGTGACCTATGCATGCAGAGTTTAAATTAAGAAAGAATGCACGTGCAGTGTGAAGTGTCTGAGGTTTGTTTTCAAGACTGACTCTGGAGTGTTAGTTCTGTTATCTTGAAATAAAATCTAGGCTTCTGGAAATAAAACTTGTGTCATTTAAGCATCGAAGTGCTTACAARAACTTTAGTTCTTGTCATTTAAAAAGTGCTTAGAGGAAAAGCATGTTGAAGTGTGACGTTCCAGCTCAGTAAGCATGCTGAGGCTGGGCAGCCTTGCCCTTGCACTATCTGTCTCTAAAGAAGGCTGATTTTGTTATTACTCAGTGTCTGCAAATGCAMGTATTTCTGTGGGCTTTGTAGCTGGTTGTGTCTTTGCTCTGCTGTAGCTGCACTGGGTACTATGACTTAAATCACAGTTCTCARTCTTGCAAAAGGCTTCTTTGCTGAGTTAAGAACTGTGTGTTTAAAACCCTATCCTTCAGTAATCTCCTAAAATGAAGCCAGTGTAACACAGGTTCTTGGTATCAAACCTCACCTGCAGGCCAGGGATCCAACCTGCCTGAGCTGAGGCTCTCTCCCTGTGAGGCTGAAGGCAGTGCACACACACAGAGCAGTTTGTGCTGCTGAAGGCTGGAGCTTCCCAGAGTTTTCCCAGGCACATCWTTTACTCTGTACAAGTTCTGAACGATGCTGTTTAATACTTACCTTTTCACTTCGAGGGGAGGCACTTGTGCAGTGGGGTGTGAGTTTCCAGCCAAGCCCTGCTGCACTCCTAGAATCTCCCTCCTTCTCCCTGGAGTAATCTGGGAGCCTGATCGCTCTTGTTGACAGCACAAACAACTCGGGAGTCAAATCCCTCTCCTCGGCAGCAGCTGAGTGATGTACTGAGGTCTCATATTTCAAAGGCTTAATTACTTTTACAAAATATATTACTCTGTCTACTTTGGTGAGCTATCAGGTGCTTTCAGCACAGACAGAACTACACTTTGCTAAATAAATGAACAAAGAGTGTTTTGCGTTTCAGYGTTGTTGATTGTTTCTCTTTAATCCTGGTTGCTCCTTCTTTGCTAATTTGCAAAATTCATTAATCCGCAGTGGGTTTCCCAATCATTACCATGAGCCATATGTTTTGTTTTGTTGTGTGTGGTGTTGGTTTTTTTTGGTTTTGTTTTGTTTCGTTTTAAATTGCCACATTATTCTTCAGTAATAGCCCAGAACACCGTTGCAAGCAGTAGGGTTGTGGGAATCAGGAGGGAGCCATTGTGTGCTGTGCTGCTCAGTGAGCTGTCAGGACATTTTGGAAGGATCTGTGCATCTCGAGCTTTTCATTCCACAGGATCTTACTGGGMCAGTACTGTTGTACTGCGACATCGGTGGTGTTTTGTCAGTCACTAGTGCTGCTCGGAGGTGAACAACTTTCTGTGGGGCACATTAACTCTTTAACCCACTTGTTGCTAAAGCCAGTGYTGGAAGGATGTAAATTCTTCTGGASAGCAGTGTGGGAACGCTCTGTAATGTGCTGCTTTTTCTAGTTGTCCTTTTCCCATTCTTCTCGATAAGATACTGACCGAAGAAACCTCTATTTTGGATTCCTGATGTGCTTTTCCAGGCCTTGGTTTCGTTTCAGCAGATGCTGTCACATTTGGAAGTATTTCAATGTAGATAACCTGGGCAGAGGAATTTATTTTCTGCTTTCCCGAGACCAGGCTTGACTTTCTCCTCTCCAGCATTTCAACAGGTGTAGCAAAGACAATCTGAGGTGAAATTTATGTGCTTGGGGATCTGGAGCAAACTGCCCTGTCTGAACRGATCCCAYTTGCTTTCAGACTTTGAGATTTAGACTCGGATGTGATTGACACTGGTCTGCCTTGGGAATGATTGTTTGCTCCTGTCTTTCCTTTAAAAAGAGAGAGGCAGGGACAGGAAAGGAGTGCTRTTCCACTCTGGAAGTTTATACTTGGAGCACTTTCCTGACACAGCTGCACTGACATCCACGCARAGCGTGCACTGACACAGATGGACAGGCAGAGGTGTTCTTCACTGTGACTRACTCTCCTGTTGTAACCAAACCCCACCTGACTGAAGAAAATGCATATTTTTCCTTCTGTTACTTTGTCTTTGCTCACCTTATTCTTGTGTAACATCACAAGGGGATCTCCCTTTCTCRCAACCCATCAATATGGCCATGCCGAGATAAATCTGTTTTCTGAAACTGCCCTGGTCAATTGGTTTGGCTATAAGCAAGTGCAGAGTTTGCAGTCCAGAGCTTTTTTGCTGGGAGGRACTGTAGGATGTAGCTGCCTTTTTGCTTACCAAGGCTGGTTTAGGAGCCGTGTTGTGCTGYGAGCTGTAGTGAAAGTGATAATCTGAGCACGTGTGTGAGCAAGGATTGTGTGTGGGTTTGGACAGAATGCTGTTCCTTACTGGAAAGCATTGCTTTTTGCAGCTTTTCTGTTGGTGCTACAGTCCTGTTCGGGGTCTGTGAAATAGTGTTGAAGGGCAGCTCTTCAGTGAAGAAAGAGGGAACGCTCCCCCAAGTTTCCCCTGGAGTAAGCGCTTGCCAAAGTGGGAGTGTTATGGATCAGCCCATGTGCCGGAARTGTCTTCCTTCCCTGGGCAGGAACAAGTCACCTGGGAATAAATTGGGATATTTGTGTCCACACTGTCATGGTCATGTTTCCTTTGACTTGAACTTCATCCATATGCAGGAGCTCTGAGCGGCTTAGGGCTTGTCTGCTCTAAGCTGTGGGTGCTCTCAGCAGGAGCTGTGCTGGGGAAGCTGAGCTCCTCCTGTCAGGAGCCTGTCCATCTGCCCTCAGCACTGCTCCATGGGTGTCTGAGCAGCAGGGAGCACCTTCCCCCCTTTTCCTGAATCAGCAGCCTCCCCTCCCTGCATAGGGACAGGTAGTGGACTTTAGGCTCCAAATTTTTCCCTTCCTCGCAGACCGTTTGGGGATTTAAATCAAACGCACAAACTCAGAGAGTGGAAACTGCTTTGATGCTCTCTCAGGGAGCGACAGCAGCTTAACTATCACAGTTTGTTCACACCTCAGCTGACCTGGAACTTCCTTGCATTGCTGAGCGAGTTTATGGATCTACCCAACCTTGGCAAAATCACTTTTCATCGGAAGTAGTAGACCCCATACAGCCTTTTGTACTTGTGTGGCTGTGTTTGCTTTAAGTTAACATTGAGTTATTCTGGGACAATGTGCTTGTTCAAACACAAGGCACTTCAGTTGGTGTGGAAACAGATAAAGCCGGGCTGGTGGGAGTGTGCACAGGGAGGGGATGAGTGGTGGTCTTAAGTGTGAGGGTGACTGCTCTGCCTGCCAGGCTGCAATAACTGCCTTGGTGGGTGGGGGCACTTCCTCTGCCCCGTTACCAGGTCTAACGTTACTGTGGCTCAGCTAACAAGCAGTATATTTATGTCATGGTAATTCAATCACTTTCAGTCCATTCTTCAGCCCCTTAAACTGCCTTGATTGTCATGTATTGATTTTAGGTGGACTTTGCATGGGAAAGGTGCAGTGCTGTAGTTGTAAACCCAGAGCATGATTGAAACCAGTGACAGCTCATCCATTCTTAGTACACTTGTAATGCTTTTTGTCCTGAAAGGAATCTGTTCTTTTTTTCAAAATAGTAACTTTAATCATTTAAATATAGAAAAATAAATTTAAAAGTGAAGTAGGCGAAAGCATTGGAGCATGAGAACTGGGCAGGGGAGGTTGTTGATGAAGATATTTTGTCTAATGAATCACTTGGGTTCTGCTCTGTACAGTGAAATGCTTCAAACAAGTTAACAGACGGATCTGGGTCTGTTTATTAGAAGTCTGTCAATGTTTGCATGGAGCTGCCCCTAAGGAGAACATCTGTAGCACTTGTAAATCATATTAATAATGCTGATATATGGCCATGAAGAAGTGGTGGTGTAAGGGAGAACTGCAGTGTAGGCTATTAAGTACACAGGGCAGAAAACAACCCTTTAAATAGGTAATACAGAGGAATTAAGTGCTATTTGCAAGAGCTCTGTATTTTATACTTTGCTCAGAGTAGTTTTTGTGCTTAGTTTCGTTAAAAGGAGGTAATCGTCCAGTTCTGTGTAGCCTCTTAAACTCAATTGGAAGTGGAATTTGACTGTATATAAACCCCCCTCCCTAAGAGATGTCACTAAGGACCTCTTGGGTGTTGTGGTTTATCTTTTAGGAATGTGTTTAAAGAGCGCTGCAGTGTGGGCAAAGGGATAAAGCAGATGGCAGTTTTAGCTTTGCATTTTCTTCCAATGACAGYTAGTGTTGTACTTAGTGAAGAAGTTGCTTCCAGAATCCTCAGTGATGGCATTTGAACACCTTGTAAATCCAGGTTCCTTTGTGTGCTTGCTTCTTTTCTTTTCTTTCCTTAAAACTTGGTACAACCACAACACTGAGAAAGAGTTAATCTATAAATGCGTGGGAAAAGGCTAATGACTTTAATTGCAGATGGCAGTGGAAATATTGATATCCCCATTTTACAAGTGGGGGATGACAAGCCTGCAGCACGGGGTGTCAGAACTGAGGTGTCAGCAGGCTGGTTTGTAGCTGGGCTTTTTGTAATTCTGTGCAGGTACAGCAGATGCTCGGAGATGCTCTGCCCAGCAGRGAAGTAGTTGTGCTCTTGTGGCTTTTTCTTTTCTTTTTTTTAGCCTTTTCTTCAAAAAGCTTTGTGTCCAATAATCTCTCTTTTTGGAAATCAAAGTGCAGAAGAGGAAACAATCATGACAAAACCTGTTGTGGAAAGGCTATGTGTCATTTATTCACTAKATGCTGGATCAAACAGTGAGTTTGAGGGTTTTTCTTAGGCTGTAAAAGTACACAGAGCACCGTATGCTGATTAAAAAGGGACTGACTTCTTCAGGACACAAATGTTTAATTGTGCGGATCACACCCTTTAAAAAGCAGAAAACGAGAACCCTGTGAGGGTGTAGATGTACAATAATCCCATTGGGACTTCTGGACCCTGTGTGGGTGTTGCCACGTTGTGCTTTACTGGGTGTACCTCAGTGCTGCTGCTGTGCACGTATCGCCTGAAACTTGGGACGGGGCCAGAGTGTGGGGGGGTTTTTTTGTTCTTATTTCTGTTCATTTGGTTGTGTTTTAATAATTTAACTGAAATACGGTGTGTTGACCTGGAATTGGCAAAACTGTTTTGTGGAGTCACAGGATAAATTGTCCGGAGTGTCGCTTGTTGGATAAGTCATGGTTGGGAGAAGAGAGGCTGTAAAGCRATAGAGGAACCAGGGGAATTAGGAGACAGAGCCTTGAAGGAGGTGGGTTATGGTGCTCTAATCTGTGGTTCAGAAGAGTAGACTGGGTGTGATCCAGCATTTAGCAGCAGCCTGTGGTCAGTGCGTGAAAACGGAGCTTTAACTTGTCTCCTCACTCTGTTCATCGCTCCTTTCTTTTCCTGACTTTCTCTGTGTTTTGCTTTCTCCCAGAGGGTGTAGGTTAGCTGCCTGTTTCCTCTTGCCGTTTATCTGCTCAGTAGTATTTCTATCTGKTTTTTTCCACCAATTTTGTTTCCTGAAGGAATATAAGCAGAAGGAGCCATAGGCTGACTGCTGCTGAAGCCGCTGAGTATCAGGTTAAGATTATTCAGCRTTATCATCTGGTACTGAAATGATTAACAGCCTCAGCCTGCTGCTTGTCACTTGGGTGGTGTGCCCAGGGTGGACTTGTTGCTCCTGGACTTTTAGCTAGGTGGTTTCTTCTTAAGAGCTCCCAGCAAGTGAGATTTTCCTCTTTTGCTGCATGTGCTGTGGCGTTATTGCCTGGTGGCTGGGCAAGCAGGAATTCAGAGGTTCCCTGCCACTGAGATCTGTTTCAAGCAAGTTCAGGCTGAAGGAACATGAGCTTGTCACACAGTTTGTCTCACTTTCAGAGCAGTTGGTGATGCTGATGTGAAGGGTGCTCAGAAAGGGTGACTGCAGTTCAAACCCAAGTGAACAAASGGATTTGTAGTTCTGGTTGTTCTTGAAGAATGGATTTAAATGCAAAACCAAGGGTGAGTAGAGGTGGAACAGTAGATCCTGTCCCTTCGTGAAGTTTAAAGTGATAATAATACCAGAAACATGGTGAGGTGGAATAACAAAGGAGGCATCCAGCAGGCAGCATTTGTGCCASTTCTGATTTTGCAGAATTGGCCAGTCTGAAGAAGTTGTGACTGATTCTGTGGAATCTTTTGCTGTGCCCATCAGCAAGGCTTGAATTTGGGGTCATCAAACTCTTTTTCCCTCCTTGGCCAACCTTCAYGTAAACATGGAGATTCCTCTTCTTGACTAGGCTGCAATTTCTTTTTGTGCAGTTTTAGGAAAAGTGACGGAAGAGAACAGGATCCCCATCCTCCTGCACACCTTAGGCTTGTGCTGTGGGATTTCTCTTGCTGGGTTCCTGTTCCAGCACTGCTGCAGGGAGAGGATGCTCCTGCAGGGCTGGGTGGCATTGACTCTRTCAGTCTGATTGGTCTGATGAGACACTTTAGCCCCAGATATGCAGCTCTGAAATGCTTTTGTCATTTTACCTCTAACAGACAGCTGGAAAAGGAATTGACTCAGGTAGAGAAACCACACAGTGTGGATAGCTTGAGTTTGTTCCTGTCTGTGCTTCAATCTTCCTTAGAAAGAGCTTTATCTTGATTGACCAATTAGTTGTATCTTGTAGGTGATAAGTCTGCAAAACCCTCTGTGGTGAGGTGCTGAGCCAGACACCTTGCAGCTTCGTGAGAGGGGAAAGTTGCTGAGCGCTTTGCAGGATCAGGCTTGAAGTGGTTCCYGAATCCCAGAGGAGTGAGCTGCTGTGTTGTGGTTTGCACTGTGCTTCCAGTGTGCCCTCAGCCACGTTCCTGTCTGCCCAGCTCTCCTGCCCCCCCATCCTGCTCCTGACGTGTGGAGAGCTTGTGTGGTATGTGGCCGTGTGCCAGCACCTTCCCAGCGCTTCCTCTTTGCCTGATGTCCGTGGCTGCAGGGCTTCTGCTGCACAGGGGCTTTTGAGGGGCTGCAGCACCCCTGCAAGTGCTAGAAGTYGGCAAATAAGTGTGCAGTGCGCTGMATAAGAGAAAATCTGCTCTGAAGCAGGATCTTTTCCCTGTAAACCTTGGCTGCCTGCTGTCTGGTTTCTCCCTGGTGCTGTGGGTTCAGCCCTGTGGGTCACGCAAGGTGATTCCATTGCATCTCCACCTTTCCCCTCTGGGAAAAAATGGCACGAGCAGACTCTGCCCAGACATGTGGTTGTCCCAAACACTTCACTTGCTATGCCAAATCTCTCATATGAAAAAGCCCAACACTTTTTTTTCCATTGCCGTAAAGGTGTAATTTGTGTATCTTGTGAGAGGCACAACCAGCAGCATTTTCCTGTTAAGCACCTACCCGTTCCCATCCTGTTGATTTGTATGTGCAAGCCACCAGCTGCTCCAAGTACTCTGGAACCTGTTCATGGATCTTATTTATTACAACTAAGCATTTGTTAACTTTTTCATTATAGGCCACCCAGTTAATTTGCTGAAGTACCTCCTGGCTGATTTTTTGCAAGTGCAATTCAGTTTATCTCAGTCCTTGTCAGAGGTCTTACAGCAGCATGATTTGCAGGGAGCACTGAGTAGGTATCGAAACTGAAGACCCTTGAAATTACCAGTTACTTCTGGCTGACTCCTGCCTACTGGTTAGGAACCCAGAGGCTCCTTACTGAGGAAACACCTGCTCTTATAATAGCCAAGGAGAGACCAAGGGTGGGAAATCCATCTGCATAATCTGATGAGCATTAAACTAACCAAGTCAAAAGCCAAGGAACTGACTTAATCTGGTGTGATCTTTTTCCCTCCCTCCTGCAGAGGTGAGTTCAGGACACAGTTGCATCTCCCAGTCTCAGGATGTTRTTAGGGCGGTGCTCAAAATAAAATGCATGAAAAGCAAATCTCTGATGTGTGGAATTAATGATTGGGGAGACAACAAGGACAGCTGAATGGACTTCGAGAGTGCTGCACTGTGCCATAGGGGCACTCACAAGCTAAATTCCCAGATCCTGCAGTGAAGCCAAGTGTAAATGCTTCATCCCAGTGTCTTGAGGGGGTGGCATATTGTGTGTAGTGTGGGTCTGTCTGCCAGGGCAGTGTTGGCTGATAAAGCAAGTTGTCTGTCCTCAAGTCTTGCTCTCAAATTGCAGATCCCTTAAGTTTGAAGACAACATCCCTGCTGACATGTCAGTAGGTACTGAAAGCTGCCTGAAATTCAGTTCCTGTGTGGGATTGTGAAGGGAAAGGAAGGCAAAGGAGGAGGAAAAGGAAGATATCCAGTGGGTTTGTTTCCTTAAGAGGAGACTGGAGGAGTGCTGGTGTAGGCCTTACTTTCTACAGCCATAGAATTAAGTGGGTACAACCCTCATTAACAATCTTATCTAACTTTAAGTTTGTGTTGAGGTTTAGTAGTAGTGCTAAACCTCTCCTACAGACAAAGTCTGGGCAAGATGACCAAGGCTGGGCTGCTTCTCTGAGATGGGCAGTAGCATATGGTGGCAAATCTGACCAAACTTCCAACTGTTGGGAAAAAAGAGACTGAGAATCTGCTTTGCTGGCTGCAAGGAGCCAATGTGGGGAAGCAATGCTTGGAGCAACAGCCTGCTCAGACTGCCCTGCTGTCACAGTGGGGGTCTGACTGTGGACTGGGTGGCCCTGGGCAAGTCACCTCACCACAGTGTAAAGTGTGAGTTGTGCCCTTCGAGACAGGAACAGGGTCTGACTGTGTGTGTGCAGAGCGCGGGGTACTGAGGGACCTTGGTCTGTGCCCAGCCTCTGYGTGCTACTGTAATGTAAATAATAATGTGGAGATAACAGCGAGGTCAAGGAACATCCCTCAAACTTGATAATTTTCCCTGATGGGAAGATTTATGTTGCTGTTTCTGTCTGGGCTGGAGTTGTGCCAGATTTTGATCAGTGTCCAAGTAACCATGCAGAAATACTATACCAAGGGGGAAAAAAAAAAGTAGTTGTTGGACTGGCAGGCTAACATAAAGCTTGCTGTAAGTTTGCAATCAAAACAAACACCATCGGGTCCTGCACGGGAGCAACCCATCCGTTAAATGTTGGGCACTGCCAAAGGAAGTGGCGGAGCCGTTGGCTGGAGCAGCAGGAGTGCTGGCACACTGCTCACTTCGTGGGGCTTTAGAGCTGCTTTTAAAACAGTCCCCACCACTGCAGACACTAAAATGATATCCTGCTAGTACAGGGAATTGTGAACATGTTTTCTCCATGCCAACTGTCTCTCCCCTGACCTGTATGAGCGACTCAATGGAAGAAAAGTTAAAAAAAAATTAATCCGATGTAGCAGGGGTTTTTTTGATGGTTTGCCACACTGAGGTTGCAACTTGGCACTAGAGGACAGACTTAAACTCCAGAGAAGCAAGGTTTATCTGAGGGTTTGGGTCTTTCTTTTAATTACCATCTCAGACTGAATAAGGAGGAGGAGAAATGCTCCGTGTGGGAAGCAGTGTTCGCTCTTTGTGTATGACAGCACTTTAGGGTGTACTTTAAATTTGCAATAGCAAAACTGTACTTGTGCAAACAGAAAAATCAAGAACAGCTCCTGCTACTTGAACATTATAGGCCTGAGGAACAGGATAAGCAGTGATTTAAAAATTAAAATTTAAGAAGATATTACTCCAGGGCTAAAAGAAGTCTAACCTTAGCCCCTCACTGGAAGGTGCATGTGATGTCTGTGCCAAGGCTGGTTTTGGCAGTCTTTGCTCCAGGCTTGCACAGTACCTTGTTCAGTGAYGTCCTGGGTCACAGCTGGGCCCCCTAATAGTTTAAATATTTATTGATACCAGTGCAGCTTCAGTAGGTGCTGTAGTGCTTAGAGTAGAGCAATGTATTTCAATTTTACTTGTAGTTATGRCACAGTTTGCATAAGCTTGCCTGGGTTTTGTTTGTGGATCTGCTTAGGTGTCCTCTTGGATGATTTGTGTGGTAAGTTGGGATGTCAGATGGTCATGGCTTTCACTTTCCTTTCTTAATAAACAGTGTCTCACATGTTTTCTCAGGCAGGGCCATGACCTATTGGATTGACTTTTGGACATTGACTCATTGACTTTGGGATGTTTTCAAAGCATTTTCACCGTCGGCTTCCAGATAGTCCATAGTCCTGGCTTTTTACATTCCTAAGAATAATATAATTTTGAAACTTTAAAAGTAAAGGAATGGCTGTAGACACAAATTTTTAGTTTTAAAAATTATGAAGTGATCAAGTATCAAAGCAGCTTCCCCAGCAAATGGTGAGGAAGCTGCTGGACCAAGGGTTAAAGAGGCAGTGAGGCACATGAACATTAAAGCTTTATTTATGGCAGGACAGTACTTCCAGTGCTGCCAAGATAGTTCAGGTAGCTATTSCTGGCTTTCATCTGCAGGATCCAGCAGTTAAATGCCTGTGCTGCTGAGAGGTTTGTAGGCACTTTTGGGTGTAAAAGCCAGTGAGTTGGAGCATGGAAGTTAAAGAGGATCAGGGCACTGACCGAGTTGGCTGTCATGGTTCTGCCCCTCCTTCTTTTGGTAATGTTCTCAATTAAAATCCTTTCTGAGTTGTGTCACTGATGACTGTTCCATCTTTCTTTTATGTGGACTGTACAAGCCTTGTTTAAGCTTGAGGATCAAATATGGGCATGTGGAGAGGCAGTGCCTGTCCCAGAGAGTTTGCAGGGTGGGGACAGAAATGGGCTCCCACTATCTGCATGGCACAGATGGGGAGCTGTGGTGGGAAGATACTGAACACCCTGGCTAAGGTCAGGGAGAAAGTCTGAGAGAGTTAGGAGCTATGGATCTGTGGTTCTTTGAATTACAGTTCTGGCATTTAATAAAAATTAATTAAAAATCCTTATCAAATTTGAGTTTGAGAGGTAGGAGGACATCAGGAAATGCACATGAAAAGAGAATCATATTTAGCTTCAGGTTATTTAAAGGGAAGACTTAAGTTACACTGCATAGTTTCAAACTTGTGACCGAAATGCTCTCTTAGCGGTAGGAATTGCTCTCTGKGGGTGTTTTATTTCCCCTCACTCCTTGCACTGGATTCAGTTTGTTAATCAAGAAGACAGCACACAAARTGCTTCAGTGGTGGTCACCAGGGCCCTGCAGCCAGCGTTGCATATTCTTGGGTGATGGATGTTGCTCAGAAACCTGAATCCATGCAGGGAGCTCTCCAGAAGGAGACTTGAGTGAAACTTCCTAATTATCTTTCTTTTGTTGTTTTTAATTCTTTGTCTATTTACCCCTCTCGGTCTGAAGATTGAATTTTGCAATACTTCTGCTGCTGCTTTGACTTGATGGAACACCAGGAGAAAATGCTTCCTCAGTTTCTTCCGAATCTGAAATCCCAAGCAACATTCTAGCTTTGAAATTCCTTGTCCAGAGGATGCYAGCGTCCCTCTTGGCTGCTTGGTGATCAGCCTGCCTGTCACCAGCAGCATGATCAGATGAGAGACTTGTCCTTTTTGAACAAAGTTGGACTCCTGAGTTATCAAAGAACAGGGACCAGAGGCCTAATTCTGGATCTGTGCTTAAATCCATGGCACAAGAGAGTCCTACTGTCATCCCTGCTTTTTCAACATCCCTGGAATATGGTCTCGTGAACAAACGGTGGCAGCATCATAACTGGACTTGTCTGTTCCCTGCACATAAGTGTGGGTGCTCACACAGGGGTTTGGTTTAGGTTTCTTAACAATTTCCTCCCTCTGTGCTGCAGATCTGTTTGTTTGTACACAGCTATTTTTGTGAAATTTCCCCAAGTTAGGTATGTGTTTACTTTTTGCCTTCATCTAATCAGCAGCTCAAAGGGTAAGTTGATGTTCTATATTTAGTCCAGCTATTCTGTAGAGATGATTAGGGCTGTATCAAAGCAGGTTTTTTGGGTTTTTCCTAGGATGTCTCACTGCGCTTTCCTTCCCGTGTTGCTGCAGCTTCTGTCTCTGCTCATGTTTGTCTGTGCAACCAAGAAGCATATGTCAGAGTATTTGTATGGCTTTCTGAACATATTTGAAATAATTTRCCCCTAGAAAGTGATTGTGGTCTGTTTGCCATGAGAGGAGTAGCTGCAGTCCTGATGTGAGTTGAAATATCCAGTGTTTATGGAAGATGACATAGCAAAGCTGTTTACCATATGGTACACAAGGCACAGTGATACTGGGCTATTTTTACCTCTGCAGTTTGCAGGGGAAAACCAGAATACAATAATGCAATTTATGTTATCTCCTCTATTTTATACRTGCCTTTAAAAGAGAACATGACAGCACACTCTGAGTCAGGTCATGAGATATCAGCATAACACCAGTTATTATTTGAGCCTGGATCTTGAAACTTTGGTATGAAACTGGGGTCAAAACCAGTCAGGTATGTGCAGTCAGAGATAYCATAAGACATTTGTGAGATTCAAAGTGCAGATCACTTCAAGTTAGGCTGTTTCTGGTGACACTTTTCATTCACAGCAGTTCACAGCTTCTCCCTGTGCCCCTTCTTTCATTTCCCTGGATTGAGGTCCTCTGGCAGCTGTGGTCTGCTCTCTATTATGGGATTTCAGACTAACCATTGCATCAGGGTAGGGACTTGTAAGCTGACTCAGTGCCAGGCAGCATGGGTCTAGAGACAATGCAGTTCAGTTTACATGGAGCTGGAAGCTATGGATTTAGTAGCTTGGATCAGTGCATTCATGGGAGTCTGCATTACATCCTAACTGTATTCCSTAACCATATTCTTAGGTTGCCCCGAGTGTTTTCTTGACATGAAGATGCTCTCTCAGCCAGATAAAGCAGAAACTAGTTCATGAAGCTGTCTCTCTGCAGGCTTTGAATTTGGGAATTGCTRTTCCAGTGTCTCTTGGGTATTGAGCTGTGCCCATCACCAAGATAAACTGTGCTACAGGAACGAAGCCAATGGGGTAAAGAACCCGAGTTCAAGTACTCTCCAGAGCAGAAGTATCTCAACCTGCCTGCTTCAAAAATCTGTATTTACACCCTGTCCTCTCTCTCTCCAGTTTGCTCTAGGTCGTATGGTCGCACCCTGGAAATGGGATGTCAGTCCCATTCAGGGAGCATAAAGGAAGAGAGGGAATCTGCCCGGTGCTGCCGCAGTGACAGCGAGTGAGAGCGCGAGCAGGAAGATGTCGACGGTCACGTCAGCGATCCAGGCTCCTCAGGGCCCGGTGAATCCGCCGCCTCCGGAGGTGACTAATCCCAACAAACCTGGCCGGAAGACCAACCAATTGCAGTACATGCAAAACGTTGTGGTAAAGACTTTGTGGAAGCATCAGTTTGCTTGGCCTTTCTACCAGCCTGTCGATGCAATTAAATTGAATTTGCCGGTGCGTATCTGTTCTCATCTCGGTGGTGTGCGCCTGGAAAGCTTTGTGTGGGTCAGATCGGTTTGGGGATTGCTTAGAGTGGAAATATTGGTGCCTGAGATGGTGTTGGGCTCCGCCAGTGGCCCTTAGAGAGGCCTTGGTGCTCTAATCCAGAATAMGAGAATGGCAGTGCACAGCGTCCCCAGGCTAATCACAGCCTCTGCAGGCGCTTGAGACCAGCCCAGTGACAAACTGGGTTAACAGGTGGAAACCTTTTAAAGGCCAAAATGCTCTTAAAACTAGAGACTGAAACTTTTAGCACAGTTTTAGGCAGCACTGATAAACTTCTGTAAGTACCAGAGGCAGCCTTTTACGAAGGGAGGCAGAAATGCTGGTTCCCAAATGGTAAGACTGAAAAAATACAAATTAAAAAATAAATGAATATATATATTTATATTTACAACTTCCACAAAATTTGGGAGTGGTTTTTTTTTTTTTTAGGAGGGGGAATGAGGAAAAAATAGGGATTAGAGGGAGATGRGAGCAACACTGTATCAGGAGATGTAACATCTTTCCTGTTCCTCCAACAGGATTATCACAAAATAATAAAAAACCCCATGGACATGGGGACGATCAAGAAGCGCCTGGAACACAACTATTACTGGAGTGCCAGTGAATGTATGCAGGATTTCAACACCATGTTTACAAACTGTTACATTTATAACAAGGTAAAGAGACCAGACAGGGCATTAGAAAAGACCCACCTACCACTTTTACTGGGCAGGTTTTGAACAGGGCCGGCTCTGGGCCCTCCTTGCAAGGGTTTGAAACRCCACTAATTGCAACCACGTTACTTGAAATGCACAAAGCTGTCTTTGTGCTGCCTCTTTCTTCCCCCAGACTAGTTAAAATGGCAAATATGCCTTTTAATTATAGGTAGATTTCTCTTCTGGGGTTATGCAGCAAGTTTTTACTCTTTTTATTTTCAGTTAGGAGTTCTCTGGGATGAGCTTCACTTTATGCAGTGCTGTGCAGGTGTTTGGAGGTGTTYTAGTGCTGTGTGTTACACTGACTGTCTGGCACTAAATAGTATCTGTTAGCAGCAGAGAACAGTTCAGAGAGCATAACTCCGTTGTCTCCATAAATATGTTCAGGCTTACACACATTTAGATTGCTTATTATTATTATTTTGGGTTTGACTTGTTTGCTGTTAAAAGCCTCTRTTCTTTGTCTTATGTTTTCTACAGTTGTTTGTCATCACTGACCCAGACTGGAGAACATTTGAAATAAACAAATTAATTAGTTTGAGCCACAGAGTGTGCTTTTAGACTCTTYTCTTGGACCTGCTGGCAAGCAGGCAAGGACAGCTCATCCGTTCCAGTTTGCTGCTTCCACGCTGCTGCACAGGATGCTGGTTATCAGGCTCCTGCTGAAGTCCTGATAATTCTCTGGATGCAGCATACTTAGGGGCTGTAATTATTGCATGCTAGAGCAGAATAGAAGAGCAGGAGAGGAGCTAGCAGGGACAGAGCAAAGCTAATCTGTTTATTGTCAGTCTGAATACCATAATTTATTTGAAGGGCATCAGGATTTTCAAAGCCTGATCTCGAACCTCTCTGCCTCAAACATGTGAATGATATAAGGGCTCATATTCTTCTTTCTGCAGCCCACAGATGACATTGTCCTCATGGCCCAGGCCCTGGAGAAGATATTTCTGCAGAAGGTTGCCCAGATGCCTCAGGAGGAGGTGGAATTGCTACCCCCAGTTCCTAAAGGCAAAGGTCGCAAGCCCTCAGCGGGCACACAGAGTGCAGGTATGGACTCCATCCAGGGACAGGGAATGCTGGGAGCTGTTGCTGAGGCCTGACCACCTTCCGAGCTGCTGGACTTTGCAAATGGTGAAGAGGCTCGGAAGGGAGAGTGTGGTCTCACAGTGAAAGCAGCAGGGAGGAAAGTGCGAGATGTCTGGGTGATGTTCACTCGGGGTTTCAGGGCGTGTCTGTCTTAAGGCCACTCTGCATTTGTCACGCAGATCTTGCCATCTGTGACTTGCCCATCCACACAGCACGTCAGTGAGGGAGGGCAGACTGCTGCTTCTCTATGCAAAGAAGAAACCAAGGTAGTCAGACATGCCAGGCTGCTGCCAGTGCCAGACCGTGGCATAGAAGGTCTTTACAGATTTGGGTTTATACAGCTCACCCTGAGTCCTGGCAGAAATCTGACACAGCAGAGACTTGGACTCAAATCTTGCCAATCCTCTAAACCCTCTATAATGTTTTTCTGTTGCACACACAGTTGCAACATGATAGAATTAAGGTTTGATCAACAGAAAGGATTTATTAAGCCATTGCAAAAGGCCATTGCATGTCAGTGGAAACTAAGTTTAGTTCATATTACCTAGAGTTGTTTTTAAATGGATTTAGGACTAAAATGTCCAAGCATGGTAAAACAGTTCATAAAGGAGCTTGTGTGGGCTGAGTTAAATGGTTGCAGTTGTTTTTTTTTTCCTCTAAACAAGGTCTAATTGTTGCTCTGGGATAGTCAATTGTTCCTCTGTTTTCCCACATTTCAGGTGCTAAATGGAGCTATAACTCTATTCAAGCTCAAAGAAATTAATGATGATGTATCTTTTCAACATCCTTTGATAAAACATACAAGGAGGATTGCTGCTTTGGCTATTGGTTACTAGATTTGTCCCCTTTAATATTACACCAGTAGGCAGTGTTTTAGCAGTGCAGCATCAGAGACATTGAGGCCATGAGGAGACTTAAGCTCTACTTAGAATCAGAGAATCACAGAATATTCTGAGTTGGAAGGGATGCACAGGAATCCCTGAGTCCTGCTCCTGTCCTCGCACAGGAATCACACCACATGCACTTGCGGCAGATCCGGAGTGCTTTGGACTCCTGGGTGTTCAGGTGGCTCAGGGGAGTGTTTTATGTCCATTTGCATGGTATGAACCACCTCCCACTGCTCCATCTCCTTGAGCTCCTGCTCTTTTACTGAGCTCMGTGCAGCTCTGAGAGCATGAGAGGGGTGAAGACTGTCCCAGAGCAACACACGCACTCCACGTGAAAAGCCGGAATTATTTTGCGTGCGGCTGACCTAAACTTGGGGTAGAAGGATGCGGGTCAGAGACTTCAAATTTTTGCCGTGCCGCGGGTAACAGCACCAAGCAAATCCCACCGTGTCCTCTGTGCTGTCCCCGTGTCCCGGGAGCCCTTTGCCAAGCCCGGCGGCACCACTTCGCTCCCAGCACGCTGCGGGCAGCCGTAACCRGCAGCGCCTTTTCCCTCTCGTTCGACAGCAGCGCAGCAAGCCGTGGCCGTGTCTTCCGTGTCCCCGCCGGCCCCGTTCCAGAACGTCCCTCCAGCCGTGTCTCAGACGCCCGTGATCGCCGCCACCCCCRTGCCAACCATCACCGCCACCGTCCCGCCCGTCGCCGCCCCGCCCGCCGCCGCGCCGCCCCCGCCCGCCGCGCCGATCATGCCCGTGGTGCCTCCCACGCCCCCGGTCGTCAAGGTAAACACCGCCAGCTCGGCCCCTTCCTCTGCGCGAAGCGGCTGCTGGGCAGGGCCGGACTGCYGGCCCGCGCTGCCGGCTCCGTGCATTCCCGSTTSCAGCCYTTTGGATAACTCAGACGAACGCTCGCCGTCGAGTTGGGGAGGGTTGAGRAGAGTWGTGCCGGTTTTCACGCGCTCCGGCTGAGGTGATGTCGCCTGTGATGGCTCCAACTCGGCTCCAAGCTCTCCTTTCATAGCCTTCCCCCATGCTGCTGCTCCAGGGCTGTGGGAATTCCCCCCATTTTGCACCATATAGCTCAAAGCATCTCTTCCCTCTCTAACTGAGCCCGTGGTTTTACTGGGACTGTTCCTTTAAGGTTTGCARGCTCCAGCATTGGGAATGTTCCTCTCTGCTTTAAACCAGTTCAAGACAAGCCTGTCACTCCRGTTGGAGGAGACCGATGTTGCCTGCAGGTTTTGGGTGCATTAGTTCTGTCTTCCTCACTGAGTAGTCTTTTGGGAGTTGTCGTTGGTGTTTTGCTATTTATTATGGTAATTTATGGGTAAATGAAAACATTGCCTAAATAATTGAAATTTTCTTAGCAAGCAGCGTATTGCTTTATAAATGATGAAAGCATAGCTCAGAGAAAGCTGGGGTTTTTTTAATCTAAACTGTGGAGTTAACTGCAACAGTATTGGTTGTGAGGCTGTTTGGACCAGCAGAGCCACAGAATTGTTTTGCTTATTTAACCCTCTTGTTTGGGAATTGCTAGAGAAATTGTAAGTCAGATCTTGCAGCTAAGCTGTCCTCCTCAGAAACCTGTCTCATATTTCAGTTTCTGTCCAAATAACTTGCTTCTGAGAATCAATTTAATTTTAAAACTCMAGGATGAACCCAGAAGTGAGTTTGCCAAATACAAGCTGCAAAATTAATTCTGCTTGGGATTTACTTAAGATTTCCTTTAGATTTCTCTAAGGAACTTTTCCCACCTGTCTCCCTCTCCAGAGAAATAAATCCTTCATAGAAGCACGAGAGAGCCGGCTGGACAGTCACAGCTTGAATTTATGTGAGAGGGTTTATTTGCTAAAGGCAAAATCTACCTTAGCACACCCACTAAATACAGGGGAGTGAGGGCTCGTGGGTCTTTGGTGATTAATATGCTTTGGTTCAGAACTTATAGCCTGATCCTGCCACTGGGGACTCAGACATGTGGTTAAGTTACTGACACTTACTAAGTCACGATGCATCAGCTGAGCTGCAGTAATCGACTGGGCGCAAACACGAGGTAAGAGTCCTGGTTTCCATCTCAGGGAAGTACATAGAGCTAACACGTTCTGCAGCGTGGTTGGGGTCGGGTTGGAGACGTGCAGATGGTTGGTTACTGTGGCTCAGGTGACCTGCAGTCATGCATCGTGTTGTAGCCACGGATTGTGCGTTGGAGCCTCTGGTCACAAATCCCATTTATCCCGGTGAAGTAACTGTTTTTTTCTCTGTCAGAGGACGGGCAGAACTAAGGGTGAGCTGAGCTAGGTGTTCTGCCGGCCTGAGAACCCTGGGCACGTCCTCACGGCGCCTGTCCCTCTGCTGTTTCAGAAAAAGGGAGTGAAGAGGAAAGCGGACACGACCACCCCCACCACCTCTGCCATCACCGCCAGCAGGAGCGAGTCCCCCACGCCCCTCTCGGACCCCAAGCAGGCCAAAATCATCGCGCGCAGGGAGAGCGGCGGCCGCCCCATCAAACCACCAAAGAAGGACCTGGAGGACGGGGAGGTTCCCCAGCACGCAGGGAAGAAGGGCAAGCTCTCGGAGCACCTCAAGTACTGTGACAGCATCCTCAAGGAGATGCTCTCCAAGAAGCACGCAGCCTATGCGTGGCCCTTTTACAAGCCCGTTGATGCAGAGGCCTTGGAATTACATGACTATCACGATATTATCAAACACCCCATGGATCTCAGTACTGTGAAAGTACGTCCACATTTACCGCCTCTTTTGCAGTGTCCCTCTGGTGGCAGAGGACTGGCTCCTGCTGGGGGAGGGGGAAGGGGCAAGGGTGGAAACTGAACCTGTTTGGATATCAGCTGGCTATTTTTATATTTTGTTTCCTTCCCCTCTCCTTTTTTTCCCATAACCTGGGGCAGCTTTTTTTTTCTGCCCTGCAAAGCAGATGATGTACACAAAGTACAATGGCATCCTCTCCTCTTTGTGGATAGTCCAGCTATTTAGCTGGTGTTCTTGGGATTGTGTTGCACTCTGAGAAGAGGAGGTGCTTTATTTCATAGGATTCAATTGATAGTATCCCGTTTCCAGAAACTGCCTACGTGCTTGGTGGTGGTGGCAGATAGRCTTACACTGAGCAATTCCAACTGGAATGTGATGGTACGAGGGGAGGGGAGGGATAACATTATGGTTGTGTGGTTCATGCTTGGCTCCTCAAGTGTGGTTCAGTATTCAAAGTGTTTTTCCCAGTAGATTTGGAGGTTTTCTGCATCACTTCTAAATAACCATGAAGCAAAGCAATATCTTTCTAGTTCCCATCCTCTGCTTGTGAGCCAACTGTTGGAGCCTGTGTTGGTGGAGGTGAGACTTTCATGTGCAGGAGGTTAAGATGTTGTTGCTGACTTTCCCTAGCGTGCCAGAAGGSTTTTGCTGCCAGCTGAGCCAATGCCTGGGCTAGTCTGAATGCCCAGGTGACAAAAGGGCAGCCGTGGTTGATTCCTGTTATAATTCCGTGGCAGATCCTGTGTAGTACCTTGGAGCAGCGTGTCACACGCTGATGTGCCATGCCATTCATCTGTGATGCTGCAAGGRTTCTTACTACAGCTTGGCTTCCTAGGGATGCTGTGGGTCTCCAGAGATACCTGCAGCCTGCTAGATCAAGTCCCAGGTGATTGCAGAAGGATTAGAGATGGAGAGAGGGAAATTCTGACCCTCTCAAGGCTGGTATTTCCRTGTATGTTTAGGTAACTTGTGGTTGGAAGAGACCCTTGTGCTGTGTTCTGAAAAATACAGGTGCAAAGCTGTGATTCCTTAGGTTGGTGACTTCCTACTTAAATATCTTTATAGTCCTAACTTCTTTCTTTTAAAATTGTACACCTCTGCCCTTTTCTGGCAAGTGCAGGTGATACTCTCCCTCTGCACCTGACTAGTGTAGGGCAGAAGATTGGAGGCAGGTTGATGGCAAACCCAGTGGAGTCTTTTACACCTAAAGACTCTGGGTTTGTCATGCCACGTGGTAGTATTTTTCTTAATAAAGTTGTTCGAAGTGCTGTCTGGTACTGGTTTTTTATGGAGTGTTTTATTGTCATTGCTCTTGGCCTGTAGATCATAGTGTGACTTCTCAGAGATGCAGCCCATAATACGTTAACTGCGTGGAACAGAAACCTGCCATTTGCAGGCAGTGTAATTTTCCAGTGTCAGGGACTTCCTCTGTGCCTCTGAAAGGTTTTAGATTTAATCCTGCCCAAGTGACAATGGCTGTGATAAAGCAGCACAACTTACAGCCTTCAGACTAATCGGGGAGGAATTATGTGAGAAAGTAAAACACAAGCATTGCTGCAGCTATAACACATCTTGTCTCTCTGCTGCTGTGGTTATGTGAGGTTTGGTTTTGCTCAGAGAATATCCTTCATGGCCAGGAGCAATTTTTATCCCGGAAGAGGTGTCTTTGGGAGGATTTGGAGGTTGTTTTCTCTGTGTGTGATGGAGGAGGCAGGTTGGTTGTGGTGACCGTGCCAGGGGCAGGTGAGATGGAGAGGCTGGAGCTGAGCTGAGCTGTAGGAGCAGAAGGATGTGCTGGAGCTAGCACTGAGAGTGGGAAGAGCTGAAGGCACAGGATCTGTGAGCTCATCTCCACCTCAATTCTTTGATAGTCATCACGGAGAGGGAAAGAGCAGARCTGCTTGGAGTAGGAACGGATGGAAGCGAGGAGAGAGCGAGGCAGCAGCTCTAATTCCCTGTAAGGAGTGGGATGCACTGAGGCTGTAGCTGCTGCTGCCCTGTCCCCAGGCAGGCAGGGCCCACTTGCAGAACATCCCTGTCCCCCTCTCTGGTGTTGGGGAGCTTTGGCCCAGGGAGGCAGGAGCTGGAGGAACCTGGAGCTCCATCCTGCTCCATCCTCTGGCTGCCRGGTCACAGCAGTGATGTGGATGTCTCTACCTTTGGTTTACCCAGTGGTGAACAAAGAGAATTTATGCAAGGTGTTTACTTTTGGAATAAAGCACTACCTCCTCCAGGGATCTAACTGTGCTCACCCATTCGTTTTCCTGCAGTGAACTGAGTTCAGGGTCTTGAGAGCAGGAGACATTCTTTGCATCCTCTGTGGGCAGGACAAGACTTAGCTTAGAGTAAGGCACACATGAGGCGTGAGGAAACAAATTTATGAACATTAAAGATGATTAAACAATGGATTGAGGGAAAAATGAGATTGCTGTGTGTGGGACAGAGGATGGGTGAGCTGGCCTGCCTGCACTTCTGCCACTCCTGCCTGTCTGACTCCTGATTTGCAGTTGTAAATGAAATCTTTTCTTTTTTTTTTTAAGCAGCTGGATATCTCAAAGTGTATTTGTAACCAAAAATATTCCAGCCCACCGATTTAAAGTGCTTTTCTTTCTTTTGTTAAGCTAATTATTCTTTATAAGAAAACAAAACAAAAATCCAGGGATTAAAACTGTTGGGCTAGAAAACTGTTGAGTTTGGATGAAAAAGCAAAGCCTCAGACATTGGAATGTATTTCATAGGCAGTAATCAGGCCCTGAGTATGCCAAACAAATATAAAAAGGCCTTTCATGCAGGAAGATGTATTTTAAAATAAACGGGCCCTTTGGTTTGAACATATGTTTTGCTTTGGAATTGGYCTGAGAGGCTTTTCAGACAGGAACCTATTTCCCTTTCTGCCTTTGTGCTGTGGCTCCCAGGCTGTCTCCTGGTTTATTCACCAAGAAAATGAGGTCTCCTGACAAAAGTCTGACAGACGTCTGGCTGCAGCACAGCAGGGAGCAAGGCTGCAGGGATGTCACCACCCTGCATCGGGTCCCTCTGAAGCTGAATCCCTCGAGGTGAAATTCTGCCCTTTTTACAACAACAACAGTTCCAGGAGCCATTGCAGTGTTTCAAGACAGCTACAAGGTCTATCATAGCTGTGAAATTTCTGTAGTTCCAGTAACAAATGGGAATTTTGCTTGTGTTAGCAGTGGGTGACAGACCCTGAGCATCCCTGATTCCTGCTGGAATGGGATGTGTCTGTCCCCACCACGTCCCCAGCCTGTGTGCCACTCAGCCCCTTCCCTTCTCTGGGGATACAGGTGCCCAAGACATACAAAAGGGAGGCCTGTAAGCACTTGGCAAATAGAGAATTTCTTTAAACTCAGGTCTTTTAAATGCAAATGAAATCTAGCGTTAGCCTCTCTTTCCTTTCAGCRGGAGTAATTGGAGCTAAGGTTTTACACATAGTAGTAATATATGCATAAAATCAATTAAGTGCTAGGAATGCTATAAACTGCTCCCTAAACCCAAGTCATTCAGTCCCAAACAGCAAGAGAAATGGGTGGAAGTGAGAGCTGAAAAATAAGAGAAAGGAACAAGGTACAAATATTTGATACTTATCCTCACTACTCTAGGAAATAACTATGAATAGCTTCATAAAGGGGGAATTCTGTATCCATATCTATCAGTTGGACTTTTAAATGAAGAGTAGGAGTTGTAGTTTAACTGTAGATGCCTATTTTGCAGTAGGAATTGCCAAGCAAACCTCCTGCCCTCTTAGCAGGAATTCAGTTAGATTTTCATTATCTTTTCTGCCCTTTCAGCTTTGCAGTGCAAATATATCCAAGCACATGCAGAAATACACACTTAAGGTACTCCTGTAATTGTAACTTGCTTGTTGACTCTTGCCCTTTCCATCCGTGATCCTTGTTTGCATTAGTTCCTGGTCCATTTTTCTAAATGATTTTTCTAATGGTTTCTAAATGTTTTCTGATAGAATGTGGTCCCTGACAGATCTATATTTTACTACTTAGAAAACAAGCCAAATTTAGAATCTTCGTGTTCACTGTTACGGAGCAATACCAGCTCCTTTGGTTGTCTGGTGTTTATTTGTTTGCTTTATAAAGCAGAAACTCTGAATGTTATTTAGGAACCAATAACCCAGATCAAACTTTTATTGTGTTAGATGGGATTTTTGAGGCTGTTCTATCTCCGAGGTGCACGTGTCCTCCATGCAGTTGCTACAAATGCTTTTTGCTTATGGCCTTTTCTYCCCCCCCTTTCCCTTTGGCTTGTTTGTTTGCAGAAAAAAATGGACAGTCGGGAATACCAGGATGCACAAGGCTTTGCAGCAGATATTCGGTTAATGTTCTCTAATTGTTACAAGTACAATCCTCCAGACCACGAGGTGGTGGCCATGGCCAGGAAGCTCCAGGTAAAGGTGTTGGCAAATGCATCTCTCAGAGTTTGTTTAGTTCAGGTACGAGGTGCTGATTCAGAGATCCAGGTGTGGATCTGCTCTTGGCACCACCAAGGGATTCCTCCTTGGGAAGATCCTCGTGCTCTGCTGTTGCGCCCTTCACGTGGCGTGGGCTCAATGCCCTGTTCTGCTCCTAAAATTATAATCCTTGCTGTTAAAGTAATGGGAGAATTTTCTTGGGCTTTCCAGATGGGCACACACATTCTGTGTATTATTTATCTGTGCAGCACTTCGTAGTGCACAAAGACCCTGCCCCTGATGTATTTAAAAGCCCAGAGCGAGCTGTTGGTGGCTGAGGCTCCTTTTGTCACCGGTTTTCCTCCTTTTTTGCAGGATGTCTTTGAGATGAGGTTCGCCAAAATGCCCGATGAGCCTGCAGAGGCCCCCCCTCCCCCTCCCCCGACAGCCCCAGTGGTGAGCAAAAGCACAGAGAGCAGCCACAGCAGCGAGGAGAGCTCTTCTGACTCGGACAGCTCCGACTCCGAGGAGGAGCGGGCCACGCGGCTGGCGGAGCTCCAGGAGCAGGTACTGCGCCATCCGAGCTGTGTGTCCGTGCATGGGACAGAGCACAGCAGGAGGAATTGCATCCTTAAAAATTCCAGCTAGGCTGGGGTGCAGGAAAACACTCTCCCCATCTCCCAGCTGAAGGGGAAAATGCTCAGCTGTTCAGTAAGTGCATGTTTGATTTAATGGTAATTTTGTTCAAGATTGCTTTTCTCGGCACTTCTGGGTTCCCAACATATGAACTGCTTAATTTTTTACTTTAGGATAGACTTACACCTTGGGATGYAGAGGGAAGGGTTTGTGGAGGCATCAGTTATCTTGCCTTGGTGAATTTTCCCCTGTTTCCCCCCAGCTCAAAGCCGTCCATGAGCAGCTGGCTGCACTGTCCCAAGCGCCAGTGAACAAACCAAAGAAAAAAAAAGAGAAGAAGGAAAAAGAGAAGAAAAAGAAAGATAAGGAGAAGGAAAAAGAAAAGCACAAAGTAAAAGCTGAGGAGGAAAAGAAACCCAAGGTGGCTCAACCACCAAAACAAACCCAACAGAAGAAAGCCCCAGCTAAGAAAGCAAACAGCACAACCACRGCTAACAGGTGAGAGCCAGCCTTCCACAAGGTGCCTTGAGGRGAGAGCCAAGAGCTTCCAGCCCTGTTCTTAATTCCTGGGGAAGCTCAGCAGTAGCTAAGTTGCTGTTGAATACTGTTCCCATTCCCAGACAAGTCCAGGGAGTCTTTAAGTTAGAGCTGGCAGTGGAACCATCATGTTTTCCCTGTCCAGCTCTTTGAATCCCTGCCTGATCGCTCTCAGATAAGGTTTTGGGGTTTGCCTTTTGTGCAGCCACCAAGAACGTGCCATTTCATTGCTGCCCCCCTGCTGCTACTTGGGCTCGTTGTCACACTTCACAGGGCTAAAATATAATGGGAACACAACAGCTGATCTCAGACTGCTGAACTTTTTCAGCCGTTGTGGTGCTGTTCCAGCCATCTGACGAGAGGTTCAAAGCCAAGAGCATGGGGATGTTTGTTACAAGGGAGTTAGGGGAAAAAAAAGAATTCATTGCTTCTGTGTCCCCATGAATGTTTTCATGCTTGACAACCTCCCCAGGCAGCCCAAGAAAGGAGGCAAACAGGCATCTGCAACCTACGACTCGGACGAGGAGGAGGAAGGTCTGCCCATGACCTAYGATGAGAAACGACAGCTCAGCCTGGACATCAACCGCCTGCCCGGGGAGAAGCTGGGCAGGGTGGTGCACATCATCCAGTCCMGGGAACCTTCCCTCAGAGACTCCAATCCCGACGAGATAGAAATAGATTTTGAAACCTTGAAGCCCACGACTTTACGAGAACTGGAGAGATACGTGAAATCTTGTTTACAGAAAAAACAGAGGAAGCCGTTTTGTAAGTTACCCTCCCGGGGCACGTGTTCCCCCCACCAGCTCTCGGGCTCCGCTTTGGAGTCAGGGCATGTGTGTTGAGGTTCTCTTATCCAGCTCTTGGGTATGTGATGACAGGAATTTTTAGAGATTCTTTTCTCCCGAGGAAATGTACAGAAGCTTTCTGTTTTTCTCTGTTCTTTCTTCCYGTGATGTCCTGCTGCAGAGACCTGGAGAGCCAATGTGTTCCTCTGCAAGACCTGGGGGATGCCTTTAGTACTTACCCAGGCTCTGGAAGGCACTGTAAAGGTTTCAGTCTCATTGTGTGAGGTGTTATGTGCACACATCTGGAAGGATCAGTTTCTTATCCTGAATAGTTTAGCATCTAATCAGGAGGGAAACAAAAAGCATGGTTGGGATCCAAACCACCAAGACAATAAATGACTTGCATAAAGTTACCTGTGGATTCTGGGTGTGTCTGAGTTGTGTATTCACCCCAAAACTGCTCTTCCTACAGGCCTGATCACCATAGTGCCCTCACCTTCTATCAGATCAGAGGGTGAATGTCAATCTGTTGCTGGGTGTGTGGTTCAGTGTGGGACAGACTTGGCTCTGTGCCTCTCCACAAAGTGAATTCTGGCAGCCCCTGGGGAGTTTAGCTCCAGCTGGACAGCAGTAGGATCACTTACCTGAAGTGGTCCTGGCCCTCTTGGTTAAGGGAGTTGTGCTTTTAAGGTTATGACRCAAAAGCCACTCCCTGCTCTTGCAGAGCACCTCCATTCCTTCCCCATAGGATTTTCAGGAAGGCCTAAGCAAAGCGCAGACTTTGACCTTTCTTTTTGCTTTGATTTATTTTTTCCCCCCCTGAATCCTTCACCATTGGAGTAGCTCAGGAAAGGATTTTCTAGAGTGCTTAGGAACACAAAACATCCTTTAATTTTGGAACCAGAGCATAGAGTAACACAGATAACCTCAGAAGTCCACCCTGTGAGCCTAGCATGCCTGAGCCTGGCTGGACTCTTGTGCTGAGTGTTCCTTCTTAGGACTGTGCTTTCCAGATTTCTTTTTTTTATTTTTAAATCATTGCTTTAAAACAGCTCGCAGAAATGTAGGTATTTCCTTGCTGGATCAGGCAAAATATCTGGCTCCTGTCTTGTGCTTCCACTGCTGGCCAGCACCTGTGTTCAATTACTCCTCCTTCGGAGGAATATTTCCTTTCCTTGGCAGTAGGAGTGTTGCTGGTGCTTCTCACCCTTTCCATCCTGATGCAGTTACGTTCCTGTTGTCTGCCAGCCTTTGCCTCAGTTGGTTTTTAATTTGCCTTTGTTTGTTTTGTTTTCTGTTTAGAGCAACATAAACCCCAGTAGATTCTTGCGTGAGGGGTCGGAAGTTTTAATAGCAGATGCTTTTCTCCTGTGACAGCCTTTAATGGGACACTTTATTTTACAGGGCAGAAAACCCATGTAACAATTCTGTAATTACAAATCTGTAATTATTGACCATATAACTGGCTGGTAAGTAACCTGTAACGACAAGGTTATTACATGGATATTTCTATCTTCTAAAATACTTTCCAGAAGATCTCTCTTTAAAAAARTGCATGTTAAAGGATGGTGGTGATTGGATGAGCAAGACAACTTCACGTGTTGTCTTCTCTCTGGGATGTGTAGTTGCTGTGTGATCACTTGATCTTGTTCACACACATGTACATGCCCTGTAAAATAGTGATGTCCACCCTTTTCCCCTGCATCCGTGCRGTTTCAGAAACTCTGCCTTCCTCCTCCACAGCTGCCAGTGGCAAAAAGCAAGCAGCAAAGTCAAAAGAAGAGTTAGCTCAGGAAAAGAAGAAAGAACTAGAAAAACGGTTACAGGATGTCAGTGGGCAGCTAAACAACAACAAGAAGCCTGCAAAGAAAGGTACTGGCTCTGGTTTTACTGTGAAAACAGCACCCCAGAAGTTGTGTGTGTGGACAGTTTCTCATGGGGGCAAAAACTTTGTGTAGCCTTGGGTTTGTCTCTGTGACAGGAACCCCAGTGGGTCAGGGAGTAACTGGTCAGGCTACTGTGTGCCTGTCCAGGTGGAAACTCCTGGGTGGCAAATGGGAGGTGTCTGGGAGGCAATTCCTCCTTCAGAGGGAGGAGGATCCTCCTTGCGTTAGCCTGGTGTGCAGCCACACCACAGAGCATCTAACACGTTCGTTGTGGGATTAAAAARTTCCCAAGCCCCACGTAGTTCATGGTGCTGCAAAAGGCTCCCAGCTTTCACAGGGGGGGTTTTCCTGTGCTCAGAGCATTGTGGGGGACACTGCCCTCCTGTAGATCTCCYGTGTGGATCCCAAACTTCCACGGTCACCTGCAATCAAAGGAACCYTGGGGCAGCAAGGAAGGGCCGTGGGTCAGTGAGCTGCCCAGGGAAAATAGGGAACGGAGGCTGTGGGCAAACCTCCTCTCTCTCGGTTCCTTGCMAGTAACCACATCCCTGCCTTGTCCTCCCGCAGAGAAATCCGGCTCGGCTCCCTCCGGAGGCCCCTCCCGGCTCAGCAGCAGCAGCTCCTCCGAGTCCGGGAGCAGCAGCTCCAGCGGCTCCAGCTCGGACAGCAGCGACTCGGAATGAGTTAGGGACACTTGGACACAGCCCCCACACGGACACCCCCTCCCTGCCCCGCTGCAGTGCCCCTTCCCCTCCCCAACCCCCTGCTCTCGGGCCACGGTGGTCAGGTTTTATCCCCTTTCTCTTTCTCTGACCTGTTTTTTATTTTATTTTTTAATTCAGTGTTACAAAAGGTATCTTCCATTTTTTTTTTGGGGGGGGGGGGTGGCTCTCTTTTAATAGGTCAAAGATCTTTGCGTGTGTGTGTGTGACTAGACTTTATGACAAATAGTTCCCTTTGCATAAAGTCTCTAAAATGACATTTATCTGAAGAAAATTGGTTGAAAATGGAAGAACTTTGAGCTCTTAGCAGGAGATAAATAGAAAATTCTGCAAGGTTTGTAGTACATTTCTCTCCCAGCCCTTCCCTCCCCCCAGAATATTCTCTTTTAATAAGCCTGCCTGGCTCACACAAGGTAAAAAMCATCTTTTTTTAAAAAAATCTCTGTAAAATGGTACTGTATCTGAAAGATGTTAGCTTTTGAACTAGTTGGTGTATTTGTTATTAGCACTAGTATTCTTAATCTCGAAGTCTACAGTGTGATGAAAATGTCAGATGCTATCATCTTTTTACATAAAAACAACAACAAAAAAATCCAAAAAAATTCTCATGTACTGTGGATTGCTAACATGCTTTTTTWAAAATCTTGGTAGAGGCATAAGCACCTGTTCAGGAAGGTATTGAAGCATGAATTTAACTTTTAAGCACACGAGCAATAGAAGTGGTTGCATTTCTTGGTTTTCCACTCAGAAGTTTCACTTCTCCTGGGGATTCGTTGGAAGAAGGGAGCAAGGGACACTCAAGTTTCTTGGGAATGTTATTTTTAACATGAAGTAGATCATTTCCAGGAAATGGACGCTCTCTATGAAAGTTTTCATCGAATTGAAAAGAGTTTTTGGCTGGAAGTTGTCAGCTGGAGCCTGGAGTGATCCCTGCAGTGACCAAGACGAGTCATGTGYCCATTACTGGACACATCTTAGGGATTTTCTCCATGACAAACACCTCAGTCTGGGCTTAAAATAAAGCAACACTTGAGCTCCAGCTGAGGCTGAGCTGGCAGGGGAAGTGGAGAGGGATTTTGAGTGTGTTTGGGGTTTCTGCTTTTGAGTTTGCTTTGTTTTTTCCTTCTCCCCGTTGCTGGGGTAGTGAGTCCCTAGAAAGGGGATGCTCCTCCTGTGTCAGGCAGGGTGCAGGTTCCAGGCACTGAAATGCTTTACCTCAATGAAAGGAAGAAAGAGGGGAGGGAGAAGAAAAGAAAAAAGCCACTTTTGCTATTTTTTGAGTCCAGCCTAACATTTTGACCTGCACTGCTGCACTACACTCTGCTTTCAGTGTCCCTAATTCCATGTATATACCATGACTTTATTTATTAAACACCACTGGTCATTCAAAATGTAATAAAACCTAACAGAAGCAAAGCTGGGGTTCTGCAGGCCAGCAGACAGGTAGACTTTTAATGAGGTTTGAACCAGATTTRAAAAACAAACAAACAACAACAAAGCAAATAAAAATCCATTACTTTATTTATATACCTTGGACTTTATACCTACAGGTGCTACAGTCCAGTCTCTTGTGTGTCTGGTGCTCTGTCATGTTTGGTGTGTTCATTTTTAGATTTTTTTTTCCTCTTGTTTTCACCCCAGCCCCTTTTTCTCCTGTTTTATACAGATTTTGGAGACATACAGCTCGATACAATTTTATTTTCTCAGTAATATTTCCAGTGGTCTTCCCCCCCCGTTGGTTTTTTTTTTTTTGGTAGAACAGTGGGGGTTTGATCCTTTTATAACCCAATTTTAGGAAAACACCAATTCTATAATTATATAAAATTTGTAACCTGAGGGGCAGAAGTTTTATTGTAAATTCTTTTTATTGTAAAGAAAAAAATATACAGAGTTTAACAGAAAGTTCTGCCTTTCCTTCTCACAGCACCAGCCCCTAAAGCTGCCTCCCTACTGTGGGGTAGCCCTAAAATTCACCTTCCTGTGGTCTCTCAGTGGTGCAAATTGCTCCATTTTTGTCTTCCCCACAGGTGAGTGGCCCTGGAGGACCCTCAAGCCCAGCACACGATTTCCTTTGCACCCTCAGTCTCCAGGAGCTGGTGTGCTGGGATGTGGGGTCTGGGGGATGGCCCTGTGCTGGGAAGGGAATCCCAGGGCCAGCCTGTGATTAGTATTCCAAGGTTTGCACTTCCAGCTGCATCCACTGCCAGTCACTCACTGCCCATCAACCAAGGTTGGTTAGCTGGACACTTGGGCATCTGCCTTTCAAAATCTGCTGCTGACCAGAGATTGCTTGCCACGGTATTTGAAAGAAAAATGTTCTGATTCTTACTGAAATTAATTTTTTTTCCATTAACAATGGAGGTATTTTAGTTCTGATTTTTTTTTTCAAGTTCTGTCCTTAAAAAATTCTCCCCCTGATGGATCCTTAGTAATATATTTTCAGAATTTACTTGGAGGAAATGTAATATTCACCTACTTAAGAGCTTGGGTTTCTTTTTGCTGGGGTTGGGTTTCACCTGCGTTTCTCCCGTTGCCTGCGACTTGAATGATCCTAAACCAAGTAATATTTTCATGAATAATTGCAACCAGTTCACTGCCACGGCATTTGGATAAACAAGCTCCCAGTTTTCCCTTCCCGGGACGTTTTCCTGAGTGCTGTAACCTGAGCTGTGCTGTTGGTGTGAGGTGGTGGTGGCTGCGCGTGGAGAGCAGAGCGGAGCCGGCGTCGGGGGCAAAGGCATCGCTGCCACACAAAACCTGGGAATGCGCCGTCCTCCGGCCTCGGGARCAACCCCTGGAACACACAGACATTCCTCCAGGAGCCACGGGTCTGTCCCACCAAAATGAGTGGAAAGGTTGGAGGCAGAGGGGTGAGGATGGAAAGGGGCCTGGCCTGAGACCGGCTCAGCGCTGGAGGMGGATCCCTGTTTTGAAATCCATCCCAGCTTGGGGATTTTCAGGGAAAACAACCTGCCGAAGCCACCACGGAAGGAGAAGACCCACCTGCACATCTTTGACCTACCAGCTGCAACTTGGGCTTCCACTTTTTGGGAAACTTTTCATGGGAAGTGAGGCGTTCCCAGAGAAACGGCCGCTCACAGGAGAAATCCATTTTGGCACGACCAAGGAAATAAATGGATGCTCCTCACTTCCAAATGTTGTTTTACACTTTTCCATTCTCCTGTTGTTCGTAGTGCTCATTATCCCCCACCATGTCCGTGGTGGTGCCTCTTGTATCTCCCGAGTTTCTCCAGGAAAGAAGAGATGTTCCCAGTCCATAGTAAGTAGCAGCAGCCCTAAATGAGTTGGGAACTGAACCAACAGAGCATTTATTTAACTGGGTTTGTCTCGCCTGACACGTCAGTCCAGATGTCACGAAATAACTCGGAAATGATCCAACATAGAACGTTTGAAAGAACATTTTTAAACTTTAAAAAAAAAAAAAAAGGAAAAAAAAAAAGAAAATTTTTATGGTAGAATTTTTCTTGAATGAACAAAGTTTAACTTTGTTTTCCAGGGGAAACTTCACTGAAATCAGTATGATTTCATATGTATGCATACACACAGAGTTTTATTGAAACTGCTTTTTCGGACGAATTCCTGTTTTGACAAAATATCTGACCAGACCTTTTATCAATCAACCAGCATTACTGCACCTTTAAAAACTTTGTTAAAACTTTTCTCTGATTGTAAACTCAGCCTGTCTCGTGGCTCAGTGGGACCGGAGGGACATCCACACCCCGTGGGCTCAGGCCCTGATCCATCGGCGACCGAAGGAATCCGTTGGCTCCCACGGCTCTCTGCAAGCCAAGTGTTGGTCTCCACAAAATCATTTCAGTTTTTGTATCGATGTTGTTTGAACCTTTCCTCCCACCAGGGTTTGTCACCGTAGGACTGATGTTTCAGGACTGTGTCACTGCTGGGAGGGTGGTGACCCCCCCACCCACGCCCCCCCATCACTTTGGTGTGTGGAAATCCACGGCTGAGTTCCCCCCGAGGTCTCTTCCCTGTTCTCTCTGTGGTAGAAGCAGACTGCAGTTACCTAATCTAGTTCTTTCTCTGGTTTGGGGACTTTTAGACCAGTTTTTAATTTTTTTTTTTTTTTCCTTGTTTTGAAAGGAATGATGTTTTTTAAAGCTGGGGTTGGAGCTGAGGGGAAGGGATCGGGGCATGACAGAGAAAAACCACAACCTTTTTAGTACTGGATTTTAAATTCTCGGTCTATTCTCAACCCTGAACAGTTACCACTAGGGCTAACTGTGGGCAGGCTCTGCATCATTAAAGAGAAATTTAGGATTCCTTCCACAGCAGCATTATCTTGCTCGAGCTGCATTTTGTAAAGAAAATGRTATTTGCATATCTTTTTAAAATGTCATTTTTAAAAATAAATTAAACTACCAGCTAGGATTTGACACRGGCCACTTAGAACACAGCCCTGGTACTGGCGTAACCAATCCAGAAAGATTTGTTGTTGTATTTTTGTTTTGTTATTTTGGGGTTTTTTTAATATTTAAAAAAAGGAAATTGTTACTTTTCTGTATGATGTGCATGCAAATTTACCGTAACTCTTTTTCTTAAAACTTTTTAGTGCCATTTCTAGTATATTCCTGTAAATGTCAGTTATTGGAAAGAAATGAGTCAATGTAAGTAGTTTAGCTTGTTTATTGCAAATTGCTGGCCTCAAACAAAACTGAATTAAAAAAAAAAAGAGTTAGAAAGTAATCTTTGATGTTACTGGTAATCACGGACCCTGGTCCTGGGGCATTTGTTTTGTTTTCATAATAAAAAGAAAAATTGTTTTGTGTGTGCAGTTTGATCCCATATTTTCCCCTCTCCTTCTCCCTCTCCTCACCTTGCCCAGGTCTGGCACTTGCTCCAGTGGCAAACCTGGACTGAGCAGTGCCAAGAGACAAATCTATTGAATCCTGGAATCACTTGGAAGTCATTGTGCAAGTTCAGTGGAGTGTCACACTCAGGGGGACAACTTCCCTCGGAGTGGGGGCGAGTCTGAGCTCTCTAAATCACAGTTCAGCACCTGCCACAGAGCTGCTTTCAATTCACCTTTTTGTCGGTGAGGGAAACTCAGCTGCTCCCSTGTCCCGGGGCTTTGACTCTTCCCAGGAGCCTGCAGGGGTCTTAAACTGCGTGAGAATTGCTCCTGCTGGAGGTAAGTTGGGCTGAAAGGAGATGGACATTTCACCCAGGTTTCCTGCTGGCTCCYTTCTGCCCCCCCCCAGCCCCGTGGCTCTGTGAGCTCAGGGTGACCTGCAGGGCACAGCTTGGAAAGGGCAGGGCCCGGAGCAGCTGGGCAGTCCCAGCAGAGTCCTGACATTGCTGTGTGGGGGCCAGGATCTATTTTGGTCACTGGAGAGGGTTCGGGTTGGTTTTGCTGTTTGGTTTATGTGTAAGGTGAGGTTACCACAGGCAGGCTTCCCCAGGGTTAATCTTTCCCTAGTCCTGTTCCTGCTCACTGGCTTTCCAAGCCACCATCTCCAAGGTTTCAGCAAACCTGTTTCACTGTGCTGTTGTACGAGTGACACTCCCACAGGGGCTGTTTGTTCAACCTGTCCTCTAAACCACCTCCTGTGAGGCAGGTGAGGATGTTGCTSTGGCATTTACTGGTGAGTTATTTCTAGGTGCATGGAGCAGAGCTGTTTCTTGCACACTTGGAGGAGGTTGAGGACAGGCACGACACAGCCAAGGTTCAGCTTTCACTGGTATTTGTACTGGTGAGGCCACACCTTGAATCCTGTGGCCAGGTCTGCAAGATGGACACYGAGGGGCTGGAGTGAGTCCAGAGAAGGGAACGGAGCTGGGGAAGGGCTGGAGAGTCAGTCCTATGAGGAGGGGCTGAGGGAGCTGGGGGGCTCAGTCTGGAGAAAAGGAGGCTCAGGGAAGTCCACCTTGCTCTCTCCAGCTGCCTAAAACAAAGCTGTACTGAGGTCAGGTTTGGCCTCTCCTCGTCAGCTCCTGCCAGGACAAGAGGAAACGGCGTCAAGCTGCACCAGGGGAGGTTCAGGTTGGACAGCAGGAGCAATTCCTTCATGGAAAGGGTGGTCAGGCCTTGGAATGGGCTGCCCAGGGAGGTGGTGGAGTCCCCATCCCTGGAGGTGTCCAAGGAACRCCTGGATGTGGTACTCAGTGCTCTGGGCTGGTGGCAAGGTGGGGATGGATCACAGGGTCGATGTGACAATCTCTGAGGTGTTTTCCAACTTCGATGATTCCCTGATTCAGTGTGGCATCCAGAGGCTTTCCTGCTGAGAATTCCCTGCTCAGACTTAAGGGCTGTTGGCCTCGTGGAGCTGGAGGAGCCTCCCCTGCAGCTCCCAGTCCAGTGGTGTGGCTTTGGAGCCCCACCAGTAACTGAGGGAACTCCTCCCTCCCCCGTGGGGATGGGGAATGCCAAAAGCTGTCACCCTCACCTGTGCCAGAGCCAGGGACACGCAGAGGAAAAAGAGCTGCTCACAAAGCTGCATTCAAATCATTTTAATGCACTTTATCAAAGAGGCTACACCAGTGTTTGAAACAAGTGCATCAACACCACACAACTGGCTCACAGRAACGGCCACAGCAGGCACCCCACAACCCTGCTGTGACCAACGACACAGAAATGGAAAACTACAGTCACGTTCACAGAGATGGAAGGACAACTCATCCTCTTCTTCCTGTACTGTCACATCCAGCCTCAGTCCTGGAAGAATTTATGCACATTCTTATGGTTTTTAGTCTTGTATAGTCCAATTAACACTCTGCAAATAACTGGATTTTGGTTTACCAGCCACGTTAACAAAAAGAGACTGATTATACCCAAAATAATCCTCTTTCTTACTGAAATTAAAAAGAAAATAAGCGTTGGATTTCTTTTTCTATAAGAAAAGAAAACGAACAGCTGGTTTGGGGGATGTGCTGTTCCTTAAACTCCCAGAGTTCACATGCTCCCCAGGGCTGGCCTGGAACCCACCTCTCCTGCTTCTCCAGGTGAATCCACCYGCAATTCCCAGGGGAGCTCTCGGACCAGCCTCCTGCCTATTTGAGTCAATAATCTCCTGTTCACTCAGCCAGGACCTGGAGGCCCAGGTGGGTCACACATCCCTGGAAATGCTCCACCGGCACCCAGCCCAGCCTCGCTGGGTTTGTGACTCTCACTGAACGCCTTCACCCGGCGGAAAAACATTTATTCACCGAAATCTCTCTCCTCCAGAGCTAGTCCTGACAAGACCACGAGGGTTATTTGTGTGCAGAGCAGTGCACGGGTCTGCAAAGCAGCGAGGTCCAGCAGCAGCTTTAAATCTATGAGCACACACAAGAAGGTATCGAACACCAACACATGCAGAAATAGTATTTTTAAAAAACAGTGAGCTGCCTATTGTTTGCAGTGCTATGGAGCAGGGCTGGGTACACCAAACCTCTAGGATTTCCCTGTAAAACAGGCGTGTTCTGCTCGGTACATGGAGTTCAGCAAGGTTGAGTGTCTGTGTGTTGTAGCATTTAACC
Organism: Amblyornis subalaris; assembly: GCA_018881555.1. Lineage (NCBI taxonomy): Eukaryota > Metazoa > Chordata > Aves > Passeriformes > Ptilonorhynchidae > Amblyornis > Amblyornis subalaris. Next base: position 3,598,510 of record JACAXG010000076.1, read on the forward strand.
CACACGGGAGAGGTGGGAGAGATTCTTCACTGTATTTTTAAAAAAAAATAAATAAATAAAGTGCTTGAAAAATGCAAAGGAGGTTTGAGATAAATAGAACAGAAGTAATGACTGTGCCTAATAATAGGCAGGTAAATAATCCATACTGAAGCTGACATCAAATACTGGTTTGCCTGGGGTTCAGCCTGTGCCCAGGCACTGCTGGGTGAGACACACGTCCTGGGCAGGACACAAAGGGGCTCTGTGACTTCAGCCCAATGGTGCACTTCAATGCTGAACCCCGGGCACGTAATTCACACCCCTGGAAGTGGTAGTTCTGYTTTTAACAAAGATTCAGGTGCTTGCTGGGCTGAGTTCCTCAGCATCATCTCGCCTTGAGCAAGTCAGGATTCAGCAGAAACTCAACCTGAAAGCAGCAGCCCCTGCGCCCAAGCAGGGCAGTGGTAGTGCTTTTCCCTCCTAAAATCCTGCAGTTAATTGAAACGATCCCAGACACAACTTTTAAAATACATGCACCAAACCTACAATCCAACCTGAACTAGAAGTTAAACCCTTCCAAGCTACTGCATGCGTTAAAACTTGAATGCAAAGCAAACTCCAGTGGCCTCTTTTCTTCTGCAAACCATCTCAGGAGTGGGTAGGAGCTGTGTAGGAGTTTCCTCGTGTCCCTTAGGATATGTGTGTATCTACAGGGGCTTTCTTCCTGTAGCTTTCCTGGGCCAGTCCTCCCTTTCAGGTGGTTCACTGGGGGATCTGTTCCCGAAGCTGAGCCAGGGATCCACCTGTGTGAAAGGAGTCAGCTCCCCTGACTCCAGAACCCCTGTTATTTCCATGATCCCACACTGTGGGATCAGAGAGGGCCCTTTGCTCTGCATGGAACTCCAGCACACCTTTCCTACCAGGTGTTTTAATTAAATTCTCAACACATCCTTTCCCTATTCCCACCATAAACCACTCCATTGCCTGGTTCTATGAGACCACTTCCAGGGCAGGAACTAAAGGGAGACAAGGCAAGCAGAACGAGTAGTGGCCAGGCGGTTTTGGAGATCAACTTCCTAAAACCACAGCCTCGATGGGAACAGATYTGCGCTCGCCTCTGTCCCGCCAGCATTCCCAGAGCTCTGGAAGTGCACCAGGACTGGCCAGTAAGGCTGGCTGGGGATGGTGCCCAGGTGACAGCGGGTGTTTCTCAGGGCGCACGAGCCACTTACAAGCAACACACGGTCCAGCACGGCCCCTGCCAAGAGGCTGGCCAGCAACAGGCTCCAGAGCTCCCCAGCCAGCCTGGGTTTGCTGTACACACTCAACGACATGCAAAATGTGAGTCTAYAAACAGCAAAAACAAACACAAACTGCAGCCAGAAACTTCCTGGCCTCTCCTGCAAACGCTGCTTCCTCCGCAGGGCCGCGAGAGGATGGCGCACGCCCACCTCCCCCAGCTCCGGGCAAGCCCGCTTCCTCTCCGCGGGTGGATTCCTATGGGAAATTACATAATAGCACAGAACTTGGACTGGCCCGTGTCCCTGGAGACATCCAGCTTGTTTTTGTCCCGGACCAGGATGGCTTCGTTGCCGTACTGRGAGTACCACATGCTCCGGCTCCGGCTCAGGTAGGTGTTGGGGGGAGCCGACTCCAGTTTCTGCTGCTGCTGCTGCCAGATGAGCAGAGAGGTGTCCCTGTACCTCAGCCGGGCATAGCCCTCGGACAAGGCTTTTTCGGGCAGGGGCACCCTCCCGTTCATTACCGTGTCACTCATCTGCCCGAGGAGAGCTCCAAAAACGGGAGCTCCTTCCCAACGGCTCCGAGATAAACCCCGCTGGGTCTCTCCAGGTCGATGGCTGCTGCTCGGAGCTCAAGGGAGAACATCCCAGGGGACGGCTCTCGGGGTCCACGAGCTGCCGGGCGCCGTGAGCACCGCTCAGGAGAGGGAGCAGGGCCCCAGAATCACAACAGGCAGCCTGGCCTTGCTTAAAAAGCAAGCCAGGACTCGTGAAAGCTTATCCAGCGGTGATACCGCTCCGTGTCTCATCCTGTGAAGGGCCCACACGTGCTGTTTGTTGATGGTCCGTGAAGCATCTCAGCAGGTCTGAGCGGTGGCTCTGCAGCCAGGCAGGACAAGGCTGAGCGGGTCTGGATGAGCTTTGCTTCCCCGGATAACGGATCCCGAAGCCCTAGAGAGGTCAGACCCCAGAGGTCAGCAGTGCCCAGGCCCGTGCGCGGACTCTGCACGGCTGACAGGGGTGACGGACGGGAGCCCGGCACGTCACGTGCCCAGGGATGCAGGAGAAGATGCTGCCTCGGCCCCGGCTGTGGTACCCGAGCAGGGGGGGGGCCGGCACCTTCTGACGACACCTGGGGGGCGCAGCAGGGTCACCCCAAGGGCCGCCAGCGGGGGTCCCTGCCCCGCCAGCCTCCCTCTCCGCGCCCCCCCCCGCTCCCGCCGGGCCCCGACCCCTTCCCGCGGCACCGCGCACCGTCCGCCGCCCCCGCGGGTGTCCCGCACCCCCCGGCCCCGCGCGCCCCGCCTGGGGCTCCCGCACCGCCCTTCCCACGGCCCCCCCCGAGGGTCCTCCGCGCCCYCCCGGCCGCCGCCCGGCCCCACCGTGCTGCGCTGCCCGGCCCGGCCCGGCCCCGGCGCCGCTGGGCTCGGCGGAGCGGCCGCGGAGGCTCCTCCCGCCGTGATGCGCTCGGGAGGAGCCACGGCCGGGGCGGGGGCAGCGCCGAGCGGCGGCAGCGGCGGGGCCGTGGGGAGGGGGCGCGGCCGGGGCGGACCGCGAGTGGGTGCGTGGGTCGGGGCGTGGCAGTGGGGTACCCCACGGTGGGTGCGTGGGTCGGGGCGTGGCAGTGGGGTACCCCCAGTGGGGTGTGTAGGTCTCCCCACGGTGGGTGCGTGGGTCGGGGTATGGCAGTGGGGTACCCCCAGTGGGGTGTGTGGGTCCAGGGATGGCAGTGGGGCTCCCCACGGTGGGTGCGTGGGTCGGGGTATGGCAGTGGGGCTCCCCACGGTGGGGGCATGGGTCCAGGGTATGGCAGTGGGGTACCCCGAGCGGGGTGTGTGGATCCAGGGATGGCAGCGGGGCTCCCCGCGGTGGGTGCGTGGGTCGGGGTATGGCACTGGGGGGTGCCCCGAGTGGGTGCGTGGATATGGGGTATGATATTGGGCTCCCCACTTGGGGTGCGTGGGTCTGGGGTATGGCAGTGKAGCCCCCGCAGTGGGTGCGTGGTCCCACGGGTGTCACCCAGCCGCGGATGCACAGAGTGTTTTACAGGGACACCCAGCCCAGCGTGTGCTGAGCCCGTACTGGGAGCACTGGGGCTGAACTGGGGGAGTCCACCGTTGCTCCCCCATCCAACGCTGTCCTTGGAAGAGGGGCTCTCCCGGCTGCCGGACGTGCCAGGGGGTCCCAGCCCTGGGATTCACAGCCCGCTCTCCTCTCTGCTGGGCGACYGGTGGGGCAGCCGTGTGTGCTGGGAGGGGCGGCGACCCTTTGTGCCCCTTCACTCGTCTCGGGCAGCGCAGGGACCGCCTGTCCGTGGGGTGGGGACAGGCAGGGGACATCCCTGAGTGCTGGCAGCCTCATGCCACCGTCACCGCGGGCTGCGTGGGAAAGGAGCGTGACCGAGCAGCCCCTCCTTGACCTCCGCCCGTCACCGCTGTCTGCTCCGGCGCCTTTCCTTATCCCGCCCGGCCCCTGGCTAGCACAGTACGAAATATGTTTTGAAGAGAGCTGCAGGGCTTATTCTTTTCCTGATGATGCTAAATTTAAGCTCTCAATCTTCTTATCTCCTGTGAAGGCAGCGCCATCTAATCTCCTGCGAAGGACCCGATGCACTTATCCGTGCAGAGCTGCTCCAGGCGCTGCTCCCGTTCCGCTTGGCCTTCACGGACACAAACAAGAGGCTGTGGTTTACTTCCGTCACAGGGAAGGCATGCTGCAAGTCCCTCTTCCCGGGAGATCGAGACCAAACACAAAGAAGAAAGAAGAAAAAAAAAAAAAAAGAATGACCACACTCATTAAAATGTTTGTTATCAGAAATGTCCTGACTCTGCTGCTTAATCTGCCTCCTGCTAGTGCAGAGAAGCCAGCCCTGACCCGCTCGTGGAAGCTGCAGAACWAAGTGCAAAATCCTTTAGTGGACAAGATTTAGGGGTTTTTGAGGTGTCTTGGTCTTCTCTGAAAAATTGCTGTCTCTGTTATCAGCAAACTCTGAGCGTAACAGGAGAAGTTGGTAAATGGGGTGGGTGCACTGCCAAGATGAGGCAAGAAGGATTGGAACCTGCCAAGTTCTGAAAACCACCAACTGCTCTGAGCCCTCCACTCGACTCTTCGCTGTGAGTCCCTGAGTCATCTGCCAACAGGACCCTTCCCAAATAAACCCTGGAGGCAGCAGCAGTGGAATGGATGAGGTGAAATCCAGGTGCTAGTCTGTCAGTGGTTGCTCTCCCCCTTCCTCCAAGGAAATCTCTCTCTGCTTTGCTTTCCCCGAGCTGCCTCAGTTCCTCTGCTGTGCCATGGCTGCAGTGCAGGGCTGGGCTGGGTCCTTTTCCCCCTGCCCAGCTCCATGGAACTGTGATATGCTCCAGGTCTGTCTGATTTTGACGGGAAACCTCTTGGGGTGGGGCCCGGTGGAGGATGGTTCATCCGTGAGGATGTCCCAGCAGCACGGTGACGCTGTTGGGAGCTGTTAACCGGTTGTTACTGATGTCCAGCACAACTGGGGCATCCCAGACCCCAGAAGTGTCCACAGAGAAATGCCCAGGGAAGTGCCAACTCTGCCTRCATGGTGCCTGGCATCAGACACCAAGTGGAGTTGCACTCTCAGGCTAAACAAAGAGTACCCACGGCCGAGYGCTCCCGTTGCTCCAGTACAGGAGGAGAATCCGGTTCATCCCTTCTGCCTGCATCCAGCTGTGCCAGGTTCATTTTCCTGCTCCTTTCCACGGGCAGCTCCGGGAGGGGGGTGCCTGCGGGAAGGGGAGGCCCGAGAGCTCTGCTGGCAGCGGTGCAGGGCCGCTAGCAGGAGGATAATTGCGGTGGCTGCTGCAGGGTGCACCTTGTCTGGGCAGGTAGATCAGGCGTGTGCAGCGRCAGAGGAGCCAGACAGAGCGTTTTTGTCTGTACCCAGCAGTTTCACACGGCTCTGGTGGCCCTGTGATTTCCCCCTCACTGATAACCGAGCCAGAGCTGCTGCAGAGSAGCGGGTTCGCCGGGCTGGGGCTTGCACAGCTTTCCTAAAATAGTTGGTGACAGGAGATCACGAAATCTAGGGGCGTGTTGCGAATGGCACGTAGGCTGGGTGGCAGCTGCCGGGCCGGCTCCGGCGCTGGGGACCCTGGCTCCGGCTGGACACACGTCCCCTGGCAGCCAGCACGGCTCTGGGACAGGCTGCTGCACGCTTGGACTCATCCAGAAGGTGGCAATGGCAATCCACAGACGCCGGCGGGCTGGGAAAAGAGGATTTCCCGGCGCTCCGGCCTTGGTGTTCAAGGGGTATTTTCAGAGGGCTGCTGCTCTGCACACGCTGACCCCGCAGGGAGTCAGCTCATCTCCCAGGAGTAACACCAAACATTACAGAAAATGCACCTTACTGGGAAATGTGGCCACGTCCCAGGTATGTTTGGGTTGATTTGGAAGGTATGGTGTCCTCATACATGTTAGTGCACTTAATTTCCTTCTTTCCCTCCTTCCCTCCTTYCACTACTTTTGCCTATTCCATGCTGGACTGGGATGTTCCCGGGCAGCTCTGTTACATTCCCAAACTGCCACCACTTCACCAGCCAGGTCCCCCTCCCGCCCCCTTGGCAGGGGCTGCCTGCCAGGCTCCTTGTCTCTCTACACTGAGACATTTGGGGATGAAAAAGCACAAAGTTCCTTCTGGCAGGATCTTCCCAGTGCATTCAGTCACCTCTGGAGCTTCCCTCATGCAAGGACCTAAACCACAAGCACAAGGAGCAAAGTCTGTCAGCAGAGAGAAGCTCCACGCTGGTCCTCAGCAGAGGGTAGTGTCAGCCTCTGCCCTGCCTGGCTGTCCTCTAGCTGGCTGTCATTCCCTGGCTGTCTGTCGTTCCCTGGCTGGCTGTCGTTCCCTGGGTGCCTGTCGTTCCCTGGGTGCCTGTCATTCCCTGGCTGTCATTCCCAGCAGTGCCAAGAGGCAGGAGAGGGGAGCACCAGCTCCAGCACAAAATCCAACCTCTTTAATTTCTTCAAGCTCCCTTTCAGCTTTAGGTGTACCCTGAAAACAGCTTCTGGGTCCTCTCCACGCACCCCATCCTGTTGCRGGACAGTTGTACAATTCGGAGCTCACAGCTCACCGGCGTGTGCTGGATCCAAGCTCCTCCCGAGCCTGGCCCTACAGGTTTTGGTTGTTTTTATTTTCCCTGCTCTCAGGAATACCTCTGGCTGCAGAGGTAGGCGAGGAGCGTACTTGCTCCAACACCTCCCACGCAGAGCCTGGCTCTGCAGCTGCAGGGATTTTTCCCAAGTGTCCAGGGGCCAAGAACGCTTTTTATTACACAGTAAAAGAGCCAGGCTGGAGCTCGCAGCTTTAATTATGCACATATAATAAACTCCTCTGTTGCCGTCTACCTACAGACCTGACCTCACACGGCAGGCTGGTACCGAGTCAACCAAAATTATCCCTGGCACGACTCCACTGCCTTCAGTAGCCTTGTGATTCCTGCCCAGGGGTGCTGTTGGAGGGCAGAAACGCTTCTGGAAGAACTAAAAGATCGAGAAAATTATTCTGAGAAAGCAACCCCTCAGGGTATGGGGAGTGTGGGCCGAGATCTGAATACACCCAGGGTGTAGCTCTGATGGGTGAGACTGGAGCGTGTGGATGCTGCTCCCTCTTGGATCACACCACACGTATCCTGCCCTGGCCAAGGGGCACAGCCAGGCCGAGCTGTGGACACAGCCAGCCCCTCGGGATGAAAGAAGTGCCTTCTTAAAAAAACCCAACAAACTTTCCTTGGAATATTAAACAATTGTTTTCTGTTCTTTGGGGAGATCCTCCTTCCTACATTGAACATGAAGGATCATGGCAGTAGAGTTGCTCTTTCTCCTTTATCTCCGCTTGGCTCCATTTGGAAGAGATTAGTGTTGCATTTGTTTGACATCCAGGTTAATAGCTTCCCTTCGTCCCAGGCTCGGCTTCCGGTTTTGGCTATCTGGAAAGCCAGGCTGGAAATTAACCGGCAAACTCTGGGGAGAGGATCTCGGAAGAAAACTCAGAACAGATTCGAAAAGAGGCTGTTCTAAGCTGTGCTGATTTGGACGGGCGCCACCGGCGAAAATTAGAGATTTTTCAAGAGTTTGCTGCCAAGGAGTTAATGGCTGAGAGTTGAGGTTTTTAATAAATACACTGGTAATTAATTATAGGAGTTGTCCGCCTGTTTGAAAGTCAAGGAACACGATCGCTTGTTTGGGTTAAACATCTCCCCTGCAGTATTTGCAACCCAAACACGGGATGACGAGTGGGAGCGAGCGGTCAGACAAAGCGGGGTCTGTGTGCGTGTGTGCGGCCCCGGGGAGGCGGGGGAGCCCCGGCACCGCTCCTGCCGCCGCCCGGAGCGCTGGGGCCGGGGGGAACAGCGGGGTCCCCGGGGAGGGGGCACCCCGCAAAGCGCCCGAGCCGGCGGGGACGGCGAAGCAGCGCCGGGGCTCCGGGCGGCTTTCCCGGAACAGGGAAAGGAGCGGCAGCGGCGGGAGGGAGCGAGGGATACGAGAAGGGAGGGGAAAAAAGGAAAAGGGGGCGTGGGGGAAGAAGAAAACCCGGAAAAATAAAAAAGGGGAGGGGGAAAGGAAAAAAATATGCGGAAAAAAAAAGCGGGCTGAGAGCCAAGGCGTCGCGGAGCGCCCCCCGCCCCCGCTCGCAGCCCGGGCTCCCGCAGACAAAGGGGCGGCGGGGCGGACCAGGGGCGGGCCGGGGGCTGCTCCCGCTGCCCGGGGCGGGGAGAAAACTCGCACCCACGGCGGCCCCCTCGCTCGGCCGCGCAGGTGGGGTCCCTCGGCGGCGCAAGTTTGCGCGGGGCGGCGGGACGGAGTTGCGCGGGGGCGGCCGCGCCGTGCCCGGTGTCCGCCCGTCCGCGCGCCCGTCCGTCCGTCCGTCCGTCCGTCCGCCCGTCCGTCCGTCCGTCCGTCCGCCGCTTTGTTCCCGGAGGATGCGGCGCGCCTAACCCCGGCCGAGGCGGTGGGGCCGCAGCGGGGGCAGGGGCAGCCCTCCGCCGGAAAACTCCGCGCCGCCCTCCTTCCTCCTCCTCCTCCTCCTCCTCTTCCTCCTCCTCCTCCGCCTGCTGGGAGCCCCGGCGCGGAGCGATGCTCTCCGGGGCGGCGGGCGGCGATGGAGCGGGGCGGTAGCGCGGAGCCGCCGAGCACAGCGGCCCCTCGGGCAGCCGCCCGCGGCCCCTGAGCGCCGGCAGGAGGAGGAGGAGGAGGAGGAAGAGGAAGGCCGGGTGAGCGAGCAGACCGCGGCCATGGAGGAGTGGCGGCAGTGCGGCCGCTGGCTCATCGACTGCAAAGTTTTGCCCCCGAACCACCGGGTGGTCTGGCCCTCGGCGGTGGTCTTCGACCTGGCGCAGGCGCTGCGGGACGGGGTGCTGCTCTGCCAGCTGCTCCACAACCTCTCCCCCGGCTCCATCGACCTCAAGGACATCAACTTCAGGCCCCAGATGTCCCAGGTAGGAGGGGAGCGATGGATGCGGCGGTGGGTGGGTGGGGAAGCCCCGCGAGCACGCCCTTCCTTGGATCCCTGGATCCCTGGATGCGGCTGTTGCYCTCGCAAAACTTGCTGGGATGCGTGGATGGGATGGGATGCGTGGGAGACCCTTCTGTTTCAGCCCCCCCGGATGCCCGGCAGCCCCTCCCAGGCTTTATCCCCCCGGTTTTCTCCCGGTCGTGCCCCGGGAGGCAGCGCCGGTGGGAGCCGCGGCCGCACGGGAAGGGCTCCGGGGCGGGGAGAGAACACCCGGGAAGGACGGAAACATCCCCCTTCTGTGTACAGTCACGGCGAAACAAAAGCAAATAATAGGGCTAAGAGGAGGAGAAGGGATTATTCGGGGGTTTTATGGAGGCGCTGGCTCGTCTGAGATGTGCGGGAGGAGCGGGCGCCGGGACAAAACTTTGGCTGGGAAGAATAAGAGCAAAATAAATGAATAAATTATAAAAACACCCGAACTTTGGTGCTCTGCGAGCCTTCCCCAAGCCCGGCCGGGCAGGGAGCGAGGCCATGCGGTGCCCGACCCCCCGCGCCGGGGCTCCCGGTGCCGCATCCCCGCGGCCGCTCGGGGGCAGGGGTGATGGAGGGCTCGGGTCAGCGACCCCAACTGCGCCCCGGCCCCCCCTGTCCTGCTCTCATCGTGGCTCTCCCGCTTGGGAACGTTAAAAGGGCTCCATCCTTGGAAGTGTTTGCGGTTTCTGGTTGGTTTGGTGGAAAGAGGCTTAAACAAACAACAGGAAAAAAAAAAGCAAAATCAGCTCAGGTTGTTTTGGGTGTAAATGCTCTGCTGATGTTTTTGCAAGCTGAGCTGTGGGTATTTGCATGGGAATCGGGAAGTGAAATCGATTAGAAGCAAATGAAATGGGGTTTTGTGCCCTCCCCCCCGGCAGCCCCGGTGTTGACAAGTTTCTCTTTGAAGCGTTGGCTTTTTATTTTTGAACACCAACAGGTTTTAGTGGTCAAATTGAAGGGAAACTTCCCGGCATCGAGGGCACGGGAGACTCTGTTGAACTTCGCTGAAGCCTTCAAAGATAAATAAGCTACAGTGCCAGCGTGAGCTCTGTGCCTGTGCTGTGCGAGCACGCTGCTCATCCCGCAATCCCTTTCCCTTTTTCCGCTGGAGTTTTGTTCCAGGGGCAATGGTCTTTTCCAGCTGCTTGTCCCCCTCACCCCAACAAGGCATAGCCACACGTGCTGGGGTGGCTGCTGTGGTTGAGGACAGGCAGGAGCTCCGGAACTTGGAGCCCCTCTTTGGGGGGCAGAGGGCGTTTTGCTGTGAGGATGTCCGAGCCCTCGATCCTGCAGAGCTCCGGAATGGGAATCCCCAGCCCGGTGAAACCRGGCTGTGTGCTGGCTCTGAGTAAATAACAACACGTCCTGATGCCTCTTCCCGGGGTGGAACAATGCTGTGAGACTTCCTCTTGGCTTTCCAGGCTACGAACTGATCAAACTGTTTTCCGCACACGCTGATGTTTCCAAATATAAACTGTTGTGCAGGAGCCGTGGATGTGGAGGAGCTTTCCCTGGAACGTGAGGAGGATGGCACACTGTGGGGGTTTTTTTTGAAGGAAATGCTGTAATCCTRCAGAGCTGATTTTGGTGCAGTGTTTGCCCTGTGGGGAGTTCAGAATGGGTTTAAAGATGTGGCACTTGGGGACGTGGTTTAGTGGCAGGCTCGGCGGTGCTGGGTGAACGTTTGGACTCGATGATCTTAGAGGGCTTTTCCAACCTAAACTATGGTTCTGTGGGAGCTGTGATTWAGGGAGGATCCTAGGGCTGGTTTGGAGAGGAGGCTCCTGCTGTCCTTGCTGAGGCTGGAGGGGAAACTTCACAGCCCCTCTGTCTTGAATAAAATTGCTTTCTGCTTACCCCACCTGGCTGCTCTCACAGCTTAGGAGGAGTGTGAGGGGACTCACTGGGATGGCTTTGGTGGCCCTTTCTTGGAGAACSTGGTCACTGGAGGGGACCAGCACAAAGCTGAGCCCACAGGACCTGCAGAGCATCACCTGGCGTGGGAGTGGATGCTCTGACAAGGCTTAGCTGATGCTTGTCCCCAGCCARGATGGGACCCAAATCAATCTCAAGTCAGTCTTTATCCTCGATGTGTTTGGTGCTTCTCTGGCAATTCCTGAATTTGAGAATTTGGCTTTTCCCCCAGGATGGTTAAAGCATCTTCTGCTGCACTGGCAGCTCGGGGAGGTGAGGAGGAGGAAGGGGCTGAGCCCAACCACAGTGGGGACAAACATCCCCGTGATGCCCCAGCCCTGCCGTGGCTCTGGGTGAGCAGTTCAGTCTCTCCAGGCCAGAYTTCAGAGGAATAATGTAGGAATCCATCTTTGTCACCCAGCTGTGATGTGTTCAGACACGGGCTAGGGATGTGCAAGACAGAGCGCGCCGAGGAACTTCAGAGGTTGTTTTTGATGATAAATGCACATTTTGCCTGGCTGGCTGGGCTGCCTAACCAKCTGTCTGCCTCACTACAGAGCTTATTTTTCTATTAATCAGTTMAAATGCCAGGGGACAAGACACTTGTGCTAGACTTGGAACACCCAGTAATGTTCTGCCCTGCACCTTTCCCGCTGAATCGAGCGGGGCTGTGCAGGTGTGTAATGAGAAACAGATTTTTGCCCGAGGTGAGCAGCGTCTCGAAGGCCAGAGGTGGAATCACATCTCTGCAGAGAAAYGCTTGAAGATCCAGACGCTTGTGTGGTGTTTTTTTAATCCCTTTCCGTGCTGATTTGTTTTTCCTTGCAGCTCTTGGAGGTGTGCTGCGAGGCGGGGTTGGAGCCTTGGCAGTGCAGGGACTGGTGCTCCTGCTGTGGAGGGATGAAGTGGTGTCCCTGCCCTCCTAAAACCTTCCCCATCCTCACAAAACCTCCCTGTGCTTCTTCAGCAGAGAGGCCACGCTGGCCACACGGCAGGAGTTTAATACATGATGTTTAATTAAATAAATGAGGCAAATCCCTCCGTTAGGTTGCARCCTCGAGTTTGCTTTATTTTCATGCTCAGTCCCAGAAACCTGAGTCTGGGGCTTGGTGGTGCCTTGGGAGGATGGGATGACCCAAAGCTACTGAACTTCCAGAGTGGCCAACAAAATAAACAGGAAAAACAATCTTAAATCCCAGCTCTCTTCTGGGAGTCGGTGGACGTGAGGCCGGTTTGGATGAGCCTGGAATAAAACTTCATTTCTGCTCGTCGCTTTTGCTGGAGAAGCTCTTTCTGGAGATCTGGGAAGTGGGATGAGCGTGCTTGCCCTCGGTGCTTATTGATCATTCTGTCTGTTACCACGATTGGATTTTTGGGGATGTCATTCAAGGTGGTTTTCCAGCCAATTGCGAGTGTGTGATGCAAAGGACATTGGAATTTGCAAATKGGAGCAAATTATGGGAGCCTCTGGTTTGCATTCCCTGTCCCCTGTGCACAGCACTGTGTTCATCCCCATCCCCAGAACCCCACTCCTCTCCCCACTCCTGTTCCAGTCCTCTGTCACTGTGTGGTACAGCTGCTCTTGTGAGCGAGATGGAGATCTTTGAGCCTTGGATGTTCATCAATAATTAGATTTCAATCTTAATTTTGTTAAGTCTCCGGTCAAATACAAATTAAATGACTCTTCACTCGTGTCTCAGCATGGTGAGGTGTCAAAAATACATGCCATAAAACCATTGCAYGTTTGGGTGAGGTTGATACTTGGTGTTCTGTGAGGTTTTTCTTCCTTTTTYTCTTGTGCTTGTCTTAGATAAAATTAATCCTTCCTGACAGGGACTTGRATGTGTGTGGAGGTTGGAAGGGCAGCCTGCTGCGGGCTGCTCSCTCTCAGGGGCAGAGACCTCGTGGGGGCTGGATCAGCTGTGCCAAACACCTTTACGTGTGGGGGGGTTGATGAGGAATTATCCAGGAAGACTGGAAGAGCTGGGAGCCTCTCCCMGTGTTCCAGGGCACTGTCCTTCCCCTGGTGGTTCATTCTCCTGGTGGGTGAGTTCAGCCTCGTGGTGATGCTGTGAAGGGTCTTTCTTCTCCCAATCTCTGCTGCTGAAGAAAAATGAGACCATTCAAGGGAGAACAACTGAGGAAAAAAAGCAATAACCCCCCAAATCCTGCCCCATCTTCCCTTTGCCCTGTCCTGGCTGGCTGAGCCCCTGCTGCAACCTGGACAATTCCTGAGGTGGAAAGCRGTGCCCACCCCAAAGCCGCTGTGCCCTTCTAGAGCTTGATGTGATTTGACACCAAGACTCCCATTGATATCCCACTGCATTCACCCCTCCTCTAAGGCTGGGAAACTGCTAAATATCTTTATTTTTCCTGCTTCACAACCTCCTGGATTCTCGAAAGGAAGCAGCCGCGGGTTGAACGCGTTYGCGTGCGCGCGGGCTGGAAGTTAGCAGTAACGGCCAGCTCATCAAGGATTCTTATTTTGAAGCATATTGACATCTCTCCGGAGGGAACCCATCCCGCTCCGCGGCGCCTGGAGGTTTTATTAGGGCTCTTGAGACTGATGAGACGCAGCAAACGTAATTGGAGCGACGACTGGGCTGCCCACCGCGCCGCTCCGCTCTTGTTAAGGAACCACGCGGACGAMCGAGGCCCGGGATTGATGGATGCGACGCCCCACACCTCGCTGAGCTGTCACAGGGCTTCGTGCCTGTTGTTTTCTCCTCGAAGGTGGCGTTAATTCGCCGCCAGAATCCTGTTTATTGACGATGGTGGCAACTGGGAGCAGGTGGTTTGTAGCCACGGCCTCCCCCAGGTGTGCGGGAGGGGAGGGCGCGGTGGAGTGTTTGGTGCAGGTGATTATTCGCRAGGCTTTGGGATTTTTAGCGTGCCACTTGAAGGCTTTATAGCTGCAGTGCCTGTAATCACTTCCATATGTCATGATAGCAGTTAAATCTAATTCAGCATTATCAGAGCTGACTGGGGAGGTGGGTTCTGTGAGCAAGCTCCGTGCAGCCGCTCTGATTTACCCTGCTCAGGTCCTCTGGCTTTTTATTTACTCTCTGCTTCTTGAAATCGAGTTCTGTTCCAAAAAAAAAAAAAAAAAAAAAAAGAAATGGCTGTAAAAAAATGGCCTCATTACATATCCCTGTTTACTGTGTCTCACTGACTTCCCGTTTGGATGTGCTGAGCCTTGCAAAGGGAAAAAAGGTGCTCTGTGTGTCCAGCCGGGCTCGTGAGCTCCTTGCAAAGTAGGAACTGCTTCCAGTCTTCCTGCCCAGCCCCTCTTGGTGCCTCCTGCATGTCAAGCAGAACCCTAAAACCTTGCGTTAGCCGGAGGCAGGACCCTCCTTTTGGCTGCCTGAGGCTTCAGGATCCAGCTGAACCCGCAGCTGAAGGCTCCCGAGTGTTCTGGTGGGGCAGGAGAAGGTGGAAGGTGTGGGATGGATCCTGTGGGCTGTGCCAAGCAGGATGCAAAGCAGTGAAAACTTTTTCCTCCCCCCCACCCTTGAATGATGGATGAGAGTTAAATACCTGCATTAAACACCTCCGGGGAACAGGCTCTTGAATGAATAGACGCCTTTAAAAACACAAAGCCAAAAGAACCAGCGGATTTGGTCGTTTTTCAAGCTGGGACCGGGCTTGGAAGCTGCCTCCTCTCTCAGCAGGCTGTTGATGAGCTGTAAAAAATGCTTGGCTTGTCCATCCTCCTGGGACGGACCCGGGGTGCCCCGCCAGGAACAGGGGGTGCCTTGGTGATGGTCCCCGCAGGGAGGAACARGAGGATTTTGGCAGTGGCACTGGTGATGCTCGGCTGCCCTGCCTGGGGCTCAGCGGGGCAGTTGGGTGAGGAATGAGGGGAAATCAGGGAATTCGGGGTGGATTCTGTGGGAGGGCTGAGCATCCCCGCCTCAGCCGTGCCCGGTGGGATGGGACCCACCACTCCYGAGTGGGTGTGGGAGCCCCAGACCCTTTTTCTTCAGCTCGTCCGGAGCCWGAAGGGACCTGATTTTTTGGCAGGGACGGAAATGTTGCTTCAGACTGACCCGAGGGCAAATTTTTGATCCGTTTCTTTGTCGTTTCTTAAAGAGGCAAAGCTTTTTTCCAGTGTTTGAGCTTTTTCCCTTCTCCATTTGACTCCCCTCAAGCTGTGYTAAGAAACATATCAAATGTGCTCATCCCATGCATCCCAGTAGCCTGGGCTGGGAATTCTTGGGACAGAGCTGGTCTGGGAGGATCGGGATCCCATTGATTTAGGGCACAGAGTGAGTGAGTGGGTGGAGAGGGCTGTAAGGTGCCTGTGCTGGATTTTCAAAGCACGGATCCACCTTCTTTGAGCTGTGCAGCAGCTTCTATTTSTTCTTTTCTTTCTATTTCCTCACTTTTCTCACACCACCCTTGACAACAGTTTGGTCCCTTGGACTTCCAGTGATCTTCAAATGCTCTCGTGGCTGCTCTCCCAGCAGCTCCATGGAGCTTCCCGGAGCTCTGCTCCCACCCCAAGGCCCGCTCAGTGCCCATCAGAGTGTCCCTCTGTCCTGTCAATGCCGAGTCCATCTGTCTGTCCAGCTGTCCCTGCAGCATCCCGACCCTCCTGGGGCTCTGGGTGAGTGGTGGCCYCAGGCACAGCCTGGCCCTGGCCCTGCTGCCAGCCCACAGTGAGTCTCCCCCGGCTCTCCCATCAGGATGAGCCCCAGGGCTGGAATTCGGGCACGGGGTGACTCCTGTSTTACCCAAGAGCAGCCACCCGGGTTCACCTGCCACGTGTCCTGCTGATTCCAAGCCGTGTGCCCTCAGTGCTCCTTTCCAGGAGGGGGAAGGCCCTCCTTTCTCTGGGTAATTTAATCACAGTCTGCGTTTGACAGCTTCAAACTCGGCGTTGATGAAATTACTTCCCCCAGCGTCGCATCTCCCCTTCAAAAAAGAGCCTGGAAGAAGGTCTGTTTCCAATAAAACTGACTTTTCCTCCCTGCTTTGTGTTTCCCTYGGTTGCAGCTCAGGGCTGGGCTTCACCCTATGATACAACTCGGGTGCAACCRTTCCCTGCCCTCCACCCTCTGGAGCCTCCCGGGTGTCCAGGGGATGGACAGGCAGGGCTGGGCTCTCCTTCCTGGCTGCTCTCTGGTGCAGGTGGAGGTTGCAAASCAAGTACAGAGCTTTGTGTGTAACAAATCTGCTGCTGCCCACGTGTCTCATACCTCGGGTTTATCGGTGGCTTTGCAGCTGCTGAGCCCTGTGGTTGGGATGTGCTTCTTCCCTGTACATGAGGATTTTGTGCTTCTGGGATCCTGGACTAGCCCAGCCCTGCAGTCTAGTCCAGGTTAATAGTGGGGTTTAGCTAAGGTGCCCTAACCCAGGGCTTTCCCAGGGTTACATCTGTGATGGGTGATTGGACTGGCTGAGTCCCCTCCTGCTGSGTCAGAGGGTTCATGCTCTATCAAAAACCAGAAGGGCTTTTGTAGAAGGAACTGTAAAAATACAGGTGCAGATGGCTCAGGCTGCTGGTCTGTGTGGAGGCTCAAGGCCCTGCTGCTCTGAAAAAAAATCAGTTATCCTGGATAAGCCASTAAAGAGCGATAATTTGGCCATCAGATTTCCCAGCCTGACAAGTCCTGCAGAACAAGCTTTTGAATACCTCTAGTTTTGGAACCCTTTCCTATAGTCCTCAGATGGTTGTTTCACCCTGATGTGAGGGCTGCCAGCCCTTCCTGTCACAGGACAAAGGATGTGCCTGCCCCTTGTCCCTCTTCTGCCCGACACCCGTTGCTCGGAGGAGGTAACGTGGAATCTGTTCTTGTTTTGTAACCCGTGGGCCTGCCCTGTCCGGACAGAAGGATTCAGCTGGAAGGTCATCCCTTGGCTCCTTGGGAAGCCACCAGCCTGAGTCATGTCCTGCCTTGCTCTGCTGCTTTGGCTCCTCGTTGCTGTGATCCGCTGAACTCCGCAGTCCATGGACTCCGTGGTACAGACCCAGCAGTAAATCAGTTTTTATTCGCTGTGATGCCACTTGACTTCTCAGGATTGGGTTTTCCAGGCTCGCTGGACCTGGGAAGCATCTCCCACCTGGCACAGAGCTCTCTGCATACTCCAGGTGATGGAGCTGGTTTGGCACAGGGAGATGCTGCCTTTGGGTATGATGGGAGTGGTGAGGTTGGGAGGGATTTGTGCCTCTCTGGGGTGTCCCTTGGTGTCTCTTGGTTCTGTGCCCCACCTCCACCAGGGACCATGAGCACTGCCCCCACTGGGGCCTTGCTTTGGCCCCCAAACCCTCGTGGTTTGGTAAACGGGGAGAGGGGGAAGGTTAAAAGGTTCCCATAAAGGAAATTTGCTCTTTCTCTTCCAGCCCTCTCTTTAACACTGACGGAGGGGGGAGTAAATCGGCCCTTTTATAGCGTTCATATCTTTTGTTGTGTTTTATAGTGGTTTACAGCTAAATGGAACATCTGGTATCTGAAGGGGGCCGAGGAGGGAACAGAGGAGGTTTGTGGCTGGGGAAGGGGAGGAGCGGGAGGAGTGATTTGTGTTCGGAGCCGCGAACACAGAATTATCTGTGAAATCCGCGGAACTCGGGGGCAGGACGAGAGCAGTCGGCGCCTGGAAAACAAATGCACGCCCAGGCTGGGAGCAGGGCGCTGCCTGCGCTCCCTGGCAGAGCTGGGGCAGCACGGGATGAGCTCCTGCATCCCTGTGGGAAAGCCCCAYGGCTGTGCCGTGTGTGGGATCCGTCCCCCTGTCCCCGCTGAGCACCTGCCCCAGCACTGCCCTGCAGGGAGATGTGCTCTGTCCACTGGTTTTGCTTTTTAGGATGAGCTGTTTGCCTCCTTTGGGTTTGTCAGGTACTTGGGATGGGTATTCCCATCCGAGTTCATGGGAGGATCCAGGTTCTTCCTAAAGCAGAGCCTTGGGATCGGAGAGGTTGGGCTTTGTGGCAGAAGCAGCAAAAATGGGAGRTAAATGTGTGATGGTATAAATATGTTTTATATATGGAAAATATGGGATAGAGATAGCTAGGTGTSTAAAAATAAATGTATTTCTATATCGATAACACTGTATTTCTTTAAGAGGTGGAGTGTGTTAAAGCCTGGAAGTCCCAGGCTGAGTGGCCTGTCCCCAGGGCAGGAAATGTGCACGGCATCGGGACAGGCTTGCGTGCACACCGAGACCCTTTGTGTTTATGGGAAGCACTTTCTCATGTGAGTGATCTTCCAAGAAAGTGGCTGCTGAGCCTCGGAGAGGGGAGGGGACAGAACAAAAAAAAAGAGACAATTCTTTTCCTCCCATAGCTGTGGGGGAATYGTGGCTTGAAACAGAAAATAAACCAGAAACTTCCCTAGTAAACCYACTATGTTACTTTGAACAGTTTATGATTTTTTTTTTTCCCCCTTTATAGATCAACTTCTATATCTTTATTTTCCTGCTGCTGCTGCGGGGTTTGGGGCTGTTTTTCAGGAATTGCTGCTGGAGCAGCAGCTGTTCAGCACAGTGTGGCCCTGGGTGGCTGAACTGGCCCTGGGGCTCCCTTTAGTGCCCCTCTGGCAGCAGATGCTCCTTCTGCAGGGTGGAAATGGCTTTGTTCTGCCTGGCACCAGCTGAAGGGGTGCTGGGCAGAGCCCGGGTGATGGCAGAGCTCTGGTTTTGGGGGTCAGGGCATTATTGTGGGGCTGAGGCAGCTTCCAGCTCTGGGGTGATGCCTGCAGGGCCAGCTGGGTGATGCTCCTGGGRAGATGGGGGTGTCTTTTAGCAAAAKTGTCACTTTTCAAGCTGCAAAATAGACCTAAGAACTTCATCTTTCCAAGGGGTTGGGAGCGTGGAGCCAGTCAGCGCCACAGGAACCATCCCAGGAAGAAGGCTGGGCATGGGGGCTGCCTTCCCAGCTCCCTCCAAAAGCGTGGATTTTTCAGGGTGAGGTTGCTGGACGTGAAATGTGAGTGTTGCACTGTCCAGACTGGTCTGTGCTGGGAGTGGATATTCCCAGGGAGGTATCCCTGCCCTTCCTGGCATCTCTCCCCGTGGCTGATTCACTGAGCACCTCTCAGCTTTTGTTTGTGAAACCTCCTGGAGATGAAGGCATTGCTTGWGCACAAATATTTTTACATAAAACTGGAGTTTTTTGATGGGCTTTCTGAAATCATTAAAAACGAAATCCAGGATCTTGCCAGATGTGAATCATCCTGCCCTGTGGCTTTTCAATTTGCAGAGGGCAGGCTCCTGGATGGCATCACTGATCTGTTATCTCACTTTAACCCTTCTTGTACATCGGTTTTGGGTTCTCCAGGCATAGGGATGTACTCACTGATGGAGTGAGGACACTTCCAAGGGACTCCCCAGCTTTATTTGCAGCCACTTCCCCCGGCTTTGGCCGCTTTGTGCGTGATGCAATCCGTGTCTCCCTGGGGAGAACTTCYCCTGAGACCCAGCAAAGGTGCTCAGCTGTCCCGGGCTGTGGGCAGCCAGACCTGTTCCTTGGATCACCATGGATGGCTGGGCTGGGGGAGGAGGGATGCTGCTGCCCTGATCCCRCAGCTGGGAAAGGTGAGAGCCCAGACAAACCTTTGGCTTATCCCTGGCTGGGTTCTGCACCCTCAGCGTGTCGAGGTGCACGTCGCCGAGCTCTSCCCGCGCGGAGAGCACCTCAGTATTTTTGTTTTCTTAGAGGTGACGAAGGTTAGAAGTGAATTTTCCTCGTATTGACAGCTGGGTTATCTCGGGAAGGGTAATGAGGAGCTTTAATGAAGCTACAGTATCTGCCTGAGAGTGGGGTTTTAGCCAGGTTGTTGCAAGAAGCATTKCTAATTAGGAGAGATTTAATTCCAGATTTTTGTCATTCTCCCCCCCCCCTTCCCTCTTAATTATATTTGCTAACGTGTTTAACAGCTTTCCCTTCAGAAAAGAACAATTTATTCAAAGGTCATAAATAGATTCTGGCATTAATTACTCCAGGAGTCACACTGGGCTGCTCTGGAGAAAGCAACTCCATGGGGAATGCTAAACCTTTCGCGGTTGGATTTATCTGGGGTTGAAATGACTTTGTTTGCATACACCCCCCCAAAAAAGACAACCTCCAAAAAAAAAACCCCCAAAACTGATTGCATCCACATTTGTGCCCGGTGGAAACCCCACGGGGATCTTGTAGCTGATTTCCCTGAGTTTTTGAAAGGAGCTTGCAAATCACATCATCCCCTGTGATCTCTCCATCTTTGCTTTATAAGATTTGGGGGTGTTTTTGTCCATTAATTTCGGATCCTGTCGTTGCTGTGGGTGCTGAGGTGCAGCAGGGAGAGCAAAGCCTGGCTGGGAGCAGTGGCCACGGTGGCAGAAGGAGAGGGCTGAGCTGTTCCCCCCTCCCCAGCTCAGCCGGGCGCCCGGCGTAGGTTAATAGTTTTTGTAACCTCCAGATTTTGGAGTGGCTGCAACATCTGTTCCAAGTGATAATAAAGCAGTGCTGAGGGGGAATTAGCATACAGCTGCCAGGGTGGGGGAGAGCCTCTATAGAAAAATAAATGAATTTATTGATGGAAGATGAAGCCTCATTGCGTTTTCATAGTTCCTGGTAATTTTGGCAGCGCGGGCAAAATCTGTTCCTTTGCAGTGGGAAAGGACGGGGCTGGGCTGTGGGACTGATGTGCATTTGAGGCTCCAGTGTCCTTTGTTTTGTCGTTTCAGCCCTCACCCAAAGCCAAGAGTACTTTTTGCTGGCTTCAGGTTCTTTTTGGACGTTTCTCTGGCGTGGCTCCATCTGCCGGATGAGTCCTTTTGCCTGGGTGGAGCTGGGCTGGCCGCGTGGGGGTGAATGTTTAATATCTCTGGGAATAACTCTGCTTCCCTGCTGTCATGGGCGCCATCCCTGCACATCCTGTTCGTAAAGGTCTCTTCTTCTTGCGCCTTGGTGGTCACCAGGAGATGCAGTTTAGCATTGGCACCTCCAGGCTGTGGGTCCCTCTCCATCCTCATCACCCCCCGGGATCAGGATCCTGGTCCTCCTGAGCTGCCTCTCCTGGCTGGGTGTTTGACCCACAGCTCTGCCTCACCAGCAGTGAGGTGAAATATTCCTGTGACTCCCCTTCCCTGGTGTTTTTCCTGGAGTCCTGTGATGTGACAGTTTAATTTTTCCTGGAGGGAAGGCAGACAAACAGGCGTGGAAGCCGCTGCTTTCGTTGCTTTGGGGAAGTGAAGAAGAACGTGATGGAAGTGTTCTCTGAAGCCTCACAGGCTCGAAAGCGAATTTAAAACGCCCAGGTTTTAAAATGTATCAACCAGAATGATTATTGGTGATATTCTGAATTCTCCCCCCTCCTTGTAAAATAATAAAAAAATTAAACCAACCCAAGCTCAGCTTTGGGCTCCACCAGCAAGAACTGAGTGAGCAACATTATCTGTTCCGTGTGTGGAGAAAAACGATCTTAAACGCCTGATTGAGCTGGATGCCAATGAAAGGAGTGAGAGTAAAACTTCAAGAGGTGCAAAGCAGCCTCGTAATTCCACAGGGGCAGAGGGGAGCTTGCCGAGGATGAGGCTCTGTGCRTGTGTGCAGGGATGCTGAACCTCCTGAGCCAGGGCACAGGGAAGGATTAACCCCCCTGTAGCCACCAGGTTTTGCACGGTCTCACCCTGGGGGGGGGCGAGAAGAAAATCTGCGTTTCTCCGAGCAGAACGTGGAGCTGCTCCAAAATTGTTCCGGGGCGGATTTTTTTTCCCTGTGATTTGGAGCTTTTTTTTTGAGAGACAGCTCTTCTAATAACAGTGTCACGGTGTGAGGCTCCTGGCAAGGCATCAGGGAGTGTTGTGACTCCATAGAAACCCGTTATTCCGGAGCAGGGCTGTCATTACCTGGCGCTGGTGCTGCTGAGGCAGGAGGAGCTGCTCCGGCAGCGCGCGGGAGGAACCTGCACGCAAAAAGGGATATTTAACTTGTCTGTGCTCGAGGTGCCTTAATCACTGCTTGGGTTCGTCTCTGTCACGTCAGCAGCCGGGCTTTGCCGTGGATTTGAGTGCTGAGGAATCAGTGTGGAGCTCCTCCTCCCTCCACCCACAGTTTTTGAGCGTTTTACTCAAAAATTGGATAAAAATCCTCTTGGCCCCGGCTGATCATCCCGCCCGGAGCTGGCTCGGGTTTTCGGGGTTTAACATTTCCAGTGTCTGTCCAACTGAAATGCATCTTCAGCCTCCCACCCTGCTCTCCKCGGCTCTGACATCTCCTGTTGTGCTCCCTGGAATCCCAGGATAACGGGACTGGTGGAGCTGATGCCCAGCCCGGGGCTCCGCACGCTCTCCCTGGGTGTTTTGGGATTGTTATTCCTGCTGGCTTTGGGATGAACTTCTGCAGAACTTTCCTGTGGGTGGCTTAAAAAAAACCCAAACAACTGTTGAATTTTAAAATTCTGTGGGWTTAAGGAAACTGTAAAAAACCAGACAGCAGTGGGTTCGTGCTGTGGGCTTATTCCAGACCCTGGTTCTTTGGGAATCTCCTTTAGCAGTGGCGGTGAATTCTCAAAAAAGCYCCTCAGACAGTTAGATGTTACTATTTGCATTACTTTGGATTGTTTGCATTACTTTTTGGGTAATTGCCAAGCTCCACTTGGTACCGAGCCCTTTGCAAACAGAGCCCCTAATCCTGGGCAAAGGTTATCCAGATAATCCGGGAATGCAGAGCAYGGAGATCTCATCCTACCTGAGGAGAACCATTGGGCTTGTTGTCCCTCTGCCTTCCTGGGGACTGGGGGGAGACAGATGGGCTGGATTTTGTAACCAAATGTTTGTTTTCATCAAAAAGGACTAAATTGCTGGGTTATTGCTGGGTTAGAGTTGCTTGTGCTGTTTTGTGTGGCTGCACAAAGGGAAGAATGTTTCTCCTCTTCCTCCTCCTGGTTATGCTGAGCTTTGGAAGCTGAGCTCAGGCTTGGGCGGTGCTGAATCCCAAAGGACACGCATCCTTTTCCAGCTACAGAAAGCCTGGGAGAGCTGTGTGACAGTCCCACTGCTGTGTGCTCCACAGCATTCCAYAGCTGGGTGCTCTCCCTTCTCCAGCCTTCCCAGCTGAGCTGGCTGAGTGGTCACTCCCAAACCTCACGGAGAGGTGGCAGCTGGGGAGGAGGTTCTGGCTGCTGGAAGGGAGCTGAGCTGGATTTCCCAGCCCTCCAGAGGGTTTATGAGCAGATTTGGGGCTGGTTTGGCCTGTGGGTCACACTGACCTGGTGTGAGACCTTGGAGCTTCTCATGGAGRAAATGATCTGGGTAAAGAATGGAGTGGAACAAGGCAAACCCTGCAATGTACAGGTGCTGTGGGACTGTCCCTCCCGCTCGGATGCTGACCCGAGGGAGCTCTGCTGTTTTCCTGGGAGCCTGGGCTGTCCGTGGCTGCATGGGAGTGGTGCTGCTCTCAGGTCTCACGCTGTGGTGTCAGCCTGACGTGGGCTGTGGGAGATGGGGAAGGAGGATTCCATCCCGGGGATTGTGTAACCGTGAGGTCCTTCCCTGTGGATGCAGATTTGTGGTCGACCAGACTCTGGCTGGGCACGGAGCAGCTGAGAGCTCATTCCATGGGATGTGGAGGAGGGACAAAAGTTCAAAAGTTGAGTGTCTGAGTGAGACCAAAAGCTCGATACCAGGAAACCAAAACCGGAGTTGCAGTTGCTTTTCTGATTGTTGCATCACTTTTATTGGATGTTCCTTGGATTATTCAGTGCCATGTGAAGAAAGTTTCCTGGGATGGAAGGAGGTATTTGGGAGCAGAGGGCGACTAAAACCTCAATTAAATCCCTTTTGTCCCTTCTGCCAAGCTGGAGAATGATGGATGAGAAGTGTGAGCACATCCTGGGGCATGCAGSGCCAGGCTCACGGAGGGGTCAGCTGTCCCTGGCGTCTGGTCTGTGTCCCCTAGCACACACTCAGTCATTTGGGGTCTGGGAAGAGCCACCACGGGCTGGCTTGAGCTGCCCTACCTGTGCCTTCAAGTCCCAAACCTAGAGGTGGAAAGGCTTTGTTCCCTGGAAGGCTCCATCCATCATCCAGCAGCAAGGGCGGCTCTGCAATGCCTTGGCTCCCTCACCCTCTCCCGGGATGGGAGCCCTTTGCCAGAGCTCTATCAGGCAGATGTTGGTCCCTCCTCGAGTCCTGGCCCGGGAATGCTGTTCCCGGTGGAGCGTGCTCCAGGAAAAGTCTCCGTCTGCTCCCTGAGCGTAACCAGAAGTGACGGGTCGCGATGACTTTACATGACATGTTATTTTTGCTCCCCTCCCTGAGGCACTCAGCAGCTGGAAAGCCTTTCCCCCACGGAGCTGGAGGAAGCGCTGCTTTGAATGAGAGCTTTTTGCATTGGAAGCTACACCTTAGGAAGGATGTTTTATTTCCCTGGCTGTTTATAGCCCCGTGAAATACCGCGGAGCCTTCGCCTTCCCTCTTTCCGTGGTCCCGGCTGCATTAGGCGGAGGAGCGATTTATTCCTAATGTGTGCCTCAGCCATTTCCACGGCAGCCAGGCCTGTCTCGATGTTTGCTGGATGGCTTTTTAARTGCACCGTGCTGGCTTCTACGGCGGCGTTTTTAATAACTCCTGCTCGGGGCCGCACGGAGCTGGGCGCGCACACGAGCCTGACAGAAACCTTCGTGCTCGTTCTTGCACCTCGGTTCTGGGCCTCAGAGTTCTCCCCGCGTTCTGCACTGTGTGTGTGTTGGTGCAGGCAGTTGCTAAGAGAAGGAATAATTCAAAGCAGAAGGAAGTCATACATGCAGCTGTACTAAAAATCAACTGAAGTTGGGTGGTACTTAGGAAATTAGAGCAGGGATGCTGCCAGAAGAAAAAAGGGGAAATGAAGAGTCTGTGTTTGACTGCGTGTTGACAGTGTCTTAACTGCGTCAATAAAGTCACTTTAGTTCGTGGGTCAGTGAGCTTTTGTAGGGCTGCTGCCTGTTCAGACTTATTGATCCTCTCCCATTAAGCTCCAAATATTGTCCTTTCCTGTCCAGACAATTCCCAGCCCACGAAAGCGGAGTGGGTGGCTTTGGAAGGAGATGGAGCTGAGCTGCTGAGAAGGAATCAGATGCTGCTGCCAGTTCCCCTCTTCACCCTTCTGGCTGAAATGCAGCGTTAATGGTCCAGCCCAACGTGTCCCTGGGGCCTTATCTCCGTCCTCAAATTGTACCAAATTAATTAGCCCGGCACAGCAAAAGCAGCCCAGCCTTCCCTAACGCTCCCTGCTCTGCAAAGGCAATTACCCTGCTACCAGAGTTTATTTGAGATATTCCAATTAACAGAGTGGGGCTTTGCTCGTGCACTGTCTGGTGGAGCTGCTCCTGTCTGGCTGGTAAACACCTCGTTAAATCCTGGATTTCATGGAATCCCAGACTGGTTCGGGTTGGAGGGGATCTGAAACTTAATCTCATTCCAACCCCAGGCAGGGACACCTTCCACTAGACCAGGGTGTTCCAGAGAAAGTGATGTCCTGGGGAAATACCTGTGTTTGACTGGACCCAAATCATGCAGGGATGGAGGGAGGCAGAGTTGGCTCCTAGAGATAACTGGATTTTCCTGTTGTCTCCCAGTGAGACATTCCAGTGGAGTTTTCTTGCCTGAGTGTAAATCAGGATTAACTGCAGAATCACAGGAGTGTTGGTGTTTGTGATTAATCCCCACGCTAAACTTCCCMCTAAATAACAGAGCATTGTTTAAAAAATACAACCCCCCCCTCACAAAATGCAAAATGTTCTTCCATATTTTCAGTAGACTAAAATATATCCCTGCTTGTGTTTGGCCCCTGTTAGTCTGGCTCAGAAAGGAGGACTTGCCTAAAGAAATCTGAAGCCAGATCTGGAAACTGCTCAGTCCAAGCATTCAGGAGATTTTTGGGAGGATTTCCAACTCCCTCTAGCCSCAGGTGCCAGCTTTGGGTGCACCCCTGATGTGCTCCTGTAATGGATGAGTGTTAGGAGCTGCCAGGAATGGGATGTGGGTGTTAAATTAGAGGGTCCTGTTATCTTGTTATCCTCCCCCAGCATTAATTCATATAAATATCCAGAGCCTTGTTTCCCGTAATCGCTGGGATCTGTTCTCAGGGGTGGTTTTTATGAGCTGGGGATCTGACCTTTTTAAGCAGCTTTCCAAATTAAGTAGCCAGTAGATTAATTTTCTGTAGCCTGTTTTCATCATGCAGAGGAGGAACTGTTCTGCSTTGCTCTGGCAGTAAATTTTACTTCTGGAGCTCGGGAAGGAAGGGAAAAATCTTCCAGATAAGGTAAAATAGTCACATCCTCAAGGAGAGATTTAAATAAACTGGGGCAGAAATGAAGCTCCCCTTGGTTTAATTCAGTTTCAGGCTCTCCCTGAAGGTGGAGGTCAGGGACAGGGTTGTGCCCAAATCCAGAGAGGTTTGGGGTCTGTGGCCGAAATGGGATGGTTGAAATTTAAGCACTGCTCACTGCAGAAAGATCCCTAATTCAYCGTGGCAACAAATCTCTTGGTGCTTTAGGAAACTTCGCAGACCAGGCTTCATTCTGGCCGGAGTCTCTCATTAAATTCCGCTTTGCAAAAATAACCCGAAATGGGAAGTGGTTTCCTTTTTGTTGCCTGTTTTCTTCCTGTGGTGTGAATTGGGATGACTGAGCCGTGCTGGGCACGTGCAAGGAGAGGCTCCAYGTGCAGAACCGCTCGTGGGGCTGGTTGGGACAGCCCTGCCCCTGCTGGGGCTCGGAGCATCCTCTCCAGAAATAGGGTTGCCTTTGAAATACGGTGCCAGGATCGAGGAGCGATGGCTCCTCTSCTTCTCACCTGGCTTTCCTCACAGTGTCAGAGTGATTGGGATGATGCTTGATACTCTCTAGTAAGGAATTACACCTCTCTCTTTCCTCCTCGAGGGCTGGAAAGGCTTAATTGAAATCTTGCAGATAAAATACAGGCTCTGATCTTAAAAAAAAAACCCAGCAACCAACATCACAGTAATGCCAGTGGCCTCTTCATCCTCCCCCTGATCAAAGTGCATTTTGATTTTTATCTCATGCCTACATGAAATACGATGGTTAACCTTCAGATTTCCTGTCTTGGCCTCCCAAGCTGGGTGATACTTGCAGTTACTCTTCAGTTAATTAATTTCCTTGCAGTGCTGAAAGGGAGAGGAACTGATACCCTGAATGCAAATTGCCCAAGGCAGCACAAGTGCTTGAGGTCGTCAGAAAAATGGGTGTTCGTGTCTGTGTTTGGAGGTGAGTTCTCCTTTCCTCATACACAGAAATGGATTTGAGACTGAAGCCTTCTGTAGTCTGGGGGGCTTCTCCTGCTGCCTGGAGAGTTCTGAGTGCCCAGTTGTGGATTTATCATTTGATATTTCCTATTACTGGGAAGGGGGTTCATCCCTAAACTATGGGCAAGCCCAAAAGCCCTTCCTGTTCTCCAGCTCACGCTGTCTGTTCCCAGCACTGCTTCTTCCCAACGCTGAAATGCAACAAAAACATTCATTATTTAAAGCTGAGGAGAGG
The DNA here is from genome assembly GCA_018881555.1 of Amblyornis subalaris. Lineage (NCBI taxonomy): Eukaryota > Metazoa > Chordata > Aves > Passeriformes > Ptilonorhynchidae > Amblyornis > Amblyornis subalaris. The sequence goes on from JACAXG010000076.1 coordinate 3,625,617, forward strand.
AAGAAGCCCCGAGCGGCTCCGAGGGCCTCAGGGCTGCCCGTCCATCCTCGGTCCTGGGGCACAGGCAGCCTCCAGATGCTGGCACAGGCAGCCTCCAGATGCTGGCACAGGCAGCCCAGGCTGCTTTTCCCAGCTCTGCCAGCCTCTGGGTCAGCTCCTGCTGCTGCCAGAGGAGGAGACTCAATGCTCAACTCTTCCCCATCACCCAGATGGGGAAAGAGCTGCTGTGCAGTGGTCGCTCCCTCCCCAAGCAAGGTCTGGCTTGTAGGTCCTGTGAAACAGGAGAGTTTTTCTTTTGGAGGAGCAGTGCACAGGTTGGTTGGCCCAGGAGCACCCCATGACCCCATTTCTGCTGCTTTTTGGGGTGAAGAAGGTGCTGAGCTGCTCTGAGGCAGCCCCATGTCTGCCCTGAGRAGCCGATGGCAGCACAGAGCCCCCGGCGTGCTGCCACGAGCATCCAGAGAGCTGGTAAAAGGCAAATTGTGGGCTCAATCTCGTAAAAATGCAGCTTGATTTCGTGTGCAGGTCTGCACCAGTTATCCAGAACGGGAGAAGTGTTGTGGATTTAATTCCTTCTTCAGGCAGGAGCCGGGGGGTGTCTCTCAGCATCATTACCTGGTGCCATTAAGGGAACGTTCCGAGTGTTTGCTGCTGCTTCTGAAAATGCCATCCCGGCCCCTGGGGTGACACTGAGGGGCTGTTTGTCACCAAACCCACCGGCCTGGTGTTCAGCAGGGCCCTGTGGGGGGGTGGCAGCCCGGGCAGCAGTCCAGGAGGTGTCACACAGCGCGGGTGTCACGGTGCCTGTCACCGGGAGCCGGTTGTTTCCGTCTTCTGGGATGCAGAACTCCTCCGCCAGCCCCAGCCTCGGCTGCTCCAGTGATCTGGAAGCTGAACTGTCACCTCCAGATCTGCACATCTCACTAAGACAGAAGTTTGCCGTTTTTCCAGGCTGCTATTTCCTCCCTCACCAATTCAAAAGGTAAAAGCAGCAACAAACAAATGTTTTTGGTGGCTGAGCGTTTGCTTCAGAGTGGTGGTTTCCCCCGTGTGTGATGCGCTGCTTGGGCTCCGTGGGGTGAATGTGGCAGGAGTCGGTTTGTTCTGCCTCCTGGCAGGAAACCTGGCACCTCTTGCAATGAGGAAAACAGCACATTCAGTTGTCRTTTTGGAGGCTTTGTGAAAGTGAAGTGAGGCTAACTGCAAGGGAGTCACCCCACGTCGTGACTGTGTGCAGAAAAATTGCATTTACCCACGGTGGATGAATAATGCAGTGGCATCCATACAAGCTCTTCCCAGCAATGTCTTTGGGATGTTGGAAGATTGCATGCTGTTGGTTTGATGGCAGAACTTCTACAATAAGGTTTCTTGGGATGTTTGAAGAAGGCAAAGTGTGCAGCGAGGCTGCTGTGTGCCCTGCAATGAGGATGTGTCTGTCTAATGTCAGCTCAGGGGTGTTTGGGCATCGTAAAATCCCAGATGTTTGGCTTGGAAGGGAATTTAAAGCTCATCTCATCCCACCCCCTGCCATGGGCAGGGTCACCTTCCACTAGACCAGGCTGCTCCAAGCCCTGTCCAGCCTGGCCTTGGACACTTCCAGATATCAATGAGTATTTAAAACTGGGCTCATATGGGACTCCTGAATGACTGATAAAAAGGTTTTTAATTCAGCTTGCATGTTTGGTTATTATTTAATAGTCCMTTTTGACAGTTTTGCATGAGTGGCACTGGAGTCCCCTGTTGCAGGCACCTGCCCCCAATCCCACTCCGCGCTTCACTTCCCCCTCCCAGGTTCCAGAGCTTGTCTCTCCAGCGTTGATGCCAAGCAGCTCGCTTTTCAAGAGGCAAAAATCAGTTGTGTGAATGTCTCGAATTAGCCCAGGCTCGCAGGCTGCTGCCCAGGCCGAATGCCTGACGTGACAGGGCTCGATTTGCTGACTTGGCTGCTATTGACTCATCTCAGAGATGCAGCAGAGCTCTTCTCATCGCTGTCCTGTCAGAAGTTCGCCACGGTCCCATTCCCTGCGCCAGCCTGAGGAGCAGGAGAACAATGCCTGCCTGGAAAGTTCCCTGGCGGCGCAGCCCTGCAGTGTAACTCTAGCCGGGCTTACGCAATTCCTCGTTTTCCTTAAGAGCAGCTGAGTGGTCTGTTCTAATTTGATTGTCATGCTTCGGGTCAGGTCCTGTTTTAAAGCCTCGGGTTGGCCAAAATGTTTGGAATTTTCTTCGCAGGGACCTTCCCACGCACGGGGTTGTCTCGTTTCTTGATGGGCTCTGATCAGGATTTATTTTTCCCATATCCAGTCTCTTCTCTGTGGTCATGTTTGCTGAGTGAAGTGTGATCCTCGGTGAGGGAATCTCGAGTTTAGGACTTCACATCCATAGGATGAGCTGAGACATCTCCTGTTGCATTTTTTTCCCTTGCTCTTGTTATTCCTGGGATTGGCTCTGCAGATCTCCTAGAGACACCCTCAAAGATAAACCTTTGCAGTACAATCAGCGACTCAGGGGTTTGGTTGGGGTTTTTCTAAAACCTCACTGGGGAAGGGCTTTGGTTACCCAAACCTCAGCCCTGTGGCTGGAGGGGGGTTGCACCAGTGCTGAACCTGTTGGACCCGCTGGATTTTGGGTGGCTGGGCCGCCCAGACCTCAGGAACAGGGAATTTCAGCCCCTGTAAGCACCTTGGATAAAACACTCCCAGGAATTGCAATTAAAGCCTTAAAACCTTCATGATTCCGGCTCTCCCTGCGTTGGCAGGCCCGGGAGGGCTCCACAAAGGAGGGAAGTACTGTCAGCAGCCGCAGGTCCGCCGGTTTCTTCGGGAAGTTGCCGCTTCCTTCCGCTCATTTGGAGCCCCTGAGTGACCCTGGGATGGACGGATGGACAGACGGACGGAGCCCCGCGCTCCCCCGGGACTGTGGGATCTGCTGGCTCCTGGCACGGGCTCTCAGGAGCCTCTCCTGCCACCAGGGAGGGCTCAGATGTGGTTTTGGGTTTTGGGACATCGGTTGGGCTGGTGGGAGTTCACCTCAGACACAATCTGGGCTTGCCTGTGATGTCTCTTCCCTCCTGGAAGAGGATGGAAGTAACTCATGGATGTTACTGGATCCTTGTCCCCTCCTCCAGCCCTGAGTTATCTTGGACTGCCTGGTGGGGGGTTTAGCCACACTTAYGGCTTTCTTTTTTCTTTTCCCTTTTTTTTCCATATGTGATGRAGGAAACAAGCCTGGCAGTCCTCAGGAAAGTTCAGGAGTCAGCAAAACTTCTCTTGGATAAAATAGGATGAGCTCCTGGAGCGCTGGGCTTGGGACAGCAGCCCACCCTGAGTGTCCTCTGCCTCTGGGGCTGAGGTTTGGGACCTCTGGGTGTTAACAGGTTACTCCAGAGCCTCTCTTTGTTCTAAAATACATGGTTGCTTTCCCTCAGGTGCTTTCCTAGGGATAAATCTTGCTTGTGAGTGGATGTGAGAAGGAGAAGCTGTGGAGAGGTCAGCCCTCATCAGTGTTTCAGGCTCATTAATCAGCCTCCCTAAGTGGAATTTGCCCAACCCTCGAGCGCTCAGCGATGGGAATGTCTTTGAAAGGGGGGGGGAAATAATAGTGCTAAACTGTTGGAGAAATAATTTCATTCTCCACTTCTCAATAGATAAATCTGCTGTCCAACAACCTGAAATTTAATCTGTCCATCTGAAGTAATTGATGAGCTGCGACTTGAATCCCAATGTGGATGGGAAGGGGAATTTTCTGCAGAGAGGTTTTTGTGCTGGCTCTGCACCAGAGACAATGGGGAGAAGCTGGGGAGGAACAAAGCCAGGAGGAACAAAGCCAGAGGAGATTTGGTGCTGCTGGGGGGAATAATACACGCTCCACTCGTGCTTTTGACCCGTTGCTGTTCCCTGAACTGTCCTGGTGAGCCCTTGGTGTGGAGATGAACTGGATGGGGCAGAGCTGTTTGGAGAGAGAGGAGATCCAGGTCGTGATTTGCACAGTTTTGGACCACAGAATGGTTTGGGTTTCAAGGGACTTTAAAGACCACTTAGTTCCAACCCCCTGCCATGCAATTTTGGCTGCAGCCCTGCAGTTCCCACTGGATGCTCTTGGAGTTTCTCCCTGTTCTTGATATTGGAGGAAGCCAAATGAGTTTCGACACCCTTTGCAATGTCAGAGTAGCACAGGGAACTCGCCGCGGCTCAGAGCTTGCTTTCTGCAGGGGTTTGTGCCGTGGGATACCTGTTTTCCTGCTGTAAAGGATGTGTTTTCCCTAGGAGAGACCCTCCCTTCCCCGTTTGCAGGGCCTGTGATAAGCAGATGCTCTCACTCCCCGTTGAGGACTCACTTTTCGCCCGGCGCTTTCGCAGCGAGATAAGAGGAAATCTGACATCACAGCCAGGAAGTGCTAAAGAAAGTCCCTTCCGTCATCCATCAGCAGGTTATCTGCTCCAGCAGGGCTGCAGCATTCCCTGCCTGCTGCAGGACACATTTCAAACCCAYGTGGCCGTGTGCCCGGACACCCTGTGTGCCACTGTGTGCTCCCCCTGCAGCCCCAACCCCCCACAGCTGCTCCCTCTCCAAAAGGCCTTTTCCAAAATGCTGTGAGCTGCTGGATGGTCCTGCCCTGCCAGGCAAAAATCCTCCTCCTCGTTTCTTTCCTTTTCCTGTGTTTTATGGCATTATTTAAAAGTCTTCTGGAGATTCCCGAGCTTTGCCCGTCCCTCTCTTGTGCCATCCCAACTGCAGGGAGCAGGGACCTCTCTGACGGTCACAGGAAGGTTCTCCAGATCCCACCTGGGATCCCAGTTTGGTTGTTGAGCAGCCGCTGCTGCATTCTCCAGGTTTTTGTCTGTCTGTGCCATCAGCAGGCTGCTCAGGACGGTGATGGAGTCCCCATTCCTGGTGGGATTTAATGGGGTGTGGATGTGGCATTTAGGGACGTGGTTTAGTGGAGGGTTTGGCAGTGCTGAGTTCATGGTTGGACTCCATCTTAGAGGTCTTTTCCAACCAAAATGACTCTGTTTTTTCTTTAACAAAGCACCTTTGGTKGGTGTCAGGGGCATGTGTGGCCTTCAGGCCTGTGGGGCTGGGGACTGAGGTGCTCGAGTAGTTGGCTCTTGTCTGACCAATTTGCATTGGAAATGGCTCCTGTCTGTCAGTGCAGGTGCCACGAGTGCCCAGTCATACGGGGACCGCAGGGAGGGGCTGTGGTGACCCGCAGGGAGTGTGAGGAGGAGTGGGGGCTGAGTCACCCACACCCTCCCACAGGCTCCTCTCCCACCCTCGGAGCTGGAGTTTCCAACTGCAGAAACATCCGTCCTGCCCTTCCTGCCCGGGGGTGCCCGGCTGCTGTGGGGTGGCTGGGCATGTCCCTGCTGAGATCCCAGTGTCCCTGTGCAAAGTGGAGTTATCCCAAGTGCCAAATTATCCTTTTTTTGATCTCCACTAGAGGCACCTCCAGTGCATTTCTGAGTTTGCACGAAGCTTGAGTGGCACGAAAACTCGGCAGCCAAGGGCCTTTGTGTATGCCCTGATCGTCCAAGGAGTCTCCAAACTCACTGAATCCAATAAAAGAGAGAAGATCATGAAAACCCTCTTTAAAACAGAGCATCCCAGCAGCTGCTGAGTTGGTCCCAGGCGCTGGGGGCTGTTGGCCACGCCGTGTGCAGGAGGGTGGCTGAGGGCTCCCAGTGGGACCCAGTTCAGAGCAGTTGATTCACTTCGTGACTTTGCAGAGTGGTTAAAAATAAGTGGAGCTCTTCTGAAAGTGGGTGAGTGCAGGTCATGGGGCCCTTCTGCTGCCTCTCTCTAGTGCTGGTTCTTTCAACCCTCCCAGGGCTGGGGCAGAGCTGACCACGCTTTGCTCATCTCTGATCAGGCTTCAAGGCAATTTGTTTTACCAGATGAGTTTCTGGCTCCGTGTGGCACAATCCCATCCCTGTTCCAGTTGCCTCTTCGCTCTCTGATGGGCTTTGCAGTGCCCAGGATGCTCTTTTCCCACCCAAGGACTTGTGCCATGGCTGTTCCAGAGCCTGGCAGGGTGTATTGGCATCCATGGAAGTTGCCGTGGTCTSGGGTCTGTTCCCAGAGCTGAGTGTGGTGTCTGTGCCCAGAAGCCGTGGCTGGTGTGTCCCAAGGTTGTTTTGGATGCAGGGGAAGGTGATGGCAGGACCTGGAATGTGTCGTTTGGGCTCCCTKGCACCGAGGGAGATCTCAGGGCCCGGCTCAGCGCCGGCCTCGCTCGAAGCACATAAATGACACCATTGATTTGGGGCCTGACAGGTGCTGAATGAGCCCCGTGGAGAACATTGATTTCTCTCTCTCCTCTTCTCTCCTGTGGAATGTTTGCTTGTCCAGAGGTGTGATTGACTGGTGAATAAAATGGCCTCGGCGCAGCCCATGTTAAATTGCAGCTAATTTTAACATGCGGCCATTGAGTAACAGTCTTGGGCCCAGAATTCATCATCTTCCATCAACAGCGACCTCGAAACGCCAAGAAAAGGGAGCACAAGATGACRCTTTGCAGATTGCTGAGAGAGAAACACTGCAGGGCTGGATGGTGCTGCCAACACCCACTCTGGCAGTACCCACCTGGACTTGTGGTGCTCGAAGAGTGGGGCTGAAACCCTTTTGAGCAGCTCTTTAAATAGATGATGGGCTCTTTCCTCGATGTTTGTCACCTGCCTGGCTGGGTGGTGGCTCCTTGCTGCTGTCCCCTGGAGCTGTGGCAGGTGCCTCCTCCTCCTCCAACAGCTGTGGGGAGGTGGTTTCCAGATCTGAATTGCATGAGCAACATCAGCTTTGTTTGGCCTTTGGCTCCTTCGCTGGCACAGGCTGCCCAGAGAAGCTGTGGCTGCCCCATCCCTGCAAGTATCCAGGGGTTGGACGGGGCTTGGAGCAACCTGGGCTAGTGGAAGGTGTCTCTGCCCGTGGCAGGAGGATGGAACTGGATGATCCTTAGTGTCCCTTCCAATCCAGCCCATTCTGTGATGTGGATGCCCGGGCTGGGATGAGCGGGAGGAGGGGAGGGAATGCTGCAGAGGGGCAGGGCGGTTCTGCGGGGGAAGTTTGCATCTCACTGGGTGTAATTGTGGCTGTAACCTGTGTCATTAACTTTCCAAATTGGAGGCTTAAAAGGATTTAAAATAAACCCATGGTGGAGCTTTGGAATCAATGAGACTGCAGTGCAGGGCTTGCCCAGGGTGTAAATTCTTGCAGAGACCCAGAAGATAAAGTTATGAAATAACCTGTGTCAGCAAGAGAGGTTGTAAAGCAGTTCCAAAAAAAAAAAAAAAAACACCCACCCTCACAGTCTAGACACTTATATTTACTGCAGTGTTTATGTGAGATAGAGGAATGCCCTAGAAAAGCAGATTTGTTTTCAGTTTCTGCCTCTGGCAGGTGCCTGTCTGATGAGAAGGCTCTGAAGGGATGGGACTGTCCTGTGCCACGCCCCGGGMTGGGGGGGCTCTGCTGTCACTCGGTGGCCCCGTGGCGTGGGGGGAGGAAGGTAAAAGGGCATTTCTTTCTTSGTGTAGGTGAATCAGCCTGTTGTTAACGAGGTGGTTTCGCTAATCCGTGGCGGGAAACCTCGTGTCTAATCCCAAAAGCAGCGGTAACGAGCTGCATCGGGGTCGCGTCCGTGGAGACGCCGCGGCCCCAAAGACTCTGCTTTGATTCTTTTAATTAAAAGAAAATTAAGCTATTTTCTTTTGCTTTGAGCCCTGGGTGAAGTTGGCAAGCGGTGTCTTTACATGGTGTGTGTTTGATGACAGCTTGGGGAGCCGAGATCGTGCCATGTGACAAAACCAGGAATCCTGAGGGAATCCACCCCAAGGCAGCTTGGCTCCTCCGCCTGTTGATCACATGGGGGTGATTCACCCCTTTAATGGATTGATTTCCCTAGAATTCTAACGTGCTTGTTAGGTATTTGTAAGGAATTTCCTGAGAAAGTGAGGAGTTGCTTAAAGATACAGCGATAAATTGAAGGTATTTTGCAGTGAGGATGCAGAAAGAAGGGGAGTTAATTGGCTGGCTCAGCAGATGAAGGATGGAGGTGATGCAGCTGCAAAAATGAAGCAGATTTTTATTTTTCTCTTCTTTATTCCMTGTGCTGCCAGGCAGCACCGTCGGAGCGAGACCCTCTGGAGTCCCCAGGCTCCAGAATCCCTGATGATTGTGAACAAACAACCAATTATTGCTGTAGCCAACGACAGGATTTTTTAAAAGAGAAATTGAACGTTGCTCTGCCGGTCGCCCTCGCTGAATAACCACGGGTTTGGGTTGGAAGGGTTGTTGCAGATCAGCCCACGGGCAGGGACACCTTCMACTGGACCAGGCTGCTCCAAGTCTCATCCAGCCTGGCCTTGGACACTTCCAGGGATGGGGCAGCTTCTCTGGGCAGCCTGTGTCAGGGCCTCACCGACCTCACAGGGAAGAATTTCTTCCCCATATCCCGCCTAACCCTGCCCTCTGGCAGTTTAAAGCTGTTCCTCCTTGTCCTGTCACTGTAACGTGTCCCTTCTGTAGGGAACCAAAGGGGATCGTGCTGGAAATGGTTAAAAGTTCAACACTGGGCTTCTGTAGAACATCAGCTGTAATTTATATTTGCCTTCGACCTTGAAAGGGAAACATCCTGGCTGGAGTTTTCCAGCCCTTCTGCGATGTTACCTTAGGAGAAAGTTGTTTTTCCAAAGGGCGTTGTGTTTCTGGTGTGCAGCTGAGCACACAGGAGCCCTCACAGGGCACCCTGAGTCTCACATCTTCAGAAACAACAAATAAACTCCTGCCTGGCTTTCCAGGGCGAGCTTCTAAGCCCCTGCTAACGTGTCTTGCACGTGAATTTAACTCAGTAAATCTCAGTTGTAACTTGTGCCTCTCTCGCTCACTTTTTCCCTCCCTTCCTCTTTTGTCTCCCCCAGTTTCTGTGCTTGAAGAACATCCGGACCTTCCTCAAAGTGTGCCACGACAAGTTTGGGTTAAGGAACAGCGACCTCTTTGATCCCTTTGACCTCTTCGATGTGCGGGACTTTGGAAAGGTAAGAGCCACTCCCGAGCTCCTGGGAAGGGGTGAGTCTGGCACTGGGGCTGTCCTCCGGGCTTGTGCTCCAGGTCTGGGATGGAAATACAAAGGTTTGGTGGTTTTCTGAGCAGCTTCTGCATCCTTAACCTGAGGATTGGGCCCCCGTTCCCCTGTGCTTGTGGGGTATTTAGGGCTGGATTCTGCTCCCCTCAGTGAGGGGAGGCCAAGCCTTCGAGCTTTGTGCTTTGGATTACAAAGTCTCTGGGATCAGTCTCTAAAGGATGTGACAAATGTGTTTGTGAGGGGAATCAGACCTTGCGCGGGGTCCACACCTCACACAGTCCTTCCCCATCTGGTGCCACCTCTGTGAGGCAAAACAGCTTTGCTGAAATCCCCATTGGTTTTGTCCTGTGAGTGTCTGTGGGGTCAGGGAGGTTCCTGGCAGYGAAGTGAGCGCCCTGAGCTTCTCACAAATGCGTTGCTGTAAGTGATGGTTGGCACCAAGCACTGAACAAGGAAAACTCTGCCTGGTTTTGAYGAGTGGCTCTCGTTCTGATCCCCTGGCTTTGACACCAACTGCGTCAGGGCTGATGGATACAGGGCTCAGGGAAGCTATTACACAGGACAATTGCAATATGCTTCAGCAGAAAAGGTGATAAAAGATTTATTAAACCTCTGTATTGTTTTACCTGTTTCGAGCTACCAGACATAAGCTGCTGGAAGGCATCTTCCCTTCTGATTATCCAAGGAGTAGATTTTCACTGCTGATGGGGATATATTATTTGATATTTATTGCCTAATTTATTTCTGGACCATTATGTGGAATGTGCAATTGCAGTGCCTGGTTTTATGAGTTTTTTTTGATTTATGGAATACAAGAAGGCAGTTGTTGTTCTGGGAATATGAATGCACAGAAGGAACCTTTTGGGCTGGGGAAGGAACTGCTGCTAATTAAAATGCTGCTTTCTCGTCACATTGTCTCTTGCTTTGTGCTGTCTCAAATTGCCTGTGATTCCTGTTAATAGAGCCTGGTGTTAAACACTGCTGGAACGTGTCAGCTGATGAGCACAGTTTGGTTTCCTTTCTGCTCTGGTTAGRGAGCAGCTCTCCCCTCCTCCTGTTCATTTTTTGGGGGTGCATTCAGGTTTGTGGCTTGGGAAGGGGAGGTGATTTCCTGTTCCCTCTTCCCTCATGACAATGTAGTTTTTTAGGAGACTTGGGAAAGAAATGTGTCATAACCTTCCAAGAGATCCAGATTGCCTGCATCTTGCTTATTTTCATGTGCCTCGTCATCCTCAACCAACCATATAAAATGTGGGAAGCGCAGACTCTCTATACAAAAACCTCATTTTTTTTTTTTTTTTAATCAGCTTGGTGGAGGTATCAGCTGTCCAGCTCTGCACCACCCTAAATCCCTCTGGAAGCCTGTCAAAACATTCCCATTGTCTTCGCCACCTTTCATTCCCACATTATCCTCAGATCTGTGTTCAGCAGTGGCAAAGCAAATAAACAGGGAAAAATCTGCTGTTGACCGGAGCTCCTTTTCCGTTTTGAGTCACAGCGAGAGCAAAGGGAGTCTCTAATCCACGTTCCCACTGGCCAAACATAGACTCCACACACAAAAAATTCTTCCTGGGGCTAKTAATTCCTTGGATCAACGGTGTTTTTTTGGTTGCAAGGCACTTCCACCGTGCAGGAGGCGTTTGTGACGGGGCCCGGCAGCGCTCGGCCGTGGAATTGCAGAGCAGCCTCGGCGCAGTGGTGTTGGGTGTTTCCTTTCTGGATGCCACTGGCATAGTTATTCCTCTCCTCCAAACCAAAAGGCCGCTGGGACAGCAATTACCAGCAGTTTTTGGGATTGCTGGAGTGTAATTGCTGAGTGGAAAGGCGGCGGCTCGCGTTCCTGTGGTGCCAACCTCGACGTAAAGGGCTTTGAATCTGCTGGTAGAAAACCGCTGGTGCTTTAAAGGAGGAAGAAAAATCGGATCCCTCAGTCTTGCCTTGACCAGCTGTTATTCTGAGAGAGGTTTCCATCACTCCTTTTGGCTCCTGCAAGGAGGAGCTGCCCTGGGATCCATGGAGTCGCTTCCAACGGAGCGACTGCGCTTGGGGGCTGCTTGAGTCTGGGTTTACCCCTGGTTTTGCTCATTCCTTGAGTTTTAAGCTTGGGAAGCTACTCCTTACTGTCATCAGGATAACAGCTGGTGAAATGGGATCCTGGACCATGTGGGCTTCTCCAGGCAAATCCCAGTGGAGCTGCAAGGCTCCATCTCTGCCTCCGTGGGATGCCGGGTAACGGGCGCGCGCAGGCTCCTGCCAGAGGGATGCGTCATCTTCCCTGTAATCTGCAGGCTCTCCCAGCTCCCCAGGGCACTCAAAAGGCCACTTACAATTGCTCATGGCCGGTTGGAATTGSTCACAGCCAGCTCTTTTTCCCAATGTCCAGTTTATTAAGACATCTCCGTAAGAGTGCTTGTCCGTGGCTGCAGGATGCAGGAGCAGCACGAGGAGTAAAASCCCAGTTAATATTGCCTCGTCCCTAATTAGGGGCTGGTTCTGCAGGGTTGCTGTGCCCAGCCTCTCGTTAGTACAGCCTGGCTCTTAAAAAAGATATAAAATAAAAAGCTGGTGCTCGTGTGCAGAGTGTTGTTGCACATTTAGTAGCAGTGATGGTATAAAACCAAACTCTTATTGGACTTGCTAATTTATTGGCATCAACTGTAATGACATAAAATGTACATAAATATGGATTAAACTCTTTATTACTCTATTAGTCAGCATGATGGTAGCCAGGTTCATTAAAGGGAGTTACTCATTTTAAATAACTTGCAGTAATGTACTATTTTTTTTAAGAAATATAGTTCAAATATTCATAAACCTGTGGAGCGTGCCATTTATTAGCCTCCCGCTCCTCTCTGCTCTCCTGACTTGGATTTAATTGTCCTGAATTTCTTTTGAAGTTCTCGCTCTGCTTGAAAAAGCCTTTTTTTTTGCAAGATAAGGGTCTTCCCTCCCCTGCCCCACCGATACGAAACGGTGCTGTTCTAAAAACGAAAAAGGGAAGCGTTTCACAGGTCAGCTGAACGAGGAGGAGATGCTGCTGCTGGGGTTCAGGTTGTGTTTTCCACCCTGGTTCTGGCGCGGAGGTTGGGGAGAGCTGCACCCACCTCGCAGGGCTCGGAGCAGGCTCTGGATCAATCCTCCCTCTCGGCTGAGCCCACCGAGGCTGCTGGGGTGTGACTCGGGGGTGGCTGGGGCAGGGCCCCAGCGTGGCTTTTCTCGTGTGTCTGCGGTGCCAGGGAGGGGACGTGGGCGGTGGGGAGGTGGCCCCGAGCCCGGCACGCTCCAGTGGCCGTGCCAAGAGCTGCCCTGTAGGTGGGAGTGAAATCAGAGTTAAAGCGATGGGTGCCCTTTGTAAATTYAGAGCAATTACTCCGTATATTCGGAGTTTTTTTAGTGTAAAGCTRTCCCCTTCCTCCTGCTTGATGAGCTGGTGGGGATCACTCTTGGAAATCCCTGGGGGGGATCCAGGCTGTGCTCACTGGGTGCTGTTTGTCCCCAGCTTCGTCCCCAGCTCCATGGCTGGAGAATCTTCCAGGTGAGAGATCCCAYCCCGCTGTCCCTTTGGATGGGTTGGGAGAGCCGTGGAGGAGGGGCTCRGCTGCCCTTGTCCCCCATCCCGCTCTGTCACACCCCATCCTCTTGCCAGAGAGGCAGAAAACTCCGTTTTCTGCTTGGTTTCAGACAGGAGGGTGGGGAGCGCTGTCAGAATTATTTAAGGGATTAATAACCGAGAGTTGGTGGTTTGTGTTTCTCTGCTGAGAATTCCCCTCCCTCCAGCATCTCTAACATCATCATACAAGTCACCATCCCTGCAGCAGTATTTTTAAGGTTGCCTTTTTAGCACCGTTTGGGCAGAGAAAGGGGGAGATTTATACGAATTAATATAGGTGGGTGAAAAACTGCAAAGCTTTCGGATGAAGGCCTTCTGGAAAGCAAGCACAGCCAATCTGCTGGCGGTGGGAGCAGCTCCTCTCCTCCCATCCTGACTTTTTAGGTTTTTTTCTGACCTCTTGGAGCCAAGGGCATATCCCAAGCAGTGTGTTTGCTTTCTGCACCACACAGTGCATGAAGCAATCGTGTCTGGGAGTGGAGAGCGGCCGAGCTTGACATCCCATCCCGGCTCTGCCGTGCTGGGGCCGCCGACTGTCCCGTATTTTTACAAATCCCCGGAGGCYCGGGCAGCTGGACGGGGCTTCCCGTGTTGTGGCCGCTGTGCCAGCTCCTCGGAGGGCTCCGTGGCATTGGCTGCGTGCCCGGGGGGGATCCTGTGGCAGCTGGGAACATCTCTCCTGGCGGTGTCGCCGGCACAGCGCGCGCGGGGCGGGCGGGAAGTGAGAAGAATTCTCCAAAAGAAGGGCGTGTATATTTTAATTTTTTTTTTTTTTTTAAATCCCCGGGGGAGCAGTAGAGTAACTGGCCTGCAAAGAGATTTGTGTGTGTGACTGCATGGAAGGAAGGCACTTAACCCCTCGTGTGCCCAGTGCTGGCCGTGACTTGGTCCCCACCACGGAAGGAGCTACGGGTGCGCCCTGTGCCCACGCCAGAGTTGTTCCCAGAGCCCTTGGATGCTGCAGCCCTTGCCTGAGGGAGAAGCCCCAGCTCCAGGAAGTGCAGGAGAGCGTGGGGAAGGCAGTCCTGCATGCCTGTGCCCCCAGTTGATGATTAACTCTCCTGTTGCACGAGCTCTGAGTGATCGTCGGGTTTGATCATCGGGTGTTTGGCCGCCTGTGTTTTAAGTGACCTTGCTGGAATTGTTCTGGAGGCTTGGACATTGGGATGAATGCTCCAAATGGCAAAGGCAGGCTGGAGCAGCATGGGTTGGGTTTGTTCTTCCTTCCSTTTGCCAGCTGGAGGGTTCATTTGGGATTGGGAGCCCATGATTTGGAATTGGGGTGGTGCAGGGACCCTCCTCCCGTCCTCCTGCTCCCAGTCACCCTGAGGATATTCGTGGGGCTGTGTTGGCAGGTGCAGTGTGTCCAGCAGCTGTTTCCAGCTGGAACACCACAAGTCTGTACAGGAAACTCTGATGCTGAACTTCCCTAAAACACAAGCACATGCATTACAGATTTCTGGGGCCAGTCAAGCATGGACCAGACAGTGCTTTTGGCTGTGCCGTGCCGTGCCAGGACCATTCCTGGGGTGATGTTTGCCAGGAGGGATGTGGTGGTGCAGCCAGTCCTCCAGTAATGGACATTTTGGGCTCCAAATCCTGGTAATTTCCCCCTGCTCTGAGCATTGCCCTGGAATATCTGGCAGACTGGATCTTCCCAGTTGCTGGTGGCAACTTTAGTGTTGAAAGGGCCGTGCTGGGGTGTTTTTGGGGTGTTCAGGGGTTCAGGAACAGCACCACAGCCTCAAATCGTGCTTAGGCAACAAACTGCTGATAAAAGCCAGTTAATCTTTCACTGCACCCTGAGGGCAGAACCCCTGGGAGCTGAGCCCCCARCCTGCGGCCCTGGTGTCACCTCCTGTCCCACGGGCCAGAGCGAGAGGGGTCAGGCTGGAGCGGATGGAAGAGCCACATCCCAGCAGCTGGTGGCCCTCCGGTGTTCCCTGCTTTTGGTTGTGCTGTGGCAAATTCTCTGCTTTTCCCCCTTCTTCTTTCCCCTACTTAAAACTCCAGACTGTTCATGGACTGTGCAGTTTCTCAGTGAAAACTGAAAGAGCCAGAAACGTTCATTCTGGGAATCTTTGCTTTTTTTTTTTTTTTTTTTTGTCCCTTCTTGGCTGCTTTCCCCAGTATTTTTCCAAGGGGTCACGTTCAGGGGGTATTGTGTTTCAGATCAAACAAGTATGGGCAGGATCTTTTGTAACTCTTGTGGTCTTGATGGGAGAATTGTGCTGCTGGGCCTTGGGCAGTGATGGAAGYGTTTTCACGTGCAAGGAACCCAGAGTATTGATCAGGACACGGATAAATGCATATCCTTAATGTGTATGAAATCGATTTTCTTGTACCTCCTTGATTTGTCTGAGTTCTCCTCGCATCAATTTCAGACGAGATCAGGGAGAGAAGGATCTTTTTTTCACTTTGAAAAACCTGTCAGAGTTAAAACACCCTACAAGTCCCAAGAAAGGGGGAAGGGGAGATGCCAGGCTCTTTTGGGTGATCCAACAATTTCTGGCCGTTGTGTGGTTTCATTTGAACCTCTTGAGATGTTTTTTTTCCCTTGATGATGCCGTGAGGTGTTTGAGGCTTCACGACACAGGGAGCATCATTGAGAGTGCAAGATGTGGCCGGGCAAAGCCAGGCTTTGTGTGCYTTGGTGCTGGGAGTGCATCTCTCATCACTCGAGCTCGACTGCTCAGCATTATGTGCTCTGGGAGAGGAAGGAAATGCATCCCAGCTAATATCACTTAAGGGACTCTTGGAATAAAAGGAGTTTTTTATTCCATAATGAGCTCTTCTGTTTCTTCGTTGAAGTTTTCAGCCTCTCGCGGCGGCAGCGTCTGGTGATGAGGCTGTCCCAAGGCCAAAGGCCACTTGGTTACCAGTAATAATTAACATTTCTTGAAACAGATTAACACGTGGGTGTGTACACGTGGCCTAGCAGAAGGTGAAGCCATCAGGCTGAAAGTTCTGGCGTGGCTGAACTCCGCAATCCCCAGTGCTCGGGGTTGTTCTGCAGAGCATCTTCCCTGTGAAACAGGGTAAAGAAAAACGAGGGGGAAAAAAGCTTCTTTGTGATTTTTTTGGGGGGCAGAGGTGAGTTGCTACGAGTCAGTACATTGAAATATTGCACCTGAACACAAACATCCTGATACCAGGAGGGCCTGGGTGTCCYGTGCCCCATCCCCAGGATATCCCAGGGATGCTCTGAGGGAGATGGGCTGTGGTTGGTGAGGCTGGGCCGTGCCATGCTGCTGCTAGATCCATGTTTTGCRTTGGAAAGTCACTTCCTGGAAGAGAAATGTTCGTGTTTCACAGTAAATAAGCAGTGCAGACACAAATGTGTTGAAACCTGTGTCGGCAGAGCGTGGGTTTGGTGAGGTTTGCTGTTTGCACCCTCTGTCCTGTGTTTGGAGAGACTTCAGGGTGTTGAGGCTGTGCCAGGCAGGGACAGCTTTAGAAACCAGGGCTGCTTTTCCAGGGAGGATGGGGAGGTTCCTCGTCTCCCTCCCACACTTCTTCATGGGGGAAAGCTAAAGGGGAAAGAAAAAAGCATCTTGGACTATTTTGTTCCACTGGCTGTCAGAATGGGCTGCTTGTTTGTTCCTGGAGAGCTTCCAGATAAGGGATTTTTTTTTTCCCCCCGTTTTTCCTTCAAAAATTAAATATTTCTTCCAAACCTCCCTGTAGGTTTGTGATTCCTCCCACCTGCCCACTGTGGGGTGGGTGCAGACATTGGGGTGCGCACACACGAGGGGTGGAGAGGATGGGAAACTCGGTGAGGGTAGAAAGGGTGGGAAATTCCAGGAATATCCTGGAGCTGCAGGGTGTTGGAGGGRTCTGTCTGTGCTCTGGGGCTGTGCTGGGTGCAAACCTGGCAGAGGAGAGGAGGTGGTGGTTGGACATCCTTCCCTGTCTGGAATGGSACAACATCCCAGGCTCATCCTGGGTGCTGCAGTTAATGAGCCTCAGATGGTGCTGCAGAAAGTTCATTTACACCCTCACTGTTAATGGTTCCACATCATTCTCTTCCTACTAATTAAGGATTAAAGCCTAATCATGGCAGCAAGACAGCAGCCACAGTCTGGCTGAAGCTGATGACGTGGACATGCTGCTCTTCATGGCACTGGTCAGGAATTCTTGTTTCTTATTCCAGGCCTCTTGTTTGTAAGTTTAGGAATTTCTGAGCCAGCGTGGACTTGACTGATGTCTGCAGTCRTTCCTGGTGATGAGTAAGGCTTGTGTGGGAGAGGCTGAGGGAGCTGTGGTGGGGATTTCACAGCCTGGGACTGAAGTTTTGGAAAAAGTGGTGAAACACCTCGGGAAGGAGCAGTGTGCAAATGGGTTGGAAGCGACATGTCAGTTGGAGCCAGCAGTGGGAATGTTATCTTGGGAGTTTCCCATCCTAATCCACGGGCAAGGCTTCGTTTTTTGGGGGGGCATAATTTTGATGGCAGCCACTGGTGAAAAGCAGTGACAGACCTGGCAGTCCTGTGCCCTGCCCTGCTGTTATCCCAACATCCTCTGAGCCGTCCCATGGGAGCAGGGAGACAACTGCAGAGCTGCTGGTGTTGTGCATTCCTTGGAGATGCGATGGATGCCAGCCCCACACAGAGCAGTGCTTCCCATACAGGTGAACACTCATCTCTCCCTCAGTTTTGTGCATCTAATTTCAAATATGCACATCTCTGGAGAGAGAGGATGCCAAAGTGGAGCTCTGTGGGGTTTTCTCAAGGAAAAAAAATCAAGGAATGCTTTTCCCCCCCTGCACAGACCTTTCAGTGTCGGTGCTGAGCGCACTGAGAGTTACAGGGGGAGGATTCTGAGTGCAGGAGCTGGGTGTGATCTCAGGGGTGTCCCTGTGGCAGACTGACCTGCTCAGGGCACACACCAAAGGCAGAACAACTGCAGGTTGTGCCGGGGGACCGAGCTAAAGAGAGCCAGGCTGTGACACAGTGCCTGCCCTGGCCCAGCTGTAGCTGAGCCTGCCGGAGCACAGAGCTCTCCGGGGGGAAGGAGAAACTCGCTCTTCCGAGCCGGTGGACTGCGAAGATTATTGAAAAAAAATTGAATCTATTTCTTTCATGCGGAAATAGTGCTTTAGTCCCTGTACAGAGAGATTTATCAAAGGGACCTCTGTGCTCGGGCGGCGGGGCTGAGATCACAGCTCGCTGCAGATGTGAGCTGAGCTGACTGAGTGCCACTTTCAGCAGCTCTGAGTAACCATTGTGCACTGTCTCGAACCCCACACATCAGTGCTGCTCCTGGGCTGCCTTCACACGAGCCAGACTTGCACAGCAAATCAGTTTTTCTTTTAAAAATGAATTTTCTGGCCCCTGGAAATCCCCCAGTGAAGCTGGCTATGCGGGCTCTGCAGTGGGCRCTCCAAGGTGGGATGCTGGAGGGTGAATAGTGTGCTCCAATTCCCTGGAGAGGATGCTCCAGTGGCCAGGGAGCTGTTGGAGATGGATCCACCAGTGTGTAGCTTTGTCTGGCTTGGTTTCCTTTTTCAGCTGGGTTGTTTCATCCCATTATGTTGGAAAAGATGATTTRAACTATTTTCAGCTAATGCAGCAATTTGGGGTGTGCTGATTTTTGTGGACCTGGATGGCAGCTCCTCTTTGAGAATCTGATTTTTTGGGACCGAGTGCTCCATGRGGTTAGACTTTAATGATGTCTTCGAGATTTATTACTCACTAGGAGAGGCTGGAACAGCACCTTGAGTTGAATGTGTTGGCCTGGAGGCAGAAAAAAGCCCCACTGATGGTGAGTTCGAGGTACAGAAGGCAGTTGGGTCTGGCTCATCAGCCCGTACTTGATCCCTAAATAGGAAATTTTTATTTAAAAACACGCCTGCCTAGAAAAATCGAGAGCTGGGACGTGGAGGAGCTTTTGGTTGAAGTCCAGCCTGCGGGGCTCCTGCGAAGGGCTCTCGCCTCGGGGGCCTCGCTCGGCTCTGGGTGTTTGCTCAGCCCTTCCTCCGCCCAGCCAGGCCCCGGTGGGAGCTCTGCCGCCCGCCCTCCCCCCAAGCCTTTTTTGTCATAATATTGTTCTAATTACTGGAGTGTGAAGGGTTGACTCTTGAAACGCCTCTTGGCGAATTCCATTTGTGCGTCGACGAAACCTGCCCTGGCTGCCGTCTCCCGCGTCCTGGGATCCCAACTCCTCCGTCCGCCCCGGGCAGACCGGGACACGGCGGTCGTTCCACGGGCCGGAGGTCCTAAATGCCGCCAGGAGACGGGAAAAGGAAGGAAAGGAGGGATTTGGSGGGAGGAGAAAGGGTTAACTCTTGTTTGCTGGCGTCCTGCTGGTGTGTGTTTTCACGGTGCTGTTTCTCCTGGTGAGCTGCCAGGTGCAGTTTTTTTGGGGGTAAACTGGGACAGGCAAAGCTCTGAGAGGGAGCCCAGGAAAGGGTTTGCAGGAAGGGTTGTGGGGCTAAGGATTTTGGGGATGTCCAGCCCTAAACCCTGCAGGAAACAGGGATGTTTGTGGTGGTTCTTTGCCTTGGCTTTCTCACTTTAGCTGTCCCTTGAGGAAAGGGCTCCCTGGCTCTTCTGGACCCTCTGCTCCCTGGCTGGGGCATGGGCTCGCAGATAATTCAGGGTGTGTGGTTTAGGTGCTTTCAAAGTGAGTTATTTCTGTTAAAACTGGGGTTGTTTCTAGAGGGTTTTTTTTTCAAGTGAGTAGGGAGCACTTGCACAATGCTTCAGGCTTTTTCTGCATTTCCAAGGGAGTAAAGACTTGAAAAATAAAGCTGAAAACTCGGTTAGTGAGTAATTGCAAGGTTCRCAGGACTGAGGCTTTAAGAAAAGTGCCAGAGAGGAGGTTTTATTCATAATGTTGGCGACTGGGCAGCTTTGGACCATCTCCTGATTCCAGAGCACTTGTGGTGGATCCACTGAGCAGACTCGTGCAGGAAAATTACAGCTTGCTCCTGTCTGGGTTCCCCTGGACCCTCATTCTGCAGGCTGGGGGCTGGAGAGGGCAGCAGGGGTGGCATGGAGAGGTGGTTTTCCCTCGGGATGCACAGAGGAGCTGGGGACTGGGCTGGCCCAAAGCACTGGTGGGTTTGGCTGCTGCGGAGTCTCCTCCTTTATGATAAAACCCCCCAGGAATCCTCCTGGAAGGGTGGATTGTGGACTACAGAGACTTGTGGCTGGATCCCAGTTGGTTTTACTGCATCAGTTTCTCTGACTGGGAGCCAGAATTCATCCCCGTGGCTCTGCCCTGTGGGACAGGGGCTGGTGGCCAGGCTGGGCAGAGAGGGGACAGTTGTGTGGTGACAGCCACGTCCTCTGTGCCCCTCGCTGGGGTGCCCCGGCCCCAGGCTGTGCCGCTCAGCTCCCCCTGTGGATGTGCTGGGGACACCTCTCCCACCTCCACAGCTGCTTTGGGGACATAAAGGGGTTTAATTGTSCCTYSCAYACCCCCTGCCTTATCCTTTCCGTGGTGGGCTCGGCAGTGCCGGGTTAATGGCTGGACTCGATGGTCTTAGAGGTCTTTTCCAAGCTAAATGATTCCACGGATCCATGATTTTAATGCGCCTCTTCCTGCTCGATGGCTCACGGAAGAGCAGTTATCCTTCAGAGGAGCAACAGAGCCTGAACCTCCACCAGCTCATCCCACTGCTCCGGCAGCTCATCCGTTCTCACCTTGATAAGGGGGARAGAGTTCAAAAAGCAAGGGAATGTTCGTATCACCTGCCCTGGATGAAGGGAAGGAGAGACTGAGCAGGGACACACCGGGGAGGGATGGTTTGTGCCCAGGGATGCTCAGCTTTGGGCTTTGTGTTTTCAGAGTGCCAGGGACCTTCAAAATGCAGGGGAAGGAGCAGTGCTGGAAGACCTGGAATCAGCTAGAAGGGGATGCAGCCACTTGGGCTGGCGGGTGATGCTGGAGGAAGCTTTTTGAAAGCAGAGTTCCGTGCTGGGAGCTGTTGGGTTCTGTGAAGTCACAGCACGAGCTGCAGCAGCCACTTCTGTTCGCAGCCTGGGCTAGAAGGGRGTGAAACAGCCAAAAAACATTGGACTTCAGGCACTTCACTGTTCCCAGACGCTTTTCCAGCTCTGCCTTGCCACAGGAAGCCTTGTCAAGAGGTGAGGATCGATGAAAATGAATGGCAGCAAAAGTTCCTGGTGCTGGGAGCTGTCGGGAGAATGAGCAGATCTTTAGATTCTTGCGGTTTTCCTCTGTTCTATTTCTAGGTCCATTAAACCCATTTTTACCCTGTTCTCCTCTGAAACCTAAATGAGTCAATGCCGTAACGAGGGCGCACTTAAGGGAAAATGAAGCATGACCATAAATACGAGTGACCCCAGTAAGGGAAAGGTCAGATGAGAGCCATTACCCAGTGGTGCTCATTAAAGGTACCRGGGTGTAATTTAGAATCCTGCTGTAGGATTAGGAAACCGGTCAGAGGACCCATGGAGAGAGATAGGAGATGCAAGATGGGATAAGAGATGGAGAGGGGAACTTTCCTTCCCGTTGTTTGCAGCGGGTGAAGTGAAAAAGGGGTTTTGATACCGATGATTATCTGTGGCGTGCCTGGAATTTTGGGGGAAAAAAAACATTCCCTGCTTTGAGGGGGAAAGGAAGGAGCTGGACGATGGCCCTCGTGGTGCTGCTGTTTGGGGAAGGCAGAGCTGTTTGCTCTCCTGCCCCTTGGTATGTGCTGAGCAAACCTGGGCTGAAATGTTTGCAAAGGTTTTTCCACCCTGTGCAGTTTGGATCCTGAAATTTGGATTTGGGGTGCCAAGGCTAGGGCAGAAACTTCCACCCCGTCGCTGGTGGTTTCTGCTGGAGGCAAAATGAAGGGAAATACCCAGTTAGTGCAGRAAACAGGAATGTCTTGGAGACAAGAGACAAGCTCCTGCCTCAGTAATGCAGCTCTTGGGACTGGGAAGGGGTTTCCTGCGGGGCTGTTGGATGTGGTGGTGTTTTCCAGGGCTTTGCTGCCACCAGCCCCAGCAGGTTCCTGCCTGTCAGTGCCTCTGCTCCTGCCCCTTTCCCTGCCTAAAGCTCTCCAGGTATTCCTGCCAAGTGTGGAAACGCGTCCAAGTGRTGTTAGGGAGAAATGGCAGGACAGAGAAATCCCTCTCTGTGGCAGCAACCAAGCGAGTGGGGATTTRTCTCGGAGATTAACTGGGCTGCTCGTGTCGTTTCCCTGCCGTGGAATTCAGTTCTGTGCACTCAGGGGTTGCTCCACAGCTCTGCACCACCTGCAGAAGGTGCAGTGATAAAACTGTTTAAATCCCCTGATGGATTTTGGAGGGACAGTGGTAATTCCCCCGGTGATGGGGTTTATTTTTCTCCATTAGTACCTGGATTGAACAGTTTCCTTTCTTCTTCTCCTTGCTCAAGGCTGGGCTTTCAGAAAAGCCTCTTCTCGAGGAGCCTGACTGTGTGCACACACCACGTGAAGTCAACAAGGGCTCAACTTCAAAGTGAAGCATGTGAATAAATATTATCCTGACTTGAGGCTACTATTTATTCTTTTTCTTCCAAAACAAAACACATTCGTACGTGCCTTCTCAAGACTTGGAATTAATGGCTTTTACTTTTTCCCACTGTGTATTTACTCTGCTTTGCCCGGGTGAACGCCTCACCTGCCTCTCTCAGCTGGGTGGGGTTTGCTGGTTTGCAGCAATTTTTGAATATTGGGGGGAAAATTGTGTAGCCAGGGCCAAATCCTCTGCTCTTGCTTGTATGGTTTCCCTGAGTCACCAAGGGGCCAGACCCTGGTGTGATGGGAGGGCCCAGGGAGGGTTAGGAGGGTCTTTTCTTTGGGAGTTTGAAAGCTGAACGTGCCAGGGCTGCGTAGTTCGCTGTGGGATTCGCTCCCTGGAAGCRCCTGCAACAGGCAAATCCCTGTGTCCCAGGGGTCCAAAAGAAGCCAGTATATTTGGTTGTGGGCTGAAAACCAGCGTGGWTAATTCTGCCTCGAGCCACAGGACCGAATCCATCGAGTTTCAGGCGATTCCCGGGTGCCTCGTGCCGGCGGGAGCCGGGGCAGGGCTGCGGGATCGCCGCCCCAGACGCCTCTCCCTGTCTGCCTCAACCCAGCTCCGTGCAGGGAAGAGCCCTTCATGCGTGGGAAGGAATGAAATAAAACGATGCCACGCCATGTTTTATGTATGAGGAGGCACGGGCTGCCAGTAATCCCCCATGTTTTTTAATGCGAGCCCTCTCGGCGTTCCCTGCTCGCGGCCGACGACACCAATTAATTCCATTGTTTGGAAATAATCTCCCGCGCCGCGCCGCTTGCACGGCCTCGGCCTTACTCTTTCTAATGATTTCTCTATTAATTTCGCCGCTCGCCAGTAAGCCGAAGATGCCTTTCGAGTGGAAAGGGAAACATGACCCGATACCAGGGATAAAACATTAGCGGGAGCGAGKTAAATCCCCCGTTAGCGGCGGCGGGACCCCGGCCCCCAAAGACACCGGAGCTGCTGGAGCGTGCCGGAGAGAAAAGAGCTGCACGTGCTGCGTGTGGAGGCACAAGTGTGGAGCAATAAGTTTTTTGAGCAGCCTTCAAATGAATGGAGAATCGGTGGTTTTGTCCCCTCCTGCTCCAGCTGGCTTTTCCCTGGTTGAAAAAGAGCTGACCTGGAGAAACTCGGTGTCTGGGCCTCCCTGGGGGATGGAAACACTTGCCCACTGTAGCTGTGGTTATGCTTTGCCTTAATTCCTACTTTTTGGTCTGAAGTTGGATGTGATGAGCTGCTTGGCAGTGCTGCCTGTGTCACCTYGTGTCCACCTGGAAGGGTGAAGCTGCATGGAGCACCTCTCCCTGGCCTGCTGGGTAACGCCATTAATTTTCCTGGTTTTCAGCATCACGAGCCTCTGGTTGTCCTCAAGTTTTGCCCTTTTGTACCACCAGCACCCACCTAGCAGAAATCCCAAAAGCAGGGTTTGTACTTGAAATTTCCAGCACAAACTGGGGGTGATGACTTTGGTGCTGGTCACCTGTGAGTCCTTTGCATCGCCTGAGCACTGAGAAGTGGCCTTGGAGCAAGCTGGAGTAGTGGAGGGTTGGAATGAGATGAGCTTTAGGGCCCCTCCCAACCCAGACTATTCCATGATTRTCTGATTAAATTGTCCTCCTTCAGCCTTTGGAAGAGGTCTGTATTCGTGGTGTGGCTGGGGTTGACTTTCTTCATCCATTTCCTTTTGAGAGGAAAAAATGTTCCTGTAATGCACAAAACCATCAGCCCATCGATATCGCCTAAGTGAGGCAAGAGGAAAAAAATCAATTCAATTTGCGACCAAAATATTTATGTGAGGATTTATATAGGAAAAAAATCAATTCAATTTGCGACCAAAATATTTATGTGAGGATTTATATAAACACCCAATTATTCATGGCTTTAATATTTTAGTCTCTGTGCTGTGAAGTTTTTCGTTTCCTGCATAAATATGAGGCGAACGAGTTGGCAATCAAGGATATGGACCTCAGGGCTGGGGAAAGATGAGGGRGGAAAACTTGGGAAAGAGCTCCACTTCCAAGGAGTGCCATTGCCTGGACTCCATTCCAGAGGAATCCTTGAGGCCCAGCCTGCTGTGTGACAGCAGCAGGAGCACTGGCTAAAGGACAAAGCCCTGCCCAGGCTGCTCCATCCCCCAGGAGCTGACTCTGGGTGCCTGAGYGGGCTTTGGAACGGTGATAAAATGGGATCAAAGTCTGAGTGTGGGATTTCTGCTGGCCTTGGGTGGCTCTGGTTCAGGGTTAGAAAGAGAAATCAAGCCTTCCTGGAGGGGGTAGGTGTGAGCACAAAGCCATTACAGCTCTGAGCTCACAGGGGAACTCACCGAAACTCGGTGCCTGCTCTTCTGACTCACAAATTCACTGAAAAGTCAATTTTTTTTCCCCYTTTGCTCTTCAAAAGAAAAAGCAAAACTGCTCAAAAAATTTGGTTGTCAGCAAAAGCAAAAAAGGGAAAAACACCCAAAAAACCCCCAAAGTGCCACCCAGCATCTCTACTGCCAGAGCAGACCCAAGCCAGGGGAACGAGCTGGGATGGCTTTTCCTCCCTGTTGGAGGGAGGGCGCCAGCTCTGGTCCATAATTAATAGTTTTCCAGCCTGATTCTGCTGGGAGAACAATGAGGACATTGAGAGCAGATCCCTGCTGGCTGCACTGGGAGCCTGAGCCTTGTGCCTGCTCCRAGTCCCTTTCCCTCACACGCCCCAAGCCGGACGTCCCATCCCACCTGCAGCTCCCCCTTGGCATAAAAACCCCTTCAGAGCCAGCATTGGGAGTAAATCACGGAGTGACATTTCCCCCGTGATGCTTTCCTTTCTTTTCCCTCCCTCATGGACTCTCATCTTGTGATATTATGAGAAGTGAGGAGTAATGGAGCTGTTGGCCTTTTTAAATATGGATGAACTTCTCGGGAAGGCCGGGGAACGAGGAGCGGCGGAGACGGATGGCAGATGCGAGCTGGTCCCGCAGCCCTGCCCTTTCCCAGGCGTGGCTGTCTCTTCTCCCCRTGTCCCAGGTCGTTATTCACAGGCAAAGCATAATGTTTGTGCTGCTTTGGTGCAGGGATGATGATGATTTTTAGGGAGAAGGCAGGGACTGGGGCGTGGCTGGGGTGGGATCACAGTTTTGTGCAGTTCCCACCTCTGGCTCGCTGGGGTTTTGCTGCTGGCAAACAAAGCTCTTCCCTGCCGCTCCTCGGGGTCAGTCTGGATGGTGACTCAGTAAAATGAGCCTTAATATCGTGATTTTGGTGACAAACCTGCTCGTGTTTATTTGTCGTGGTGGGCAGAGTTGGATGGGTTTGTCCCGTGTTCGCACTCAGCTTTATGCCTGCAGGTGAACGTGGTGGGATTTCTCTGGGGTGCAGGATTTGTGTGTGTTATTCCCAAATACTGACATGACCCATGGATGTGTGTGGATTAGCTGTGCCAGGATCTGTCCCCTGCATGAACTCACAACACAGCAAAGCATCTTCCTTACTGTCCCAGCAGTGGGTGACAGCAGGGCAAAGGGTTTTCTCATCTTACTTAGTTCTCCAAACAAACTTTTTACTGAAAAAACTCCTAATTTTGGCTAAAATGCAGCTAATAGTTTTTTCCAAAAAGCGATATTTTTTTTGAGAAGATTGATTTTGTTCACACAACGTGCTTTGCTGTCATTTAAAAACAAAATTCTATTTAACCTGGTGAGTTTTTTTTATTCTGAGAGCTGGGAACCGTACAGAGATCCAGCAGGAGCACACCTGGCTCTCCTCACCCAGAGGGTGATGGTTTGTGATTTTCCTGCTGGCACAAGGGTTGTGTCTGTTCCAGGAGTGGGGGTGGCTCTCAAGTGTTTGATTCACTCAGGTTCTTCAGGCTCTGGACCATGGAAAACGTGGTGGTCGCTGGCTTTCATCTCCCCACCGGGGCAGGGGATCAATACAGCTCAATACCGGGGTTCATCCTGTGGTTTGTGCTTTTTCCAGAAGGACCTGGGGGGAAGAGATGCCGTTTAAAAGAAAATCACTGCATTGCCTATCCACTGAAAACAAAAGTCTTTTGTCCTGTCAATCATGGGGAGGCTTTATCTTGTCAATCACGGGGAAAATGCTTCCCTTGCACTTCTGCCAGACTTTGCACAGGCCGGGTTTCTCCTTCACTCAAATGACTTGAGTGTTGGGTAGGRTAGCTTTTAATAAAAAAATACTAAAAGTTATGTAAAAAAATAAATGTTTGATCAGTATTTGGACTTGAGAGAAAATGGTAATGCGAGGCAGAGTGTGTGCTCCTGTCCCAGAGCTGACCCTGGGTGCTGGATCAGGCTCTCAGACGGTGCCGGAGGGAGAGGTGTCCTCACTTCCTCGCGCCCATGGGTGTGTGGGACAAATCCCATGGGTGAGCTCACTRCAGGTCCTGCCCGTGGCCCTGTTCCCTCAGCACACGGACGATGCTCCTGCTGGGATGTTCCACRATGGAACAGACCCTGAGGCCGTTCCCTGGAGCGCCGTGGGGGCACTGCCAGGCTCGGGGCTGGCACTGCTGCCTTGGGCAGACCTTGGGGCTGCTTCTCCAGCCCGTGGGGGCTCAGGCAGAGGGAAGAGGCTGATGTTTGATCCCAGGAGGAGACCACAGTAACGCTCCCAGGGGGTTTGCAGTGCCCGGATCGAGCTGCTTCTGTCACTTCCCAGCAGCTCCTGAGCAGGGCTCGCCCTGGCTCTGGTTGGAGACTGGACTTTGTGGCTTGTTTTGAATCATTTGCGGCTTTTGTTTTGTTCACAAGAGTGAAAGGCATTTTCCTTTCCCTTTCCACTTCCCTTCCCTTTTGCACAGTGGTTTTCCTCCCCGTGCTGCTCCGCAGAGGGGCTCTGAATGGGTTTTTCCGGGAATAAATGCCCTTCCAGGAGTCCATCTGTCCATCCATCGGTCAGTGCACAGCCCGGGCCATGGGAGCTGGGTACCAATCCTCTCATCCCCGTGTTTGGGGTTCACAGAGGGGCTGCCACGCTGCTGCCTCTTCTTCCACGGGAATGCTCCTGCTCCAGCTGGAGACCCAGTTCAGCTCTGGGAGCTCAGGTCACGTCGTGGCGACAGTGCTGCTGGAGCTCCCAACCCTATAGAATCAACGAGGATGGAAAAGCTCTGGAGCAGTGCAGGCTCCCTGATTCCCTACCTGGCTTTGGGGCTGTAAAGGTGCCAAGAACAAGGTTAGAAGAGCTTTAAAGCCCTGCTGGGCTGGGCCATGCCAAGGCTGGGGGTGTTGTTCCGCAGCGGCCGCGTGGCTGGGGGTGTGTGGGTTCCTGCCCCGGGCTCTGGGCCATCTGCTCCCTTCTCCCGGGCTGGCAAAGGCCTTTTCCTGCATACAGCTCTCTCCAGGGGCACGGCACGGTGTCAGGAACTGGTATCATTGTTCTCAGCAGCCACACGTTTCCCTTCGCAGCCAGCTAAGGACGTAAAGCTGCCGGATTTGTAAAGCAGCCATATGGAGTTTCCATCCTCCCCCGGCCCCTCTGTGGGCAGGACACCCAAATATTGCTGGGCCTTAGTCCCAGGGCTGTGCTGGGGAGGGCCTGTGGCTGATGGTCCTTTTCCAAGCCAGGGTGAAATTCTAGGCAAACAGGGACACACCTCTTTGTAACAGGGCAGCTGAATCATTCCTGTTGAGCTTTGACTTGAAAACTTTATCCTTTTTCTGCAGCCCAAGTTTGTTTCTGCAGCTTCAACTTTGGATGCTGGAACTGCTGTCGGTGCTTCTCCAGCATTGGCTCAGTGGGGAGGGTGAGCACATGGTGCTGCATCCCCATCCCCTTCAGTGGGAGGTGATGGAGCTGGTGGGTCCAGAGGCAGGGCTGCAGTCCATCCTGTGGGAAAAGACAGCACACTGGTGTTGCTCTGCATCCTGAGGTGATGCTCACGCCCTGCTCCCTTTGCTCTCTCTGCTGGGAGTCTCTCCAGGGTTTGACATCAGCTCTGTGTGTTTTATCTTTCTTCTGTTGGTAAAAGAAAGTTGATTTTTGGAGCATGGAGTTGTCAGGGCTGGCTCCTGGGTGTGCTGTGTCACTGGAGCAGGGACCAGTGCTGCTGATAACTCACCACCTTGGCTGTGCATCTCTGTTTTAAAAAGCCTGGCTCATTCCCAGAAATTCTCCCAATTCTTTACACATTGGTGTTTTATAAACCCCAGGGCACCCAGCCCAGGTGGGTGGGAGCTGGGAGAGCTGTGGGGTGAGGATTTGGTGGGTGGTTGGGACAGTCCCTGGGGACCCTGCCCTGGCACCCACCTCCTCCCATCCAGCATCCCCCTTGCATGGACACGGAGTGTCCGTGCCAGACAAGGACAGATGGGACCTGGCATTTCCTTTCACTTCCCTGAATGCAGGAGATCTGTCTTAGCCGGGCTTTTCTTAATGGAAGACAAATATGAGTCACCCTGGTGGGTTTTTTGTATCAGTCTTTTGTTTCTCTTCCTTCTAAACTGTAACAAAAGCTTGAGTGCGCTGGGGCCAGTAATTAGTTTTGCTCTTATTTTCCATATAACTCACCTCTGGAGCACGTGTGTGTGCCAGGAGCCACATCCAGGAGAATGGCCCCGGGGCTGAATTTGCATTTCTGATACAGAAATTCAAATTAGTCCCATACATCAAGCGATTCCAGTGGTCAGAGCATCCCTTCTTATCGGGGGCTGTTGGGATTCTTGGCTGCCGAGCCTCGCCGGGTGCAGCTGCCAGCTCCTTTGCAAAGCTGACAGAAATAACCCCAAACGCCCCATGGGATGTGTGCCTCTGGGAGTGGCTGTGTCCTCCCCACCGGGACACCAGGGAGAGGGAGGGGTTTGATCCCCACGAGTGTCTCTGAGGCTCTGGGCTGGGGGAACGTGTGTGAAACCTCACCTGGGCGCCGCTTTCACCCGCAATTGCACCTTCTTGTGAGTTTATTCAGTCACCATTTCGGTGTTTCCTTGGAGCAGAACCGTGTCTGGCGGTTCCTGAGCTGATTGCTGGCAGCAAGACTTTGTGTTTGGCTTTTAATCTTCGGTGGTAATAAAAGTGAATCCCTTCACATCTCTCGCTTTTCATCCCAGGCTATCCCAAAGCTCTGGGTGGGCGGGGATCTCTGTGAAGGAGGCACAGTGCCAGCGATTCCAGAGTACAACCAGGAGCAGGAGCAAGCCAAGCACCAGGAGATGCCTTGAGGAACGCACGAGCTCCCTCAGGTTTGATAAACAAAGGGTCTTGTCTTTCCTGGTGGAGTTGAGGCTTCCAAAGCAGAGCAGATGGCACTGAGAGCCTCTCCCCAGCGCCAGCCAGGGCTGGCTGCACACAGGAGCTCCCACTTGGTGGGTGCCTGCTGCTCCTGGGTGCTTTTCAGGGCTTTGGGGAAGGTTTGCAGGTTGTATTTCTCAGCTGGCTGTGCTCCYGTCCATACAGAGCACTACAGAACGACTTATCCACCATTCACCCATCCTTTTTGGGGCTAATGCGTTGGGAAAGGATCCTTGTGACATTCCCGGTGCTGCTGTGCGAGGAGGTGGGTGTGGTGCGTTTGGTGTTTCTCCAGCTGGATTCGGTGGTGAAGTGGCATTTGCCACCTGCAAAGCCCAAACCCTGAGGTAGATGAGGCACCCTGGATGAAGGAGATCTTCAAACTTGGACTCACAACTGCAGCAACGCAGACCTTTTGTTTCAGGGCAGAAACACAACCCGAGGGAAGAGGTATCCTGCAGGAAATTGCTGATSGACCCCACGATGTGTGTGTGAGCAGTGGGTGGCTCTCTGCAGCTGCTCTTCCTTTCCAAGAACCCTTCCCAGCCCAGGGCTGCCTCTCCTGCCCTCCTCCTGCTTTCCAGAGCCTCCCTGCCTGAAATCACTCGGACATTCGTTCCCCACCTCAGAAACTGCTGCTCAGTTCATCCCCCTCCGACAAGGATGAGTCCCCATGGAGGAGGAGAGGACGGAGCACCCCTGAGGAGGACAGGACTGAGCATCTTCCGTGGCTTTGTTTGGAGGAGGAAGATAAAATAAACAGAAAGGCAGAAAATCAGCTCCTTGTCCAAATCCTCGCTCTCTTCTGCCTCGTCACTTGGGTTTCGGTAATTGCTTTAATCTGCACTTGGGGTTTCCTGGCAGGAGCAGGATTTTTCAGTGACTGTCATTTCTTTGTTACTGCTTGTTTCCCTACTCATTACTCCTGGCATTTATTTACCCAGCCTGGGAGCAGCTTGCACCAGGGGCACAAAATGGAAATTGATTTACAGCGACGGTGGGGGATCTAAAAAACGTCCTYTTTTTTTTTTCTTCCTCCTGAGTCTATAAATTAGTTTTGATTCCAATAAGGTTTTCTGCTATAGTTATAAATCAGATCCCAAGGAGCTGTGTGAGTGTGGGATATTAAAGCAGCCAAGCAGCGTATCCCAACCTTGCTGATGCCCAGAGGTTTGCGTGGGATACACTTGGGAAAGGGGCTTTTGGCTGGGGAGAAGAACCAGCTGCTAAAATACAGTTGTATCGTTAATACATCAATTAAAAAAATTGTATAGGTCTAAGTTTTTAGGAAGATAAAGTCTGGAATCGCTTGGGATTTAAGGAAACAAGCCCCACACTGAGTTTTTCAGGGAATATTGATGCTTCAGCAGTTCTGAGCTAGCAGACCTCCGCGAGGACTTGCCTGAGGCTGTGAAACCACTGATGGTTTGGGAATCTTGGGGTTGTTTGGATTTGCAGTCTCAGCACTGGGACAGTTCACACTCTGTGAGCAGCTGATGCAGGGGAGAGCTCTCGGGGTGCGGAAGGGCTGGACGGAGGCTTGGAAGTGGGAAAACGCTTCCCAGGGTCGGCTTTGACCTGCTGTGGAGTTGGCAGCAGAAACCTCTGTGCCGGGTCCTGCTGGGGGGGKGTTCTCCTTCCGTGGGCGTTCCTGGGGCATCCCAAAGCTGTTCCTGGATGAGCTGACAGCTCTGGGCTGCGGTGCTGTGGTAGAAAATGGCCTGACTGGGAGCGAGTCTCAGCAGTTCACTGGAAAAAAACATTTTTAACCCGATGAAACCTCCCAGGAGGTGACAGTGTGGTTTCAACCCCGTGGGTTTTGCCATTTGCAGAGTCATTAAAAGGCCAGCAGCAGCAGAGAGCATCRGCCCCCAGTGCAGCCGTGCCTGAGCACTGGGGTGGTACCCGGGGCTGGGTGGTTCCCTCCCTCCTGTGCCATCCCACCCCGCTGGCATTTGTAACCTCCAGGATGTCTGGGAGGTTCCCGGTGCCAATATTTGGATCTGGTTAGAAAGCATTTGGGGGCGGGGGGAGGATGTTTGCTTCGCTTTGGGTTCGTTTAGCAAATGTTGGTGGATTTCTTTCTTTTTTTATTTTAATTAGGGAGATGTAAAGCTTAGAGCAAATTTGAAGCAGATGGAGTTGGTGACATCACTCTTTGTTTTCCTCCTGTTAGTGCAGATTAGCTACTTTGGGGTAAATCCTGGGCAGGACCTTTTAGGCTTAAACACCCCCAGTCTCTCCAGGCTCTTCCCRTCCCTTCTGTCTTTCCTGTCTGTCTGCTCTGTCCTCTCCTTGTGCCCCCTTCGCTCCCCCCAGGCCTGCCTCCATCAGATGCTCTTTCCAGACGGAAATCCCGTAAGCTTCCAGCTGTTCCATGTGCTGGAGATGAGCAGCCAGCCCATGCAGGGAGCTGTGTGGGGTGCTGGTTCCCTTGGGATGAGCCCTCAGGGCTTGATGCTGGTGCAGGAACAGAGCCAGACCCTTCCCAAACCTTTGATCCACGTGGAGTTTTGTGTTTTCTGTCAGAATCCTCTGGCAGTGCCGCTCTCCCTGTGGATACCAGGCCCTGTGTCACACCTTCCCTGGGCTCTGCTGTCCCTGCAGTGCTCCTGCCTCTCCTCTCCCCAGCATCCCTGGACAGCTCTTGCATGGGGAATTGTTCATGGATCCATTCCCAAAATTGGAGTAYCCACACCAAGGAGACAGCAGCTCCAGCTCGTGCAGTCCTTCCCTGTC
This sequence comes from Amblyornis subalaris, assembly GCA_018881555.1. Taxonomy (NCBI): domain Eukaryota; kingdom Metazoa; phylum Chordata; class Aves; order Passeriformes; family Ptilonorhynchidae; genus Amblyornis; species Amblyornis subalaris. Next base: position 3,657,759 of record JACAXG010000076.1, read on the forward strand.
ACTGCTTTGTCCCTCGGATGGATCCCCTGCCTTCAGCCCTGACTTGCCTCAATATTTCCCTTCCATCATTTGCACAGGAATTCCAGGCAGGGCTCAGATCTCCATGGCTTTTTCCCCCTCTGAAGGAGCAACGTTTGAGACTGTGCCCACCCCTCTGTCCCCCCTTGCATCCCGGGGGAGCTGGCAGGACCCCCSTGGCCGTGCAGGGTGGCTCTCGGGGCCCTTTTCCTGCTGCCCCGGGCCCGGCACTGCCTCGCACGAGGCAGGAATTCCCTTTATCTCCCTGGCAGCAGATGAAAAGCCCTGGCCACAGGATGTGTTTGTGCACATTGTGCTGGGGAGGGCGAGGGGAGGGCGCAGGGCAGGGAGGGAGCTGAGCTGTGCTCTGCGTCCACAGCTCTATTCTCAGTATTTCTGTTTCCCCTCCAAAGAGTTAAGTCTGTTTTCATCCCCCCTTTCCCTGGGGATTYGCTCTGCCCTCTCCAACAATAACACCGTGGGATCCTGGCCGTGGTGCTGGGCTCAGGGGGTGGTGTGATGGTCGAGCTTGAATTGCCAAAAGCAAGTGCTCTGCAACCTCTGTGGCTCGCTCCCCCCACGGGCCTGGCGCTGCCATAAACGAACACACTCGAGTTTTCCCGGTGGGAATCTGGATGAGGGCACAGATATAACAGGCTGTGTGTCATCTCCAGCTTTTATCCCCCTTTTTGCCTGGCACGGGTGCACAGAGCTGCTTGCTCTGCTGTAGCGCGGCCACGGACTCGCTGCAGAGCCCACGGTGCTTCACAGCACTGAATATAGCAAATATTCCTCAAAAACACGGCTGTGGATAAGCCCCAYGTCCCCTCTGCACAGAGCTGTATTGGAGCTGTGCTTTCATACCTGCTGCTCCGTGCTGGTGGATATAAATACAGCTCAGTTTTCCTTGGCTGCTCCAGGCATGGCTTAGCTTCCTCCCTGCTCTGGAGCTTGCAGAGCACAGCCCGGGCATCATCCTCCTGCTTTTGCTCTTGGTCAGAGTGCCCAAGTGTCTTTGGACCTTGGGTTTTCCATTTGGGAAATGGCATTGGCGTTTTGCAGGGCTTTTGGGGGGATTTGCTAACGGCTGGGAAGCGTTTGGTGGTGAGGATTGGTGGGAATATCGGTGCTGAAGGGGTGCAGGGCTGAGCTGGGTGCGTGTGGGACCTCTTGCTGGAAAGGATCATAAAACAGTTGGGGCTGGAGCAGAGGCAGCAGCTCTGGGAGCCAGGCTGGGAACGTCCAGTTGGAGCCTGACTCATTCTGAGATAGGTAAAATCTTCTTATCTGCTCTTCTCATTTATCTCTTATCATCCACGTTTAATCCAGAGGGTCCCTTCCTGCAGCGCTGCTTCCATCCTGCCATCCTTTGCCTCAGGCCAGTGTCCAAGAAGAGGTTATTTATTTCCCTGTTTTAAGTTTATGTACAGTATAAACCATTGTGTCCCGAGCTGTTTATGGAGCGCAGAGGCGCTTCCTCTTCTCATTGCTCATTTTTAATCAATGAGTTTTGCTTACTCACCGAGAGCAAAGCCACACAGGAATCGTTTCTTTTCCTTTTCTCCCTTATTAAACTCACCAGCCCCGGTGCAGGTACCAAAGCCCAACCAGTTGCAGGGGAAAAAAGCCATGATTTTTGTGCATGGATGCTTTGGAGACGATGAGYTGTGCCATTATTGGGACAAATTAGAATGGAATGGCAGCAGCAAAGTGTGTCTGCTTCCTGGTGCTGGCCGTGAGCAGGGCTGGAATTGCAGCCTCTGGTTTGACTTTGCAGGTGAGCTCAGCCTTGCAGCAGCAGAACTGATATTTTAGAATGGAAAGAGCCCTTTCTGCATCCAGCCAGGGGCTGTTAAGTGTCCGGGTGTCTTTTGATGGTGGGATTTGGCTCGTGGGTTGAAGGACTTTGGGAAAGCTCTGCTCTTAGTGGGGTTGTCAGGAGGTGACACAGGGGACCRGAGAGGGTGGCAGTGACTTTTCAAGCCTGGCAGGTAACTTGGCATCAAAAACCCCTTTGCATCAAAGCTTTTGCTGTCAGTGGCCTCACCTTTGTGTCCAAGAGGTTTTGCACACACCAAGGCTGGAAGCGCAGCTGACTCCAGGCTTGGCAAGGTGTTGGCTCAGTGAGAGTAATTAAGGTCATTTTTGSTGTACCTAATTGATATTGGGAGACTTTGATCCTGCTTGGCCTGGTGGCAGTCCCTGGCAGGGCTGGGCACATCTCTGCTGTGGCGGCGGCTCCGCTGCCCAGTGCTTTTTTGTGGGAATTGTGGCGTTCCCGTGCTTACCCTGCAGCACTTGGCACTAAACCAATGCCAATCGGAGTGGCCCCGCTGCTGGTGCCGCCCAGGGCGGGGCAGACCTGCAGGGGAGGTGCACAGCCCCCAAATCCAGGCCTCCAGCAGGAATGCCAGGCTGCAGGGAGCTGCTGCCTGCCGCATCAGCCTCTGGTGGGAGTGGGAAGCCTGGAAGTGTTTCCCCGAGCCAATCCTGCTCCTCCTGGGGCAGGATGATCCTTATTGGAAGCCCCTGTTTATAACATTCCCTGTTGCCAATCTCCCTTGTGCTTCCAGCCTGGAGCCTTCACACCCCGAGCTCTCAGCCCCCCCTTTCCCTTCAGCTCCGGTCGTTTGGGGTCAGCGCCGCACGGAGAGGATGCCTTTGGAAAGGATGTGGTTCTGCTGTGTTTGCTTGCAAAGTTTCCTGTGGAGTGGAGTTTCTCTTCCTTTGCTCATTCCAGGAGCATCCAGGGGCTCAGCCCCGTTTCCCGCTCCCGGCTCGGGGGGACGCGGTGCCCTGGGGATGTCCCCGGGTGCCACTGTCCCCTCCAGGACCTGGSGCTGCAGGAAAAAAGCTCCTGAGAAACCAGCTCCACCAGTTAGGATGGATGTTTGATTTAGTCTCCTCGTATTTGGGTTTAATTCATAAACTCTTCAGGGATGATGAAATCAGGGTAGGATTTTCTGGTGCGGAATGAGRAACATTTCCCATCATTTCATTCCCGGGAAAAAGAGGAGAGAAGTGTGCCTATGARTAGCTGCACGAGGAAGGCTGTGCACAATAAAGACATGATGAAAAATATTACACTCATCCATATTGATTTTTGCTTTGTTTGCTGGCTGGTTCCTTTATTGCCCTGGCAGAGCCACGAGCAATGTCATCCCAGCCCAGCTAATGAGCAAACATCAGATGCTGTCAGTGTGCCTTGAAAAGCCACTTCCACGGTCATTTTACAAATARCTCTTTGGAATGTCCATCCAGGGCTGAGAGGCTTTCTGGGGAGCTGCTCCAGCGCAGGGGAATGCTGGGCTGAGAAGGGGCTGCTCCCGTTCCTGGCTTGGTTGTGATGAGGTGGATGATGTGGCATGGAAAGTGTGGCACATCCTGGGGATGGGGCTGGACTGGGGGCAACCTCCTCCAAAATCAGGGCCTTTTAGGAGGGCTGAGCCCAGTTAAATGGGAATAAACACARTCCTTCCCCAAATTTTGCAGGTTGCCTTCATTCGGTGACCTCCCCTTAAGTGATGCACTTCACCCTCCTRTCCCCCCCAGTAAGGAAATGTTTGCCAGTGCTTCATTTAATTTAAACTGACCCTGGCTCCCAGCAGCAAGGGCTGGAGTCAGCCCCGGGGGCTCTGGTGGGAAGGGATTGGGGCTGTCACGGAGAGTGACGTGCGTGGGGTTTGAATACCAGGCACTAATTGGGATTTTGCAGTCCCTTTTCCAGGCTGGAGCAGCAACTCCCTTCATTAGCAGAGGGATAAACGCCCCCTCCAGCCAGCTCAGTGTGGTCCCAGAAACCTTCCTGGCTCCTTGCTGGAGAGCACCAGCTCAGCTGGGACTGGATTTACGGTGCCATCATGCATTATTCATCCGAAATAATACATATTCCAACTCTGCAACTGTGCAGGGCAAGGCTGAGTAATTTGAAGGATGTCTCCAACCTACAAATCTTAATATTCAAAGCACTGACAGGTTTTGTGTGTGTATTTTTGAGGGGGGCACACAAGGAACCCTCCCTCTTAGCAGAGAGCAAGGAGTGCACCCAAAATTAAATGTTTTACAGACGAGCAATGCRGGGTTTCATTCAGATGTGCATAAGTGGTTTGTATGTGTTACATCAGTTCTGGTCTGGTCTAAATATATCTGTGGAAAAAAAAGTGACAGATTGCAGTTTGAGAGCATCTTCTTGGACTTGAGGTCATGATACTTGCTCTAAATGATGGTTATGGCCAAGTTAGAACCTGTTACTAAGTGTAAATCAGTGGGATTATTTCTGAYTGGGGGGAGCAGAGGAAGAGGAAATAAATTAATCTTGCAAAAACCACTAGCATTTAATAAAAAAATTATATGTAAGCATCTGTTAAGAGCAGTGGAACTTTTTAAAGGGGGTGTGCATTGATTTATCTTAATCTTATTATAATATTGGATGTTAAAGAAATAAACAGCAGTGAAAAGCCACGCTCTTTGCCGTCGTGAAATCTTCGTGTTCCTGGTAATGTCGTATTTACCCCTAGGACTAAATTACAGCTTGTGTAGCCCTTCCCTTTAACTCAGTAAATAAGATTTAGCTCCTGTGTGCTCTCCACCTGTTTCTATGGAAACCAGATTTTAGTGCCGAGCGAGCGGATTCGGCACCGGCCGGAGCGAGGGTGGCCCTGAAACCCACCCCAAGCCTTGGAGGGGCTCCCACTGGTGCCTGGGGAAGCCGAGGGAAGGGGGCACGGGTTGTCAGTGGGATGCTGAACTTGTTCATGTCATGCCAAACTTGTCTGATCCCCTTAAAGCTGAAAACGAGGTGGTTTTTGGGATTGAAATGAGGATCTGGCCTCTTTTGGAGGGGAAGGGGAGATGCTTTGGGCTGTGTCTGCACCCAGGGAATCCTGTTCGTAAAGGTGTGTGGGACAYGGAGGGGTGCAGAGCTGAGGGAGCTGGTCTGGGGGATGATCCATGATGCTCCAATGAGCCCTGGGCTGGATCCTGGATGAGATGAACAAGGTGGAGTGGAGTTTGTCTCGGGRTTCCCTTTCAAGTGCACAGCAAGCCAAAAAGACTTCCCTTTTGTACTGAAAATAAAACGATTAAAGCATAATTAATTTCCTAGACTTGGATAATGAAACATCTTTCTCTGTGGGCCTGAGGGCCAAAATAGGAGCATTTTTTATGTTATTTTTAACAGTGYGATTTTTTACGTGTCTCTGCTCCTGTTCCCTTCCTATCCAAAGTGGAAAAAGCCGTGCAGCGAGATTGTTATTAAAATCTCCAGCCTATTTTTGCCCTGTTTTTGATTAGATGATGCAACAAATCTGAGGTCTGCCCTGGAGACAGGGGTGTGTGGAGAAAACATCAGATGGCTGAAAGCAGATGGCCTCTCTGGTCATCTCTCCCTGATATCAAAGACAATTTTGCATCGTTGTTTAATGTTCTAATGAAAAACTGGGGTGGAGGCTGGTGATGTCTCAGTGCCTGGACATCCCGTGGTCTTCCAGAGGCCGTTAAATTATTTCCATAATCCTTCAGATACTCTCACTGCTTTCCAGGCATTTGTTCCCTCTCTTTGSTTTGGGATTTGAGAAATCAGACTTGTCTGCTGTGGGAAGGGGCCGTGGCAGCACGAGCTGGGTGGAAAACAACCCCAATCTCGCTYGCACACCCAGATCTTGATGATAATGAGCATTAATAACGTGCCACGGTGATAAAATTGGAGCAGACCCAAGGTTTAGCAGGAAGGAGCGKTGGAAGGATTTTTCCTGGCAGCTCTTGGGTGATGGAGAGCATCAGRCACCGCTTGCTGCAAGCACAGGAACCCCCCGGCTCTGCCTGGCTCATAAAAAGATGGAATAGGTTTTCCCGCAAAATGGTGGAGCTGGAGACTTCTTCCAAGGCTCTCTCATTCCTGCTTGGGGGTTTTTGGGATAAAAGGTGTGTCCTTCGTGCCGTGTGCCAACCAGCTGTGTCCAGCTGTGTGCGGAGCAGCGAGGATGCTGGGCTGGCTGCAGGGTCTCACCTCTCATCGCCCTTTATTTTATGTTTGGCATTTCCTTCTTCGTTTCCATCGTCCACGTGCCTATTCCCTGTCTCAGCCACACCCACCTGGATGACTGCTGCACCCACCAGTGCCCCCCACGAGTGGAAGAGCCCCCCCAGCCTGGGACCAGTCCGGGTCTCGGTGCTCCCTGGGCGCGTTAATGAACGGGGGCAGCARCGAATTCCTGGATCCGGAGGTTTTCCCTTTCTTTCAGCCTCAGGCCCTTCTGTAATCTTAATGGAAAGAGAAAAATCCTCCCTCCCCATCCACCTATCCTTTATTGGAAGTGCTAAACAGCCATCTTCAGCGACTTTTTCTAATAAAAGGCTGTCTGTTAAACAGAGCCCCAGAGAGCTGAGCTGCTTTACAGGGAGCTGTTTGAACTGCTTCCCGTGCTGGCTTTTTAATATACTTTAATACAGTTCTGGCCCTTTTTCTGCATAGTTTTTCCCCATCAAAGCCTGTCGTTTCCACTCTGTTGTCTCGCTGCCACGCAGCTTTAGATGGGCTTTGGGAAGGGGAATGGCACAGGGAGAGCTCGGTATTTACATCCCAAATGCAAATTCACCGGTGACTCATCTGTGTCCGGGTTGGGGGAATGCTCTGAAGTTCAAATTCTGGTGACAACAGGCGTGCAGCACCCCAGCTGTTTGCCTAACAGGTTGCACCGCCTTATTTATTTATTTGTAATTGTATTTATTGGTGTTTTTTTCTTGGAGTGAGGTTGCTCGCAGCCCGACGGCACCGAGCGGCGCAGGAGCAGCTCTGGGGACAGATGTGGCCCCGGGCAAACAAAGGCACGAACGCAGATGTGCTGCTGGAGACAGCAGCCAGAGAGGAGGTGGGGATTGCCACAGGTCTGAATCCTGCCTCGGAGCTGGCACTGGGGCTGCAGGTGGCTGGTGAACAGCACTGGGCTCTCCGGGATCCTTTGGGAGACGCTCTTGGAAAGGCGGGATAGGGTGTCTGCTTGCTTTGTGGGGTTCGTGGACGGGCCTGGCCGAGCTCCCTCTCCTAATATTTCATTTAAAATTCTCTTCTGAGCTGTGGGATGTGCATTTGTGTTCGGGGTGAAACCCAGCGGAGCCTGTGCGGCTCTGGGTGACAGCTGGGACCTCTTGYCAGGGTGTGGGAGACCCTGGGTTTGTGTTTTGGCACCTTCATTTCTCCTACAAAAGAGGTGCTGTGGTTTCTTAGGAAAGGCAGGGAAAGGTTCCTGCATGGGCTGGAGCAAAGCAGCGAGCAGGTCCTGGCAGGGAAGGGGCCAAGGGCACTTGAAAGCCCTTCTGAGCAGGGTCCAGAGGAGAGCTGGGACCTGCCCATCCCCTGGAGCCCMCCTGGGAGCCTTTGGCAGTGCAAAATCTGCTGGGAATGCTGTCAGGAGGAGGAGAGGGGATGGATGTTTAATTAATTTAGATCATTTGTATCATAAAGTGATTGGCTTGACATAGGGGCAGGGAGGTTGGTCCCAGTAGCTGTGCTGGAGTCWCCGGAGGGGAGGTGCCAATGCCATCACTCCCAGCAGGCAGCACACGGGCCCTGTGGGARATTCCCATGGGAACATCCCCAGGGATGTGCGGGGCAGCAGCTGCGGGGCCATGGGGGAGTGAAGACATCACCGAGTGCACTCAGGAACATCCCCAGGTCTGTGTGTCTAATTGCTTTAGACGTGTTCCATCCTCTGCTCACCCACCGTGGAAGCATTTTCTGCTGGAGCTGTGACCCCTGACTGGGGCTGGCATGAGGAGATGAAGAGATCCCATATTTTACGGGAGCAGGAGCTGTGCAATGCAATGCCAGGGCTGGRTGAGATCCTGCCCGTACTGGGGCTAAACTGGGACAACCCTGGCTCAAACCCACTCCCAGTGTGTGTTTAGATGTGAAGAAGGGGGGTGGGACGCAGCAAGCTGGGATCATGCCTTTTAATGGAGAGGGATTCCAATATAAATAGCTTGGATAGATGATTAATGGGAATCTTAATAAAGGCTGAATTATTTTGGCGCAGGGCTCGTCAGCTCCTATCCAGAGCTTTACAGATCCCAGGGCCACCACCTGCATTCCTGCAAACACTGACAGCACATCATCCTCCACGTCTGCAGCACGATAAAGCACTTTAGGAAAAATACAGCAGTGGCACCTTTGTTAGAGAGCGCTGCCTCCGTATTCCCGCTGGGGTAACCGGCAGGGACATTCCCATGGGCTTTCCCTGGATAGTGCAGGGATGACAGCTCTGTCTTTTTCTCTCTCTTGACCCAGCAGCTCCTCCCTCTCGCATCCTGGGCTCCCAAGCAGGGATGCTGTGTCCCAGTGGGATCTGGGGGCATGGGGCTGGTCAGGAAGAAGCTCCACTTCCTGGGCAAGCAGTGGGCAAGGAGCAGAACATGTGGAGGGGTCCTAGCAAATTATGGGGTACCACATGGGGCAAATTTACTGGTGGGTGCTGATTTGGCATTTTGGAGGCCATTTGATCCCTGTCCAGAGGCACCACCAGGACGCTGCTGCTGGCAGAGGAAACTTGGCTCTTGTTGGACTTTGAGGGTGTCCATGGACACCCCAAGGAGAGCCCAGATCCCTGTTCACTTTATAGGTCAACACACCAGCCCTGGGGTGGTTTTTCCTTCGAGGTGTGTCTGGAAGTGGGGTCGGGTGAGTGGGTTCCTGCTCTGCCAGCCTGCACCGTGGTGGGAACACAGAGATTCCAAGCCRGAGCTGCTCCTCCTCCTCTCCAAATCCACCAGCGCAGCTCCTCGCTGACCAGTCCCACCACTCCAAATCCCATTCCCAGCCGGCAAGGGGGAGGCAGTTTGCTGGGCTGAACGTTTTCTCTGCAGATGTAATTTCCGAGCGGGGGAAAACGCCTGCATAAATATCCATACATTGTCAAACCATCTTTTTTTTTTTCCCTTTTAGCCCCTCAGACACGTGACTTTTATTTCTCCAGCTGTAAAGCCGAGCGTGTGAACGTTAAATTGTTAAATAAGTCAAACATGATTATTCAAGTACCCAGCATAATGCGTTTCGGAGGAGCGGGCTCTGAAATCCGACACAAACGCTTTTGTGGAGGTTGTACTCCTGAGGGGGATGTCATTTTGACAAGAATGTATTTTCCCTCTTTTCACAGCCTGTCTTGTACTGTCTCGATGCTTTGGTGGAAGTCTCATCCGAGCGGGGTTGATTTTGATGGGGAATTATTCCAACCTTTCAGCTCCGTCCCCTGCGGACGGGGTTTGCTCCGCGGGCTGACGAGACGATAGCGGTGAGGAGCTCGGGGCTGAGGGCCTGACGTGAAAGAAAAGGTCTTTTTTTTTCCTTTTGCAAGGCTCGGTCTGAGCTGGTTATCTCTTGGTGACGCTGTCAGAGGCTCTGTTCTGCAGTCCAGGCGCATCGTCCACATCTGGCCAAGATGTGGCGTGGAAAAAAAGATGTTTTGTGCAAAAAACCAGCCTTAATAGCACATGGGGGGAAAGTCGTTAAAACTCAATTTTGGGCTCTTTYTTTTGGTCCCAAATTGGAAAATATTTTGTTTGAGTGTCTTTTTTCACTGGACAAACCCAAAATGCTCCTCAGTATCAATCAGAGCAGRAAACCCTTTCTTCTCTCTTCTGTCCCACTCAATTTTGAGTTTTACACCAGGCTGAGMTTTTCCTCTGGGAATTCCACACATTGCTGCCACGAAGCACACTTGGTTATTTGCAGTATGGATTTTCATGCCCCACCTGMGCAGGTGCTCACCCTGCCCTGGGCTTTTTTTGGGATTTTGTGCTCCATAAAATGCCCTGTGCACTGGTCACTCCCTGGTGCTCGTTGTGAAGCTAGCAAGACCTAAATGTGCTCTCACTGCTCTTACTGCAGTTAAAAAACGTCGAGAGAGCCAACTAAGAACAAAAACCTGTTTCCTGCTCCCTTCCCACAAGTAAATACTTGTCAGGCATTTCCAGGAGCTTCACAGGAACCGGTTTGACCTGTTTTATTACAAAATCCTTTTGTTCTGGACAAAGAGCTCCAGGGAGAAGTTTTCCCTGCCCCTCTGGGGCTGACCTGCTCGTACCTGGGGTGACAGCAGTTATTGCTCTGATCTCATCCTCAGATTTGCAGAGGTGGCCTTTGGGATGCACTTTTGGGTGCTGACRTTTATTTATAACGCTGCCCAGAGCTCTGCCCTGCTGGGACCGGTAATTCCTGTTCCTTTTTTACTGTTTTTCCCTGTGCTGTCCGTGCCCTTCGTGGCTGCTGGGACCCTCGTCCCCCCTTCCCGGGGCGTTGTCGAGGACTCCCATCCATCTTGCTGCAGAATCGATGACCTTTATCAACGATGTGTGTTCAAACCCGAGCCCCTAAAGCCGTCTGGGGGCCGCGGTGATGGGAGCCTGTGTTAACACATGGATAAATCCCTTTTTTTTGCCCTCCCCCTGCCACCCCAGGCCGACCACGGCGCCCACTGCAGCTGCTCTTTGTCTCTAAAGTCTGATTAAAGGGCCGGAGAGGGAGCATGTGGTGGTTAAAGCTTCGTTTCCCTGTCTCTGGGTGATGGTGTGTGTGTATTTTTGGCATTTTCTTTCCTTTACCAAGGCTGGCTCTTCCCAGCCCGCCCGATTCCGGCGTCGCTCATCGAGATCCCTCGGAGCCGCCGCTTCCCGCGTGTTCCACACTTGCTCAATCTGTTCCTATGAATTTTTAAAGACACTTTTTAGCGGCAGACAAACAGCTGGTGACGCTTTTGGAGTGGCACTGGATCGTCTGAGGAGCTGCCGTAGCGCTCCCGGCACCCGAGCTGAGCCCGGGGCGGGGGCATGGGGATCGTGTTCCCTTGGGATGCAAACACCCTCTGGGCGATGCTTCCCTCCCCTTCCCCATGGAGATGGGGCTCTCCAGCTGCCACTCTGCTGTTCCTGCTGGTTCAGACCATCCTGCAGGTCCTGAGCCAAGCTGAGCTCGCGGTGGAGGATCCAGCTGGGGAATCTGCCTGAGCATCCTTGACAGAGCTATTTACATTCCTTACATCACTGACTGCAAACATCACGCCTGACTCCTTCCTTTTTTTCTTGGAGACAGCCAAGATCTAATCTATGATATTTTTTCCTTTTTCTTTTTTTTTTTCACAGCTGTATGGATTTGCTGGGCCTGAAGGGACCCTTAGCTCATCTTGTCTCTCGCTCTGTGTGCAGTGACTGTGGAAATGCATCCAGCTCCCTTTTCTCCCTGTAATTTGTGGGCTGTGGCCGTGTACACCCTTCCAGGGGAGCCAATATTTTGGGTGTCTCTCAGTGCAGGTCTCTCCTGGGCCCCTGTGCAGGGTGCTGGGAGSGATGCATCTCAGTCCCCCACGGAGCAGTGCATGTGCTGTCTGCAGAGGCAGAGCAGCCACTCAGTTGAACATCCTCGGTCAAATCAAAGCACTTTCCGGGTATATTTATCTGCTGTTCCAGGATGAGAGGAAGGGAGGTGGTTTCTGAGTCGCTGGAATGACGCCCTGTGGGTTGCTGCTCCCTCTGCCCCAGGCTCCTGCCTTCCTGCAGGTGGAAACGCATTCRTTGACATCATTTAGTTCATCCATGGAAAAAATGTGGCTGTGGCCGAGGTTTTTGTCCAGTGGCACAGCCAGTGGGTGCAGTGCCATCCTCTCCAGGGCTGCACTGGCCTCTCTGGAAAGCCCAGACCAGGAATYGGCCTGCCCACGGGTGGGAGACTGCTCCAGGCAGCGAGTTTTGTTTGGAAAACCTCTCGATGCTTCCAGTGAATCGTGGATTTGGGAAATTCAGGGCTTGCTATTTTGAGACCCATCCTTAGGCTGACGAGTCGGAGAGGAAACGAGGGCTGTTCCTGCAGTCGGAATATGATGGATGGAAAACCCTTTTTTTTATTTCTGAAATAACATTTATTTCTGGAAGGTATTTCACCAGCGAGGCAGGATATGTAATAAAATAAAACCCAGTGCTTTTATCTCGTTCAGGGAGGGCAGGGAAGAGGAGGAGCAGCATCCTTACTGCTCACAGATGTCTTGGCTCTCCTGCTTCATTTGTGTGAAACACAGAATAATTGCAAAGGGAAAAGCTCTTGGTAGTGTTTGTTTGCCTGGTCCTTTCCCAGGTTCTCTTCCTTTGGAAACAGTTCTTGGAAAGTTGGGCCGGAATTGTGCAGTGAGGAAGAATAAACACCGAWATCAGGAGCTCTGATACTCAGCCCTGGCCCCTGATTCTTAAAGAATTAGAATTTAAACATCTGTAGGTTTTTTGTGCCCCCAAATGATGCAAATTCATAGAAAAAGGTGAACTGACCTTGCCTCAGGAGTGGGAATTTCTCCTCTCTGCACTGAGCTGCTCCTCCCAACCTTCAGTCCCCTGAACATCTTCTGCTGGCTGCCTGTTCTTCTAGGAATTGGGAGTTTGACACAGTTGTTTTCCCTGTCTACCAGGAAAGCCAGAGGTGACACTTCTGAGACAGACGAGAAGTGACTGAGGTGTCCGACTGGGTAAGGCTGATGGAAGGGTCAGGATGTTGGCACATCCCCCTGGTTTGGGTGTGCAAGACAGGGGAAATTCATGGATAGAAACAGTCTGGTGCAAATTTATGAGGAATTTCCCCTTATCATTGGATATGGAGCAGCTAAAATTCAACCAGAGCATCCTGCAGCTTTGGATGGTTTTTTTGGTTATGTCAAGAGCAACAAACTCCTGTGATGGCTTCACRTGTTTCTCAATAGCCTGGATAAATCAGGCATTTGTTGATGTGAAATCTTCCATGYCCTCTGGACAGGAGGAGGGAGCAATGGGAATATCCTCCTGCCTGCCTCCATGAGTGGCAACCTGCATTACTCCTTCCTTTCCTTAGAGAAACTTGGGAAAGGGGCAATAATAGCAGCTAAATTGGCAATGTTGGAGGGTTGAAGTTCATGTCACTTATTTTCCAGACCTGCTGGATGCTTGCAGAGGTTCCAGGAGTGGTGTAGGAAACGGATCAATGATTCCCTGATTGATTACATGTCTGAACGTGGCTTCGTGGGATTTGGGAGCCTCTTCCAGCTCGGGAGGAAGGGGTGGGAGCTTAAATCATGATGTGAACTAAAGTTCCCTGGGTTTGGAAAGGAGAAGTTTGTTCCTTGTGCCCCACACCTGAGCTATTGTGAGATGCTCAAGGTGATCTTTTCATGTAGGAAAAAAGGAGAATATCTTCTGGGCCTTTTCCCCCCTTCTTTTAAACTCAAAGCTGGGAAAGCGAAGATGTTTCATCCAGGTGGATCCGTGCGTGTGCAGGAAGGTTGGAGCAGCCCTTCCATCTGCGGATCCAAGTGGGATTCTTGCTGCAAGCCCTGCCTCTGTGTAGCTGCAGGGAAAGCAAACTTCAGTGGGCAACGTTTCCCAGCCCTGCAAACACACAATTCCAGGCTGGAACAAATCAAAGCAGCAAATCCCAGGCAAATCCTACCAGCTGCCTTCAGCAGCACGCTGGAAAAACTCCCGTGTGCTTCCTGCCTCTTTGGTGTGCGTTGGAATTACAGGAATTTCTTTGAGCTTAAACAGGAGTTTTTCTCGTGGTTTGTGAAACACAGCTGGTCTCAAAGATGGGTAAACTGCTGCTGCAGGAGGGCTCGGGGAGGGATTTTTCCTCCGTGAGGCTCCCTGGGGCAGAGCTGATGCCGTGCAGGTACAATGGGGGGGGTTAAGGAGAGCCCCAAGATGCATCCAGGGCTCAAAGCCTGAGAAATCAATGGGAAGAGCTTCCAGTGCCTCCCTGGAAGTGGGATATTTCCATTCAGTGATGCTCCAAAGCAAAACCCCTTGGTGTGGCAGGGAGGGACAGACCTGTCCTCGCTCTGTCCATCTGCAGATGAGCTCTGGAGCTGCTCCTGGCGTGGGCATCTCCTGCCAGCGCTGCTCTTCGGGGCTGGAAGGGATTTAAACTCCGCTGGAGAAACACRTGCTGGATGCTGTGGCCGTGCCAGAAGTTTGGAGCTCTGCAAAATGCGAAAAAAGTGGCTTTTTAACCCTTTCCACGGCATTGTTTTTAGACAAGGCTGCGTTTGTTCCTTTAGCACCTGGAATGATGCTGAAGGAAATGAGGCAAGGAGAATTTTAAGCCCTCTCTCTCCAATGGGTAAATTACCCCTGTGCAAGCGGATTGGTTTCATGTGGATGCTTCCAATTTCTCCTGCACGTGCAAAATGTTCCTAAAGCTCTCTCTTTTTTTTTTGGTGCTCCACGTGTTTTGCTCTGACCTCCCCAACTCCCTTTGGGAGCCAAGCGGAAATGGGAACCCAAAGGTAGGTGCAAATCTGTGATATTTTCTGCCCACATCCGAGGCCTCGATCGAAAGGGATTACACTTAATACGGATTAAAGCCATTTTCTGGGAAGCAGGTTTGGATATCCGTGTTCTGCATCTGCCTGGCTGTTTTTTCCATCTGTTTCGACAAATCCAATCAATACTGGGGGAGGGGGGGATGTTGTTGTGGGAGAGCCTCTCCTTGCAGCCTGCAAGGAGCCCTTGGCCAGTCCCCTTGGCTGGAATTCACTTGGATACCTCCAGGCAGAGCTGGTGGAAGGGCTGGGATCGTGGTGTGCTGGCTGAGCTGGMAGCTTTATAATTGAGAATCTGCTCATGGAATGATAAAACCAGAGTGGTTTGGGTTGGAAGGGACCTTAAATCTCATCCAGTTCCAACCCTGCCGTGGGCAGGGAYACCTTCYACTATCCCRGGTTGTTCCAAGYCCCCTTGGACACTTCCAGGGATGGGGCAGCCACAGCTTGTCTGGGCAGCCTGTGGCAGTGCAGTGCACGATTTCGGGTCTGGGGACAGCCCAGGGGACAGCTGTGAGCAGAGCCACGTTCCTGCCTCATCTTCTGCCACCAGGAATTCATGGGAGCTGCTCCTTTGCCGTGCTCTGCCCCTCTACTCACCCCCTTTGCTTAGGGTGCAGATAATCCCTAAGGAACTGCTGCCTCTGACAGGAGCTTTTCCCTGGAGAAGTTCATGTGGCTCTTTTTGAGTCACAAAAYGAGGGTTTTGCTTAAGTGCCTGACTTTGGGCACCCTGAGTTGTGGGCTGGGGTTAGAGAAGGACTTTGAGCCCTTTAGCACGAGGAGGGGATGAGGTGGTGGAGCAGGTGATCCATAATCTGGGGAGGAAACTTAACTAAAACTGCCTGAATTGGAATGTTTAGCAGGAGCAGCTGGTTCCTGGCTGAAGTTGAGCCCATCCTGGTGTTCCCTGTGGTGTAAGACAAACACCTCTGTGGCTGGAGCCGTTTTTGGGGTGGTGTGGCCATCCTGTCCTTCTGCATCAATGCTCTGGGGTCAGGAGTTGCCTGCAGGACCCTTTTCCCTGAATRTTCCTGGTTGTTATGTCCATGCAAAGCACGGATATGATCATTATAACCACCCTGCCTAGCAGGGGGTGAGCTCTGAGCCCTGGAGATGCTTTCCTAGGCTCTCCAAAGCCTGCAGAGATCCAGAGCATCGTGGCCAGGCGTTGGACCACAGTGRGTCCTGCTCTCAGTGGCTGACATCCCTCCTGCCCTGCCTGGAGATGATCCTGCTGGTGTTCCAAACCCCTTGGCACGAGGTGTCTTTGTGGCATCTCGGTCCCGCTGAGGCACCACGCTCAGACTGCCTGTGTAAACCTATTTACCAGCAGTTTAATCTCATTTTAAGAGGKTTTTTTTGCCTTTTTCTTCCGTTCTTGCCCCACTTCTCGGGCCAGGTGCCCAGCACAGCTTGGTGGCTTTGGGCAGGGGCTCTGCGGCTCRCRCGAGCCACRTCCTCCCACGGCTTTGACACCTTCCCACGCTTGAGCTGCCTCCTCTGCTGCTCAGCGCTCGGCATCCTTCCAGGCTCCTTAGGGAATGGCTAATTAGGGGCAGAGGGAAGGAGCAGGACAGGCCAGAGGGCTGTGTTGGGGTGTGGAGCTCGGAGTTTGGGCCAGTGCYGATGGAGCTGTCGCAGCCACCCAGGGCTGTTCACCCTGTGCTCACCTGTCTGCCCCAGGCACCTGAGCCAAACCCCTGCTGGAGCCACTTTGTTTGTGGTTCCCCCCCTCTAATTCGCAGGGAAAAGTCCCATTCCCTGCCTTCCCTGCCCTGGCTTCCTGAAGGACACGCTCCTTTCATAACCATTGCGGAGCCGTGCGAACGAGCTCGCTCCAGTTACGCGCTGGATTTTTTTCCTTAAGAGGCAGTTCTGTCCCATCTTTAGTCTGGAGGGAGGCAGCCAGCCCTCAGCTCACACTTCCAGTGCTCAGGCGTTTCTGGGAATCCTCCTCGTCTCCGGGAATCCGCTGGGAGGAGGCTGAAATCCCAGCTGCAATAAAAGCGAAGCTCTTATTAGTTTCTTCTCCCTGCTGGCTCCCTCTGCCCGAATATATTCCATTATTGCTCCAAGCAGAGGCAAAATTTGTCAGACTTGTGCTTCACAGGTCAGCAAATCCCAGGGTGTGCTGGGGTGCACTGGGATGGTGTGAAAAGCGAGGGATCGATGTGCTGGGCAAAGCTGGGGAGGTGACAAAGCACCCCCCGGGCAGTGGGGGCACCTCAGAGCCCTGGAAAGACATGGGGAAGTATTTCCAGAGSGAGAGGAATATGGGGATAGCTCTCCAGAAGGCCACAAAGGGGCAAATATGGGAGTAAAATTAAAGCCTCAAGATCAACACGTGCAAAACATTGCATCCTTCAGAAACCTGGGGTTCTGTCCAGGAGTTCCTCTGTTAAAATCAGCGTGGCCTGGATCTCCTGGGCTCTGTCCCGTAGGGATCTCTGACRAGAACAAGCTGCTTTCTGCTTTTTTTACATGGATATGCCATGTTCAATCCCACATGCCCCTGCTCCCTGGTTTCCTGTGTTGCTGCACACCAGCACTGAAACAGTTTCACGTGATGTTTAATTGATGCTGGTTTGTGTCGTGCAGAAATGTGAGATTGGGCTGGTGTCACCTCAAGCCCCMGGGTGGTGGCACAGGCTGAGGGCTCATTTCTAACTCAGCGTTCAGAGGTGCTGCCAAAGCTTGTCCCAGAAATGGTTTTTGGCTTTCAAGGCTTTTGMTTTTCCTTCCTTCCTTCTGCGAGTGCTCAGCAGTTGTTTTATTTTCTGTCACTGGCAAGTTCTGTTCAAACTGAACCAAGCGGAGCCAGGGAAAGGGGAGAAGTGGGAAGGGATTTTGTGGGAGGAGGCCATGGCCATTCACCCCTGCACTTCTAGCTAAGCACTTGGGTTTTTTTCCTGTTTAATAGCAGTGCTGGTTGTTGGAGGACAGGATGTGCACAGCAATTCCCAGAGCTCCTGGGGACCCTCTTGTCATTTACTTTGTTCAACCCATTGTGACCCAGCAGCTTTGCCACAGCACCAGGTCTGTCTTGTTCAGTCCCATGCTGGGTGCATAAAAATGCCATTTCCCTGTCCCTCCTGTTTAACCCTCCTCTCTGGCAGGGCTGTGTGCAGAGGCGAAAAAAACAATCCCTCCAAAAAAAACCAATCTCTCCAAAAACCAATCCCTGATGTCTGTCCCAGGCAGGAGGGGAGCACGTGGTGGCTCACAGGCAGCTGGGCTGGGCTCACAGCAGGCACAGCCTGTCCTGAATCCCTTGCATTTCCAGGAAAACAGTTGATTCTTGTCACCCAGAGCCTTTTCCAGGCCGTGCCCTACCCTTGGCTTCGTGTGTGCCCATCCCCTGAGCCSGGGGTGTGTGTGCCAGGCTGCTGAGCTTGCCCCAGGCTCGTGGCTTKGCTGAGTGTGGCTCTCACCACCCTCTCACCCTGTGCCCTGAGCACCTCCAGCACCCTTGGGTGCTGCTGAGCTCTCCCTGAGGACTGAGCCCTCCATAAAGGCTGAGCTCTCCCTGAGAACTGAGTTTTCCCTGAGGACTGAGCTCGCTGCTCCCGCTATTCCAGGGCCATCCGGTGAATCTCCGCGCCGTGTTCAGCCGGAGTTCTCAGCTCGTCTCTTCAGGCTTTGGTGTCAGCTCACTTGAGAAACCGCTGGGTCCCCCCCCGAGGCTTTTAAAGCCCCATCAAAGGCAGCTCCTCGCTCCAGTCCCTGCTATCACAGAGATAATAAAAGCCAGCGCACGAGGCGGCGGCTCAGCAGCCGTGGCGGAGGAGAGAGGCCATTAAGGAGCAGAAAAAACTCTTTATTGCTGCCGTGTTAGAGGAGCTCGGCAGCAGCAAGCAGGCCCTGGGGTTTCAGGGCATTAACTCCTGCGTCCGGGAGGTGCGGGGAGCGGCCTCGGTGCTTCTCCGTGTGGGGCTGATGTGCCTCTTGCTTTTCCATCCTCTCCGTGTCCCAGGGAAACGAGGGACCTGCCCTGCCTGGCCCCTGGCCAGGTGTGTTTGCTGTGGGATGCGGGCAGAGGAGCACAGACAGCTCTGTACRCACGGACACCGTGGCTTAGGGACCCCAAAGACATGTGGGAGAGTTCCCTTTACCCCTCAGCTGTTCCCTGGAAGGAAAAGACAAACTGGTGTCCTAAATATGGGAGATGGGGTGTGTGCCTCTGGACAACTCCTGATGGTGTGACACAGTGCAGAGGTTTTCTACCAGGAGCCATAGATCCGCCCCGAGTTGCTCTTTTCTCCTCCTTGTAAGGGACCATGGCTGGGTTTGCAGTGATTGCTCGTTGCTGTGAGGTTTTGGGATAGCAGAMGTGATGCCAGCCCCACAGATCCCAAAATAAATGTGTTAAAATGATCTGCAAGCACTGTTCCCACTGGAAATCAGCAGTGGCTTTGCCCGGTGACTTCATATTTGCGTCCCCAGCATGTCAYGTGGCCAAATCGTGGGTTTAATGCAAAACAGAGTTTAATAACGTGGTTTTTAAAAGCCCGGCCAAAGACACGAAGCAGCAGCATCAGTGCTTAGGGCAGCACTTCACAGCTCATGTTCTTCACCACCCTGCAGGGCTCRGGAAGAGGAGGAGCTGTGGGACCAGCCCGAGTTCTCCCAGCCCTGACSCAGGCTGTAAATCGGAGCTGTGGTGGCAGTGGGGAGATTCCACAGCAGCTGAGGGTCAGGTCCAGAAAATCCCCTTCTCTTCCCTGAGAACCCRTTCCAGTTGAAGATTCCGCCCTGCTCRTYGCAGGGGTGTTGGACTAGATGACCTTTAAAGGTCCCTTCCCACCCAAACCATTCTGTGGTTCCCAGAGTCCTGTTCTTTTCCTCTTTTCTAGTGTAGTTTATCGTCCAGGATTGATCTGGAGCTGGAGCTTGCTCCCTGGAGAGCAGTGCCAGTGGGAGCACAGGAACCAGGAGAAAAATCTCCTTCTCCCCTTTGCTCCTTCTCTGCTCCTTTGGGGTTTTTCTCTCTCCTGGTTGAGGATGCCCATTCTCCTTCAGACCCATTTTTCCTGATTCCTCCCGCTCCCTGGAGAGCTTTGGGCTTTTCATTGTGTTTGCAGGTAGGGCAGGTGATGCCCCCAGCACTGGCAGATGCTCCAGGTACCAGTTCCCCCTCTGGAACGGCCCAGCCCTGGTGAGGTCCCAGCAYCCCTGGGCAGTTCTCCACGAAAAAAAACTCTTTGGGCTTCAGGATGGTATTTACAGCTTCCCTGGGAGCRGCACTTGAAGCTGCACACACATCTTGGAAGCCAAGGAAGCAGCAAACCCAGGGGCTGGGAGCTGAGAAATTGTTTTCCCCAGCTGTCCTGGCAAATGGGTTTTGTTATACATTCCAGGTTCTTCCCTCTGCTGTATTTTGTTGGGTGCTCTGAAGCTCATCTGCAGCTCCAGAGGAAAGTCTCGAGTTATTGATATTTCAATAAAACAAATGAGTGGCAGTCAAGGATCTCAGGTATTTGTTGGAGGAGGGAAGAGGCTTTACCATGCCTCCATCACAGAGTTCCCCATCTGTTGCATGGTCCTTGTGGTGAAATACAGGGAGAGAAGCCTGGACACACCATCGTGGGAAAACTTCCCTGGTTTTGATATGAAATCCTTATCAAATATGCCCCAGCCCAAATCCGCTCAGCTGGCACCTCTCCAGGAGCTGGGTGCCAGCAAACAGCACGCCTGGCACGAATGGGAATGGGAGGAGCAGCTGTGGCATCCCTGGGCAGGAGAACTGGAGCCACAGGGGAAATCATCCAGGCRGGCCCTGGAAAGGCTCAAACCAGTTGTCCAAAGCAATTATTGTTGGATAGCCTCATCCTCAGCAGGCCCCTGGGTGGATGTGGTCCTKCTGAGGGGATGGGTGTAGGAAAACCTGTCTGATTTGATTCCTTAATGGTGCTCTGCTCACCCTTGGCATCCCAGGAAAACATCACACCATGCCTGATTGCCTCCTGCCCGCCCAGGGCTGATGCTCTTCTCAGGTACCAGGTTATACCAGGAGATACAAATTGATTTAAGGAATTCCCCAGCAAATTCCTGGGATGCTGCAGCAGCAGCCCTGGCYGTGCTGTGTCCAGGGAAAAGGGCTGGTTTAGTGTTTGCTGTTTAGGGTCTSGCAGGTTTGTGCACCAGGAAGAGCACCAATAACTGCTGCAGGGCAAGCAGGGCGTGTTTGCTGCTCCTCTCACACCCTTGGCTGTTCTGGCTTTCCAGGGCTGGTCCAGTCAAGGTACAAACCATGGGAGAGGGATGTGCAAACAGAGCTGGGAGGCTGGAAGCTGCTGGTGAGACTTTGGTTTGCAAATCCCAGGTAGATCCTGGTTGTGCACAGCCCAGGCGGCTTGGAAGGTGCTGGGAAGCGCCCGGGTGTGCAGGGAGAGGAGCAAACRGGAGCTGAGCAGCCACTCGTGGGAGAAAATACAGGATTCTCCAGCACCTCAGCCTGGAGGCAGCTGGATCACATCCTGCTTGCTTTTCTTTGGGCATTCTTGTCCCTGGGACCGTTCACATCCGTGTTTTTATTGTGGGGTGCCGTTATCCAGCTCGGAAATGGCATCTCCGGGTTCCCCCCATGCCAAGTGCTCTCCAGCCCAGCTGGTTTGTTTTTTCAAACTTGAGCGAGTTTRTTTGAGAGTTTTCTGGTTGCTCAGCTTGTCCCTGGGTTTGGGGTCAGGTTTCTGCCCGAGGCTGGGAATGTTTGGCCTGAGGATTTATTTCACCCTTCRTGAGTTTAGGGGCAAACCAGGAAATGATTCCATGTAATTCCAGGCTGTGCAACCACCTCCCCCTGGCAGGGGATGTGCAGAGGTGGCACAGAGAGGTCTCTCCCAGGGTTATCACCGTTGGGCAGAGCTCCTGATTTGCTTGGAAGCAAATCTCCATTTGTTCTGGGAATTTCCCCCCCCCCCCCGTGCTGGGGCTCAGTGCTGGCTGGGAGCCCTCAGCTCATTCCCACTCTCAGGGTCACTCCTGGAGTGCCAAGAGCTGGGAAGTTCCTCCTAGGCAAAAGTGTTCTCCAGCCCAGCTGCGTCAGTTTGTTTTCTCAAATACGAGAAAGTTTATTTTAGAGTTTTCTAGATGCTCAGAGATACCATGGGCCATAAACAGCGCTGGAGGAAGTAGAAGAGCAGCRAACATAAGAGTTTATTTTCTGTTAGGCTTTGGTTTATTTTAAAATCCCTAATTCCGAAGAGGAAGTGTTGGCAGTAAGGAAGAAAAGTGGTGAATTTCTTGTTGCAGTGGTGTGCCTGGTCTGKTTTTTTATTCTTTTCAAAAATCCCATTTCTTTTCTCATCCGGGKTTTTTCCAAAGTGACCAGTGAGTGTGAGGAACCCACTTGGAGTCTCGATTACTTTATTTTATTTTTATTTTCTTCACGAAGTGCAGRACTTGGTGCCTTTTTAAACCCGAAATCACGTGCACAGCCCCCGTGTCTCACCTTGTGGTGCTGCTGTTTTGCAGCAGTGATCTCTCCGGTCAGTCAGTGGCCAGCTGGGTGGTTGGATTTAGCTCATGCCTATAAATACAAGGAAGCCTGGAATGCCAGGAATGTGAAGGACATCCCTCACTTGTCGTGGCAGAACCACCAGAAGTTTCTCAGTAACCCTTTGCGGGTCGCTTGCGGGGAAAGTGTCTGTGCATCACCTGCACCTTTACATTCCTATTTATATCCCTGCCATCCTRTTGTCAGTGGGATGTTATATATAGCTTTGATGGTAATTTTGTGTGCTGAATGCAGTTTCCTGGGAGGAAATTGCRTTGAGAAATGGGTGAAGAAGCAATAATAATAGCAAAAATCTGCATAAGCCCCTGTTGTTAMAGCCCACAGCGCTCCAGCTCCTGGAAGAAAAATGCACAGATAAGGCAATAATTTTCCAAACAACATGTTCAAATGACTTGGAGAGGGACTTTGGACAAGGGAAAATGGCTTTAAACTGCCAGAGGACAGGGTTAGATGGGATATTGGGAAGAAATCCTTCCCTGGGAGGGTGGGGAGGCCCTGGCACAGGTTGCCCAGAGAAGCTGTGGCTGCCCCATCCCTGGAGGTGTCCAGGGGCAGGTTGGAATATCTGCATGATATCAGCATGTCCTTGTATTCCAGAAGCAGGGAGAAGGCTCAGGGACCCTCGTGGGTGTGGGACAGCCCAGTCCAGC
The DNA here is from genome assembly GCA_018881555.1 of Amblyornis subalaris. NCBI lineage: Eukaryota > Metazoa > Chordata > Aves > Passeriformes > Ptilonorhynchidae > Amblyornis > Amblyornis subalaris. The sequence goes on from JACAXG010000076.1 coordinate 3,680,267, forward strand.
CTGGCCTGACCCAACACTGGCAGCGGCAGGAGTTGATCCTGGGTTTGCCTGCAAGTAAGGAGCTGCTTTACAGGCAAAAGGAGACACAGTTTAGCAAACACTTAGGGATTGACTTGCTTTTAAGAGTGTTGTTTAATCCTGCTGAAATGGAGAGGATTGCTGATCCTTAAGCGCGTGCTTAAGCGCTTCCCTGGCTGGGGGCTGGGATCYGTGAGGAGCTGGGCTTGCACTTGGCTTGTCTTGCTCTTAGCAGGAGTTGTTGTTGGGGAAAATATTCCCTGATACTGGGACAGTCACTCTTCAGACTTCTGGGGGTGGTTCAAGGAGGTTGTTGGTACCTGATCCCTCAAGCTGGGTGGCTTTGCTGTCACACCTGAGCATGGATTTGGAATCCTCATTCCGGGTCGGAAGCGAGACCATGCTGGCTCCTCACTGGAACCAGGGCCCGGGCTTGGATGTGCCAGGATGTGCAGAGCTTGGGGCTGCTCAGAAAAGAACAAAGGAGAGCTCRTTGGAGAGGAGAACAGGGAGCTCTTCTCCTCAGTTTCCCTGGAAGTCAAAGCCCGGGGTGGAACTGATTCATAAACTGCATTTTTACTTCAGAAGTCTAAAAATAGAGCACGGAGCAGACTCATTCAATCAGTCTGGGACTTCYCTTGGATTATTTTAAGCCCCCTGGAGCAGGACTGGGGGTGCCAGTGGAGTCTCCAGTCTCCGTGCCCTGCCTGGGTTTGGCACGTGTGGGTCCCACTCGTGATGTTCTGCGCTGTGAGGAGCCCTGGAGCCTTTCAGGGATGTTCTGTTCCCTGTTTTCCATGTGGAATTCACCTGCTAAACACCCAACTGTGGCAGCTCCTTGGTTGCTGCCCTGGCTTTGGCTCCATGTGGGGCACCAGCAGCCAAGAGCCACATGGAAATCCATGGCAAATGAAAAATGAGAGGGATGGAGGAGAAGGGAGGGTTTGGAGCAGGATCTGCCGTCACTCGGATCAGGATGAGCTCAGGCTCCAGGSAGCTCAATCCAGCTTTGAAAGGGTGAATGTGAACAAGAGCAAAACACAGTTTATACCTACAAGGGACTAAAACCCATTCTTTGTTCCTCTCCGTTGAAAACTCCTCATAGCAATTAAAACTTCCATCCAAAATGGGAGTTTTCAGAAGAACCTGGTGGTTTTTACTGCCTCTGATTGCAGTGCTGATGAGGATATTTTGGTGCTGAATCACTTCTGGCTGTTTTCTGCCAGGAAAGGGCGACGGTCTGCGCTCACCTCTGACAAACTGATGATGCATCCTCATTAAACGGCAAGAAGGCAGAAAACCGTTCAGTCTTGGCAAGTTTGCCTCAATAAGATCATTTTGTGTGAGGAGAGACACGAAATGAGTTGTAATCCTTTTGTGATGAGTACAAAGTAAGAGGGTTTTTTTTTTCCAGAGGTTCTTAGTGTTGCAGAAACCCTGTCAGGGCAGGTCTGGGCTGATTAAATGAGCTTTGGGATGGATGATGCTGTTCAATAATATCTCTRTAGCTGAGGGTTAAATGTTTTTTGTGCTCAGTGGTGGAACCAAAGGCAGGGTTTGCACTGAGTGCCCTCCCAGCCCTGCTGGTGACACTGGGACACTGATGGGGGGACTGGAGCACACTCATGTCCATGGGGGTTCAGGCCCAAGCACCAGGCTGTGGGTCCCTGGGTCCTCACCAAAGCTTCCTCTGTCCTCAATAAGCAACACCAGCATCTTTTTCTCTCATTTCCAGGTGATCTCTGCAGTATCCAGGCTCTCCTTCCACAGTATTGCTCAAACCAAAGGAATTAGGTAAGATCCTTTCAATATGATGCTTTAAAATAACATTTCTCTCTCTCCCTATCCATACTCCTCATATTTAATCACATCAGACTCTGGAGAAGCTACACATAATGTGGTTAAACAGACACCAAGGGTGCCTTTGGGATGTAGGTAGGATACTTGTAAAAGCACCTTGCAGGCTCTTTGGAATAGTTTCAGATAAAATAATTGAAAATGTGGTGAGTTGTGTGCACTATTCCTGCTGGGAAGAGCAGCAGGGTGAGTTTTGGTGTCTCTTGCTGGAGGTTTTGCTCGCTGGGCAGTGAGGGATCCCRGGACAGCCAGCAGTGCCCATGAGCTGTGGTGCCACCCCACTGTCCCCACTGTCCCCTGCCCCTGTGCAGGAGAGCCCAGGTGGCCTTTCTGTCCTYAACAACTGGGAAATCTCCTCCTGGCTCTGTCCAAGGCCGAATGGTGAGGTGGGTAGGAGTGCCCTGGCACCCAGGGTGGGCTCCCTGCTCCTCCTCTGCTCACTGGAGGAGCAATGGAGAAGGAATTAAAACCAGCACACAGCCCCTATTAAGCAGAGCTGTTACCCTGCTCTTTGTTCAGCTCCCTGCAAAATTGCTTTGCAATTGCTTTTCTTGTTGGTGTGCGTTTGTGTTATTAATCTGGGAACATCTCATTAGGACCACGGCTATAACCGGGATGAGTTCACAGCCTGAATTACCTTTCCTTGGTTTTTTTAGGGGGGAGAGTGTGTGTGTTTTCACCCCCAACCACAGCACACATCTGATTTTCTCCACAGCACGTGTCTTGCTGCTGTTCTGGGTGGGGGCAGCACGGCAAGGATCTGTGCCGCATCCCTTCCAGGATGCGGGAATGGGGTCCCTGCTCCTACTCCCAGCCCTGCCACCCATCCCCACCACCCCCTGCCGTGATTCCCGCTGTTGGAACATATTTTCCATGCCTCAACTGGGCTGAGATTGCTGGAGGGGAACAGCTTTTCACGTGTAGAACCAGCCCGGAGCCTTCCCATCTGTCACACACGGATCYGGCAGATCCCAGCAGGGCTGGGGGGGATGCAGGGGACAAAGGTTGGAGGAAGAAGGACGTGCTGGAAGTTAAAGATTCCTTGTTATGAAGAGAGCCCTGAGTCCAGGAGGAGCCTGCAGTGATTATTGTTTGAAGGGAGAAGAACATCCAAGGCCTTTGGAGGCTGGGAGCAGCGGGGAATTCGCGTGCACGAACTGCAGGGCCTTGGCAAGGGGTGGGTTTAAGCCTTGGGGCATCACTGGAAGGGGTTCCAGGGTGTCATCCCTGCATCCAGCTCAGAGGATGAAGGAGCTGCCATCCCCTGGGAAGGCTTTGCCTGAGTCCCTGTTGCTCCCTGGGCATAGCTGGGGTCCAGGGACAAGGGAGGCTTTGCTATTCCAGTGGGTATGTGGCTTTCTCTCACTCATTTTACAGCTGGCATTTACAGTTCCCACTCAAATCCTTTATCTTGGAAGCCTTTGGCACCATAATTACACAAGAATAGCACAGAGCTTAGGGAGCCTTTGCTTCCAACTCTCTTTTCCTGCATGTTAACCCTGTTCCTCCTCCCCACTGCCAGCTCTGCAGGAACAGAAAATGCTGTCACTCCATTAGCTGAAAACAGAACAGATCATGCTAGAATGGAATTCTGTAATTCCAGGAAAATTCCCTCCTGGGAGTGTCCCCTCCCACTTCACTGTCCCCTGCAGCCACTGAGCTTTGTCTCCATTGCTGCATCTTCCTTCCTTTAAATCAGGTGATTYCTTGCTGCACCATCACAAACCCCTCAGTGACAGAACCTGATCCCACATGAATTAATCTGAATTAAGCTGATCCTGTGGGAAGCAGCAGCAGCTCTGGCTGCCTGAAGGGGCTGCTCACATCAGCCACTGCTGCCCCTCRGCTCMTTGGGGTCTATCCTCTTCCCTCTCCCACTGAAGTGGCTTCCATTGGAAGTGGGAAAAGACTTGTTGGCTGAGGCACAGTGCTCCAAAACATGGTAAATGCAGTGAAATTCGGATGCTGTGTGGATTGTATGGTCTTCAGCCCCACAGCACGAACGTGGCTCTGCTCCAATCCCTATTTTTAGGGTCTGAGAATCAGGATCACGCAAATTAGGAGTGAAATAAATCCCAAAGCCTATTACTTGTCCTTAAATAAGTTTCATGGCATGTAGAAAAATAAAAATCAATCTCGTGTGCCATTCAGTGAAAAAAAAAAAAAAAAAAAATCACTCTTTCTGTCTTCATCATTTCTGGCTACATGAAGCTTGGCAGAGCAGCCCTGTTTCATGCAGAACACCAGATAGCTGTCAGGAGAGCTCTGTGGAGGTGACAGAGTGTTTCTTCCAAGAAACAAGCAGCAAAAACAGGGCAAAAATAATCCTGAATGCAAAGTTTTATTATTTGCAACGTGCTGCTCCAACTGCGCTTCATCTGCAGCTCCAGCCCTGCTGTGGCCGTGCTCTGCCTGCCCTGTCYYCATCCCAGGGCTGCTTCCACAAATCCTGCAGGGAACAGGCTCTGTGCTGATGGGATAGGAACTTTTTCCTGGGGTTTTCATCCCTGTGTTATCCCAAAGGGTCGTGGAAGGGACGAGGAGCAGATCCTCGTGTGCAGCATCGCCCAGGAGAGGAGATTTTTGTAATTGTTCCTGCTTCTCCTCCTTCCCCCCATCCCTCTGGAGGACCGTCAGCACTTCCAGGGAGAAGTTCCACCGTGCTCCGTGCCCATCCCTGGCCGTCCCTGAACAAGGAGCCTTTATTATCCGGCCAGGATTTTCCAGTGCAGCCCCGACCCGCGCCCGCTAATTCCATTACCCCATTCCCACGCTGACTGGYGCTTCCAAGCCAGCCTGGAGGGTTTTGTGGCAGCGTGGTCACACAGGGATGTCGTGMAAAGCTTCTCCTGTGATTTGGACCATGAGTTTTCATTCCCTTTCCAAGTTTTCTTCAGCAAACTCAGCTCTCTGGAGGACAACAAGACTTCTTGTTGCAGGTCCCAATAAACCAAGATTATAATTATTTTCTTAAAGCTTTTTTTTTTTTCCCCCCTCAAGACTTTCCTGCCACAGCCATGACTGTTCCCTGTGGCACATCCTGGCTTCCTCTGGGCTCCATCATCCACCTCGTGCCCCCTCGTGCTCCTGGGGCTGAGTGTGAGCTCTGARCAGAGGAGGGGGGCATGTGTTTATTCATCTCCCTGAGACAGATGTTTTTCCTGGAAGCAGCCAAGCAGGAGGTTAAGGAATATTGGCTCGTGCTGCCTCTGCATGCATTTTTAATGCCGCTGAGAACGGGAAGGGATTTTTCCCATCTCCACAGTGCAGTGAGAGGAGARGAGAGAAGCTCAACACGGGGATTCGCCCAGGCTGGAGCCACCTCCGGACACATTCAAGGGAGCTAAATGAGCACCAGCATCATCCCAGCAGTGAGGATTTATCCAGAGGACCCTTCCCTCCTCCCTGCCTTCCCTGCAGCCCCCTGCCCTGCTGCCAGGGGCTGCTCCCTGCTCCCTTTTGCCCGGGAGAACCATCCAACCGCGCTGAGGGCTCCAGACGAGCACTGCAGCATCATCAGCCCTGGAGTTTCTGTGCTGAACAGCTTGCCAATAGTATCAGGATGTGTGGGGGGGTGAAAGGGAGGAGGGATGGGAAGGGAGGGTCGGAGCAGCATTCCTGGTGTGAGGTGCCCAGGCTGCAGGGGAGGAGCAGGGGGGGCACATGGAGCTGGAGCCGCAGCCTCCATCCCCTGCCCTGCCAAGCTTCCGTGTCTTTGCTCCCAGTGTGTGTCATTGGGTGATCAGGAAATTCCTCGCTGATTCGGCCACCAGTTTGGAATTAAAGCTGGAGTTCTGTCCAGGTTTCATGCCTTTAATCCGTTTCCCCATGGATCCCCAGTGAGTGAGCCCCACTGTGATGCGGGGGTGCCCTTCTGCCACCCCACCACCAAACCCCACTGCTCGCAGGAGATGTGGGGGCGCAAGCTGGAGCTGATCAGGATGTTCCCCTTGCTGTCCTGAAGGAGAGAAGGGACATGGGGGGGAAGTCTTTCAAGGGATTTGCAAGGCTTCTCCAGCACTCTGGAAGCTCCCTGCAGATCAGCTTTGGTCTCTGCTCCCYCTGCCCCTGGGGACGGGGGGCGGCTCCAGCTGCGTGTGAAAATGGCGAGCGATTAAAGTCAATAACAATTAAGTCCTCAAGTGTCTTCTGCCGAGGAGGTTGTTACGGGACCTCTTCTCCTTCAGGTTGGTTTTACAAGGGCTGTTTTATCCCCTGCCAGTGGCTCTCTGTAATTGCACTCTGCCCATTATTCTTTTACTGCTGCTGTGTATTCGTTGTACACACTTCTAAGTGTGGCTATAAAATGGATGGAGAAGGCTGTGGGAGGATCCATGYCTGGGAGTAGGCACGGTTGCTGCGCAGAGCTCTCCTGGAACTGGGACCGGTGCTGGGACTGGCCACCAGCACAAATCCAGAGGCTCAGCACAGACCTCACAAGCAGGAGGCCAAGCGGAGGTGGCTTCTCGTGACAGGGACAAACCTTCCTTAGGGGCTCCCGTGAAGCTCCTCCATTTGCTGATAAGCAGAATCCTTGGCTGGAAGCAGCTCCTCTCCCTGCAGAAACGTTCTTAACACATTTATTTTGGCAAGTTTGCATCCTCACGGAGAGCCTGAAGAATCTCACTGACGCGTTTCCCTGCTTTGCGGGCCGGGGGCTGCTGGGGTCGCCCCCCGAGCATCTGCTCCCCAAGCAAAGGCAGCTTGTGGCCCCCTCCCCGCCAGCAGCTCTGCCTGATGAAGACACAGCTCTGGTGGGCTCGGCTCTGCGGGGTGGGCTCAGCTGGGCCTTGCTGGGCTTTGGGGTCACCTGCCTGGTCACCGCTCAGCGCCTTTGCCCCCGTGGTGCTTCCCTCAGGGCTGCTCCTGTGTCACTGCCCACCCTGAGACCTTTCCAGCACCTCTGAGCGTCTCCCTGAAATGCAGCTCTTGCCCCAAGGATGCTCCAAGGATGGGGAAGGGCTCCAAGCTCAGCTGGTCCAAAATAGGGGACTCGGGAGGCTCGCAGTGCTGGGGGACAGGGAGCTCAGGGCTGGGGGCACTGCCGTGGGCTGCGCCTGGAGGGAGGGAYCCTTGGATGCTCTGGGACAAACCAGCTCCCTCTGCACCCCACTGGGGAAGGGATTGCTGGTGGCCCTTGGAATGGGCTGTTTGGATCTGGTTTATGCTGCACAGTTGGGCCTCTCTTGGCTGGGAAGTGCTGGTGGTGCTTCCACGCAAACAGCGGTGCTGGGGCTGGCCTGGAATCGGGGAGAAGGATCCATCGAGGTAATTATTTGTTTTTATTGGCACACATTTCRTAGGGTGGCAGCTGCTCAGGTACAGAAAAACTCAGAGTGCTGAAAGATCTCCTTGTGCTGCTTTGCTGCAAGTTAAAAACAGGGGGTTCAGGATTTTTGTTTTAATCAAGTGTTTTCCAAAGAGAGGCAGTTGATGTTGTTGGATACCATGGGATGCATCCCACCCAGGTCTTTCCTAGGGCAATCATTCCCTGGTGGTTGGTTGTGCTGTTAMCCCACAGGGTTCGGGTGGTTTTTTTTTTTTCCTTTCAAGAAAGACATTTCTGGATTCCCCTTTTGATTTTATCCATCTGTTCTCCTCAATGTGGAGCCGAAGTGAGGGGGAAATCATCCCTCTCGCTTGATTGGTGCAYGGGGGCTTTTCAAAAACGCGATAATGTGTTGAAGCATAAAATGATACGAGCTGTTATTTTCTTGTCTTATCATCTCCAGGAACGCTCGGCTCGGATTTGAGCTGGGGATAAAGCAGGGCCTGCAGCTCACCCCTGGGCGCTCTCCTGCACAATCATCATCTTTGTGTTATCCGATGATGTAACTTGCTCTTTCCCCGCTGAATTTCCGTCAAAACTCATCTCGTGAGAATTTTTCCGACTTCCAGGCCACAAATAAAAGCGAATCGTAATTTTTCAGAGGACGCGTCTGAAATTTGGCGCGGCGTGGGGTGCTCCTTTCCAGAGATGAGTAATGTGACACAATAGTGTGATTTTAATTAAATTCAGCAGCTTTTGGTGTGCTCCGTATCTTGTTCTGCACGGGGAGGATTGATTCTGTTCTGCTCTATAGAAGTGGATCGGGGGGCATTAATAATGTGGTTTTATCTCGCAGCACTTGACCAAAATCGTTCTCTGACGCTGTTCCCGTTCCACGGAGGGGAACCAAACCTTGGAGGTGCTGCCTGGGTTGGGGGCAGGGCTGGAGGAGCAGCTCCAGGTCACCTCTTTGCTAGTCCCTGACACCCTGCTCACTGACACCTCTTGGTAAATTAATGCTGCTTTAATCTCCCTGATTCCATGAAGCTGATGAGGGAGGCGTTTTCAGTGGTGTGCAGAAGTCCTGGAAAACTGCATGGTTTTCTTTGGGAAGCTCCAGGAGWGCTCAGGATGGTGGGCCCATGGGTTCCAGAGCTGATGGCTGATGGGGGACACTGTCACAGGGATGGGGTCGTCCCATGCTCAAGGAATGACTTGTCCTCCTGGAGAACAAGAGGAGGAAAACAGAAAAGGGGAAGTTTGGAGCTATCAAATGATGAGCTGTGAACAGCCCAGGTCTGAGATTTTGGGATTGAAGCAGCATGAAACCTCAGCAGTGGGACAGGTGGACTTTTCTGGAAGCGTGGCAGCTCTGGGGCTGAGAACCCCACACCCAAACTCGCATGGAAGGCACGACCTGAAGCCCAAAATCTTGGTGAACTCGGTGTCCTGTGGGTTTTATGGACATTGCCACGATGCTCCCTTCAAAACRGGGGATCTGTACACCCAGCCAGGGGAGCTGGGGAGTCCTGCAAGGTGTAGATTCCACACTATGGAAATGTTTTTGTGCCAGATTCCAGGCCAGAAGGACTCAGCACAGCCCCATCCACCCCAGCAGAGCTGCAGAGGCTCCTCGGCACCAGCCTGAGGCTCTGCTCCTTCCCATGTCTGAAGAAATCCCTCGCAGAAGGGACAGCAGATGGGAGCAGCTCAGGTTTCCCGGGTGTCACAAACTCCACCTGCTTTCTGAAACACTCACGTGTTATCACCGGACTGAGGAAAACAGGGGGAGATTATCCTGCTGGTGCTGGGAGGCTGGAATCCCCCTCCAGAAAGGGATAAATCACCTCCTTTAGACTCCTGAGGGTGTTGGCACAAATCCTGGAAACTTCCTTGCAGATCTGCCTGACAATCTCCACCGAGAGCAGCCTCAGGTGGGAACAGCTCCTCGGGATGGAGAGCCCTSAGCGGGACATTTCCACCCTCCCTGCTCCTCACCAGGCTTCCCGTTCCCAGGGCTGGTGTTTGACCCCAAGAAATCGGAATGGAGACAGGAAAAACGGTGAATAAACCACGTTGGATCCTCCTTGCTCTGTCCCACATGGATTTGGGGCCGAGATGCTGCTGTACAGAGCGACCAGACTGAATCTGCCCCATCCCCGACCCTCTGCTGTCCGCAGAGGTGAAGAGCTGGCTGCAGTTGCTGGGCCAAGGCACCCAGATGCTGCAATATGGCTCATAAATAAATAAACCTCCCTGTTTATTGCTGTTAGAATTGCAGCCTACCTGGCTCTTCCTATTAAATAATTCAGAGGAGAGAGCAGAGAGAGAGAGATTCTGTGCGGGGGTGGACGCTGAGGATGCGGCGCGGGAGGGACCGTGGGGCAACCTGAGAGCGAGGGACGGTTTTTTTTTTTTTGCACGAGGTGCCTGGTGAAATATTAATTGATTGTGCCCCTGGGTGCTGTGCTGGGGATGGGGATGGCTCTGCCTGTGCTGCATTTGCAGGGAGCTCTGTGCCCGTGCGATCCGGGAAGTGGCCAGAATGCCCTGTAAGATCAAGGGGGTGCTTTGCATCACATGCCGAGAACCATCACCTGCTGTAAGTCCCGTCCTCCAGAGGAGCAGCTCCCTCTAAACCCCAGAACAAATTACTTGGGCTTTCCTTCTCTTTTAGGCTCTAAAACAAACTCATCAGATCGATCCCACTTCCCTTCCCTGCTTTGATCTGTGGGAGCGATGCTGTTGGATGCTGTGGGGTTTGTCTGTGAAGGAGTCTGCTCTGGGAGCTTTGTTATCTCTAAGAGCCCATTCCAGAACTGTTTGATATCACTGRGGGCTTTCTCTTTTCATCTGGGTGGGATCGGGCTCGCTGCAGCCCCGGCACGGGCTGGGAGGATGAATGGCTCAGCAGGTGGTTTTGTGTGATGGTGGAGCGAAAAAAACCTGGTGCTTCGCTAAAGATAGGAAATAAGAGACATTTTCAAATGAATTTTAATAAACTGGGATCTCTGCAAACATGTTGGCTTTCAGTGGACTCAAAGTACTCATTACTGTTGGGCATTCCCAGGCGTGGCTTTTAATACTACGTAAGAAGTTGCAGCGTGCCTGGAGGTCTGTAAGAATTTCCCAGGGAATCAGGAGCTTTTAGACCTCTTGACTTATGATGTTTCTAYTCATTTTGCCAAAAAAATGACAAGAGAGATTGATCCCAAACGAGATGTTTGCTGCTGGGGAAGGTGCAGCACCATCACCCACCTGGGTGGAGACGCTGCTCCCTGCACGGCTGGGGCCACGGGGGTGATCACTTCGGTGAAAAGTARGGAGATGTTTTAAATAGTGGCTGTTAGTAGAGCCAAATTCAGTTGTGCTGTTGCACTTGGAACTCTTGGGAAAGAGCAAGGCACGAACAAAGGAAAAACCCAAGCCTTTGTCCAAAAAGCTGCCCTTCAGCTGTAGATTTTGGATGGTCCATTTAGTAASCCTCACCTCGGTGTGACTCTTCCCTCTAATTGCATTCTTATTTAGCCATTAGCTGCCATTGCAGGGACACAGGTTATTAATTCCTCCCCTGCCCTGCCTTTCACTGTGGTCCTTTCCCAGCGCTCAAGGTGAAKCTGGGAGGGCCAGCAGAGCTGCATCCCCGTGAAACTCTCATTAGAAAGTATTTTTCTCCCTTTGCTGTCTCCTTGTCTTCCATGGGGGGTGTATCCCAGGAACCAATTACACCTCAAGCCTGGATTTACGGCCGGAGATGTGTCCATGTGATTTTAATATTCTTTATGGCTCTTACASTTCTCTCTTTCTGGCGGGGCGAGCGCTGGGGAAGGAAATAATCGAGATTAAGAGCAGAAGRTGTGTGTAAAAGAAAGGAGGTCGTGCCTCGTGGTGGATTTCTTTTTATTATTGTTGTAACAAGTGATGTTTAAACAGAGGTCACCTCTGAGTTCTCCCTTCTTGCCAGAGCTTTGCATCCTCTCCCTTCCTCCCTCCCGTGTTCGCGCTTTGCACGTGGCCRTGGTGGGACACACCAGCCTTGGGTGCTCCTGGCTGCAGAGGCAGGGCAGCTGTGATGGCTGCTGGAGCATGGAACCATCCTGCTCCATGGCTGGGGTCTCCACAGCTCTTTTCCCTCCTGGACTCACCACCTGGTTGGGGTTTTAATTGAAGTCGCTGCAGCTTCCAGCACTTTTTTCAAAATGCGTCGTCTGAAGCTGCTCACCCAAGGAAGAGGGAAGTGTAGCAGGGGAGAGAAAGCAAATTAATGCCAGTGAAAGGATCCAAAAATAGCAAATTCGGGGGCTAACCAGGCCAGGTATTAAATCTTTCAGGAGAGGCAATCTATCACGGACGGGGAGGGTGGGAGGGAAGAGGAGGAAATTGCTCTGGAGGGCAGTTAGAAGTTCACGTGCATCCAGCTTTGCTCCTCCACGGCATCGGTGTCCCATCCCTGCTGTTCATAGCCTGGGGAACGCCACCTGCCTTCTCCAGGATGTCCAGGAGGGATGGACCGAGCTGCCCTGCTGCCACCCCTCGGTGTCCCTGTGCTGGGGCAGGAGCAGGGCTGGCCGTGCCCGTGGGGACCCCCGGCCTGGCACAGCCGTAGCCACGAGGTGCATCCAGCCCCAACTGAGCCACAGCCCACCCTGGCCCCGTGCCAGCAATAATACATTGGGTTTAATTAAAACAGTATTTTTCATCTCCTTCCTACATTATTGGGTTATTACTTCAGAACGAGCCAAGGAATTCTTGTATTCCCCCCACTCCCTGCCTCGCTCTTGTAATTTGCTTTCTCCCCCCTCCCTTTTTGCCCTTTTGGTGTCCTTTCCCTCATCTCCRGGGGTTTGACTGTTTTCAGCTGTCACGAAGTTGTTCAGAGGGTGAAGCCCAGGGTTCCTAAGGACTCCTTCATCCCGGTGGGATCGGCTGTGCAGCAGTGGGAGATGCCAGGGGGAAGCAGTGCAGGGTGCCCAGCCCTGCCTGGCTGAGCAGGGAAGGAGCTCACAGGAAGAAAGGCTCCGTCACAGCTGGAGGAGAAGCTGTTTCTCCATCCCAACGAGTCCAGCACAGGCTGGACTTAGATCCTGAGGTGTTTGTGCCCTCAGGAAGCAGCAGGGATGGTGTCATTCTGGGAGCTGCTGGGAAAAACTGGATTTGCAATGAACGTTTTGTTCCGAAGCAGCCTCTGCTCAGCAGGATGCTCAGGGCTGGGCTGGGTTCGGGGGCTCTGCTGCGAGGGGTGAGGCACCAATAACTCTGTCATCCCTTTCCTCCCCAGGCCCTTCCCCTCGGAGGAGACCACGGAAAATGATGACGACGTGTACCGGAGCTTGGAGGAGCTGGCGGAGTGAGTGGCCTCACCTTCTCCTGGGGGGCAGGGGGGGGAATGCAAGCAGGAAAAAGTTGTTGTGGATTTCCAGCAAAGGCAGATAAAATTTGACAGCAGGGGCTGGGAGAGCCAGAAGTGCTGCTTTGATCCTTTTGCCAGGAGATTTTTGTGCTCTGACRAAAGTCCCTCTTTTCCCCGGGAGACGTCACTTTTAATCAGGCTGAGTTTATCAGGCTTGGTGGGGGGTGAAGAGGGCCAAGCCCACGGGATCCCCTCCACCTCCTAAATGCCGTCGTTGGCTGCAAAACCCTGGGACATAACTCATCCTCTGGGGTGCCCAAAGCCAGCCCTGGGAGTGAGGTACCCACTGCTGACAGTGCTGGTTCTCCCATGACGTTTTTTGGGTGCTGGCAYGTGGGTCTGCATCCCCCAGGCGTGATTTTGGACCACACCAGGGCAGCCAGAGAAGAGTTTGGCTTGAAAGGAACCTTAAAGACCATCTCATTCTCCCCCTTTGCAACGAGCAGGGACACTTCTCACTATCCCAGGTTGCTCCAARCCCCGTCCAGCCTGGCYTTGGACACGTCCAGGGATGTGGCAGCCCAAGGGACCCATCCTGCCTGTCCTTGGKGGGATGTGGGGCGATGCTGCTGCTGTCTCTGTGTTTATCTGGTGTCTGTGCTCTGCTGCCCATGGTGGTGACATAACAGGCTTTTAAAATCAACCTTGAACTACAGCACACACGGTGGAGTGCAGGAACTATTGGAATTCAATGGCAGCATTCCCATCAGCCAGGGCTTTGCTCATGAAGTGCACTCTGCTTTATATGGAGGGATGGAGTGGATGGGTGAATATGTGGCTTTATACAGTTAAATATTATTGTTCCACAACATAAATAATGAGACTGCTTAATCCAATGAGTTCCTTATGGCTTCAGTTATTACAAAAGTAAATCGTAAATTACCAGCGGAGGGAATGGAGTACCCTGGAATTCCCTGCTTGCTGCTGGCTCCCAGCAGCTGCAGTTTAATAAAATTCTAACTTAGAAAGGGATGCTTTCATGAACAGCATTTTTGTGCCCCCTCTCCAAAAGTTCTCAAAATCCCTTTAATATTGGGGTTTAAAATTCCTGCTTCTCACACACAGACATGCTTTTAATTGGAGAGAGGTTTGGGTGGGAATTCACACATGAGTGAGGATGGCACTGCTGTCCTAGGAAGGGTGGGTTTGGGGTGCTGCACTCGGAGCAGGTTATTTCATGTTGGAAGTGAGTTCCCAGCTTTAACTCTGCTGGGTACAAGGTGTCCAGGGGGAAGCTTCCCAAACTGCTCCTTGTCCCTTGATGAGGGGGGCTTAGGTGCCCAAGCTCCGGTGATTTGGAGGTTTATTTCAATTGATCGCCCTGTTCTGTCCCAGGTCTCCAGCTTTTAACTTTCCCTCTTTTCCCATTCTTTGCAAAATCCTCTTTTTTGCATCTTTATTTAGTGGGGGAAAGCATGTTTAAATCAGCAGGGATTGCACAAGTTCCTTCATCCAGGTCTGCCCTCCCAGTGCAGCCAGGTTGTGCGTGGAAACACAACCTACAAAACAGAGCCAGGATTCACCCATAGCTGTAAAAACCCCAGAACTGCCCTGGAGAACTCCTTAGCACGGGTGCTGCTGCTCCCATTGCCTGCAGCACAGCAGCAATAGTGCCCTTTCTCCCTTGGACCTGGAAACTCCCACTGGGAATGCGCACTGGGCCCCGCTGCTGGGCGCTGGCAGCCCGTGGGACTGATGAGAAAGCTCTTTCTCAGCTCCTGCCCTCTCCAAACAGCTCAACAAGGGCAGCATTCACGAGCTGGGAATGATTCAGTCCATCCAGCGTCTTTGCCTTTCATTTTGCTGATGGTCCAGCAGCCTCGAGAGGATCGGAGCGCGGCCAAAACTCTCGGAGGCGAGGAAGGGATTTCCACAGCAGGCAGTGAAATGCCCCAGTGTGTGTGGAAGGAACTGCTCCAGCCCTGTCCAGCGGAGGTGTGTCACCTCAAGGTGCCAGCCTGCTGTCCCCACTGGCCTCAGAGGGCCAGGGGTGGGTGAGGAGGGACAATCCCGGTGAGCTCTGCACCAGCAACTCACCCTGGGAGAGAGGAGCCTCCCAAAGGGAGCTCTCTGTGGGTGTTGTGCTGCTGGGGTTAAAAAAACAGAATAAATATTGAGCTGGTTCTAACAAGACATTTTGGGGGCTGGTAAAAGGGGTTTTTTGGAGAGTATCAAAGTACTTAATTTCAACTCTAAGTGCTTCAGTGGAGGAGTTTGGTGTCCCCCGGGTGGAGATTTTGGGTGAATTCCTGTTCTGCAAAGCATTCACAATATGAACGTGTTTGTGATGGAGGTGCTGATCTGGGGAGCAGAAGGAACCAGGCTTTGTCCCCGTTGTCCCCACGGTGCTCTAAAGAGTGAGAGCTTTCATCCTGAGCCCGGAAGAGCCGTGGGACAAAAGCCATGCCAGGGCTGGACGGATCAATGGCAGTGCCAGGGCTGGAGGGACCATTTAGGTGGGGGAACAATCTGGAACCTGTGTGTGCAATCATGGGGCAGCCACGGGCTGCTGGTGTGTTTAAAGGGTGTTTAAGCCTCCATGACCCCATTGTGCTTTCACCTTTGGGGTGTTGCAGGGACTAATCCCGGCTCCGGATGCATCCCCCAACCAGCAGATCAAGGCACGTAATTGCCTGGAAACAGCTACTTAGTTTAAAAAAAAAAAAGAACAATTGGTGCTGGAAAGGGGAAGAGAAGCTGAAAGGCTATCAGGGGAGTTAGGAAGTTCTCAAATTCCCTGTTTTCAGCCTGCTGGCCCCTGGGTTTGGCAGATGGCAGCTTGCAGGCAGCCCGGGCAGATGGCGAGGGCCGCTCGAGGTGCCTGATCGATCCTGGGAGCAGCAGCCAAGGGACAATTGTCCTCTGCTGCCTGATTTATTCCAGCCTGCCCTGGTGCCAGACCCTGGAGCAGCAGCCGGTTTGGGGGGAGTTTGTCCATAAAATGAGGTGGGTTTGGCAGCAGCAGCGTGTGGGCTCATCCTCTGGAGCCCGTGCCCCCATATCCGGGGATAAATCGGTGACCCTTGTCCCGAGGATGCCCCTGCAGATCCGTAGGGATGGGGGCTGCTGCTTCCCACGTGGCTGTGGCTGCTGGGAGCTGATGTCAGGAGGCAATTACGCACCTTGCTGCTGAGCATCCTCCCTGCCAACTGCTTTTCCATCCCCCTTTATGGCTCTTCCAGCTGCTCCAAACCATCCCGGTGCCTCGGAGTTACACTTAACATTTAACCTAAATTTTCTCCGCTGCCACTTAAGCTCTCTCCAGTTATTTTGTCTCATTACATTTATGAGAGCCATTAATCCTGGTCCTCTTTACAGCCCCAGAGCCTTCTTTATGATGAACCTTCCCCACTTCRTGGCACTGTCCCTCTCCATTGGCACTGTCAGAGGGATTACACACAGGGCTGGTTTTGGGGTTATTTGTTGGCTGTTTGAAGAATTCAGAGTCAGGCACAAGTTCTGTGAATGGTTTGAGGTGAAACATTTCATTTGCACAACTTTCACCTTTATTTTTCTCTTCTGAATGTAATTTGTTTTGAGGAGAGGATTTGTAGTGTTGCACAATGGACCAAATAAGTGTTTTAGGCAAAGCAGGTCCCCACCAAACCCCACCCCTGCAGAGCTTCATCCCRCAGGTTGGCGTTGATGTCCCCTGCTGTTGTTTTGAGCCCGAGCTCACTGGGAATTTATCCCCAACAAATTTACTCGGTATAGCTGTGTGTTCCCAAACGCTTGATCCTGGAGAAGAAGGGAAGAAAATCTGCCCAGCCTCAATTTCTCAAGGGATGCATCTTCTGGGCACAGTTTTTGCCACTCACCTGTCTCCTGCCAACAGCTCCTTGCTGAAGTTTCTCTCACTGCTGTCACCAGCRTTGCCCCCTCACACCTTCCAAAACACGTGCTGTGCTCAGCAGAATTTCTCAAACGCATTAAAAAAAGTAACGGGCGCAGGAGCCGAGGTGAGATGATAAGTTAGCTGCCACTTTTCTCATTATTTTTGCCRTGTTGGACAAACCAGGCACAACAGCCCCTTAAATAAATGGCTCTGTGGTCCAGGGCACTTGAGCCAGAGCACTTGTAAAAAGTCTTTCCTTCTTTGTCACCTGTATTGATTTTTATGCGTCCTCTGGTGCCATTTCTAGGATCATAYTGGTTGCTGTTACTGTGTGAGGCTCGTTCCTAACGTTCCACTTGGAATGGGGAATGCAAGAGCCGAGTAGAATAGCTGGGAAAAGGCTGCTCTTGGTGTTTCCAGACCAGTGTCTCCATCCAAGTACAATCTGGGTAATTAAAACCCTGCAAGATCTCGTGCAGTGCCTGCACATCTTGCACTCCCTCACCCTGAAACCTAAACCTGACAGATGTGCTGCAAATTTGGGACTCTGCTTGTCCTCTCTGACAGAGACCCTGAATGAGGGGGTTGGTTGGATGAACTGTGTATTTATAGCTGTAAGTGCAGAGTGAGAGTGAGAAAATGAGGGATTACTGGGGTGGGCTGGAGCCTCACRGCTGCTGGGCAGCTGCCTCAGAGACCCTGCAAATGCACTCCCAGTCTGGACCCAGTGGTGGCTCTGAGGTCTTTGGGCTCTYAACCTTGGCCACAGGACTGGAAATTTGAGTTTGGCTCTTGGTTGTCTTGTTTTAGCTCCTTCTGTCCCCTCCTCCTCTTTCTTTTGCTGTTCCTGGTGGTTCTGGCTCTTTCCATCAGCGTGGTTTGGACGGAGTTCTAGTGTGGTGGGTTTGTCGTGAGGGTTCATCCTTGAATTCCTGAGCCTGGTACAAACTCATCAACTTCCCACAGCAGCTTTTATGGGTGAAGAGGTTCTTCAGTGGCTCTCAAATCCATCAGAGCTTCCCCACTTACCCTCACCCACGGTGTCACTGCAAACACGATGTGCAGGGCTCCTTTAGCAGGGACCTGCTGCATGTCRTTTATTGGGGCATCATGGGATGTCTGTGCCCGTGGTCTTTAAGGTCCCTTCCAACCCATTCTGTGATTTTATGGACTTGCTCCTTCCATCCTCACTCCCAGGCAGCATCCTGGCATCAGTCTCCCTCTTCTGGGAGCTGCTCCTTGGCCTGGCTGCTGCCTGCCTGGGTGGGTGTTAGCACAGGGCAGGCATTGCCAGCGAGGCAGARCTCAGCCAAAAGCATTGTTTCTGCCCGAAATTGCCTTAGATATGAAAAGCTTTATTCATTCTAAGCTTTCCTGGCTCGGCAAGATGCTGCCAGCCCAAAGCTGGTTGGATCCATCCTAATAACAGYAATTGCAAACGCTGGCGTGGACTCCGAGGGGCAGCTGAAATCCCTTCCCTAAACCCAGAGCTGTCAATGAATCTCCTAATCCAGGCAGTAGATCACAGGCTCTGATACCCACGGGTAACTCTCAGACTCTGCTGCTTTTATTGGAGGAGTAAATAGCTTTTCTCTGTGAGGAACGAGGTGATCTGGCTTTTCCTTGCTCAAGTTGTTCCGTCTGCCCGTGACACGCTTGGGATGCTGGATTTATTGCCTGAATTCCGTGTGTCCTGAGGTTGCCACTGGCTAAAATCATCCCAATCCCTGTTCCCTGTTTTAAGCACTTGCAGGGTGTGTATTTCCAGCTCTGACACGGTGTGGGGACAGGTGAAAATCGATATGTGCAAGGCAGAGATGTCAACATCTGTACAGCACCRGAGGAGCTTGGCTGCTCCTGGGCTGCTCCAGGAGAGGCTGATCCTCATGGTTTACTGCTCTCCATAAAACTGGCAGCCTCTGGTGTTTCTCAGAGGTACACTGAGAATGTATTTTAATAAATAAGAGTCTGCTGGATGATGGTAAAGTTTTAATACTGCCACAGCTTTCRGTTTTGAGCATCTCTGTTGCATCTCCCCAAAGCTCTGAGGTGGAGGTGTCTTTCTTGGTGTCCCCAGGACGTGGGAGTTGTTCTTATTTTTTGCCCAACTCCAGAAATCAGRGATGGGGAGGGCTTGTTGTGGTGCTGATGAGCAGGAAGGAGTGGAGCAGTGAGCTCAGCCCCTTCATTAGAGGAACAGGAGGAGCGAGGCGCTGTCAGGATGTGGCCCCACGTGATGGGTGCAGTGTTTGTGTCAAATGCCTGTTGGCAGTTCTGTGGGCAAAGCTGCTGGGATGTCCCYGGGCAGGCATTTCTTTCCTGGTGGACCAAGTGGGGCCAGATCTGTGGGGCATCCATCCTTCTCCAGTCTGTGATTGAGCAAAACCCCTGTGGCACTTGGGGACATGGCTTAGGGGTGATTATGGTGGTGCTGGTTCATGGTTGAACCAGATGATGCTGAAGGTCTCTTCCAACCTTGGTGATTGTGTGAAAAACCTTCAGCATCACGTGCTGCCACCTGGGTTTCTCACAGGGGTGTCCTGGTGTGTTCCCACCAYGATCCAGAGCTCATGGCTTCTTGGAGAGGGAGAAAAGGAGAATTTGTCCAGGCTGGGAACAGCAGCAACAGGCTGGGRATGCTCTGAGGCTTGGATGTGGCACCTCTTGTGCAGGAGAAGAGTTCCAGATCATGCTCAGGACACCTCAGGATGCTGTTTTCTCCTTCTGCACACATCCCAAAGCAGTTCCCAAGCGCTCCCAGGGATGGGCATGTCCATCCCKCACTCCCAGCAGGCTCTGCTCCAGCACCAGCACCACCCCAGCCCTCACCTGGCCGCATCACACCCAGCTCACAGCATGAACCCACCCAGCCCTTCCCAAGAACYCTCCAGCCGCGGGAATGATGCACGGAGAGACAGGCAGCGACCCGAGAGGTGCGGGCGGGAAGATCCATCAGGGCCCGGGAGTGCCTGGCTGTGGATGAGGAGAGGAGCTGGGAATATAAATATTGGTGCAGATAATAACAGCAACGCCTGGGAGGGGGAAGATGGATCACCAGCCATTAGTGGGCATTATTGCAGCAGCTGCAATGCATCACTCGGGGAGAACGGGGTGGGTGCATCCGTCGTGCCAGCGCGTTTATTTAAAACCCCCAAACTTTTATTGGATAAATCTGTCCGTAAAAATAGAAAGGGCTGTGTTCAGCAGAGGAATAAAGCTCTGCTGCTCCTTGCTGTGCAACAGGGAGATGTCGAGCGGCACCCTCCGAGCGGAGCTTTGCACCTGAATTTATTTGTGTGTAATTAATACCTCTGTYGAAAGAAGCGGCTCGTAAAATATGCGCGCGCTGTTTGATATTCCAGGGTTTCACACTGTCCTGATCCTGCGGGATTGACTTCAGTGGGAGCCGTTAGCAATCGGCACCTGTAGATCTGAGCGCTGGAATTATTGTTGTTAATTGGTGTTTAATATGGGGCTGAATTTTCAAAAGTGTTCCGAGGCTGAGGAGCCCCTGGGAGGGGTGTGAAGGCTCGGATGGCAATTAATGACTGAACACCATCACCTTCAGCACAAACTGGGCACTGCATCTCTGGGATGCCTTTGGGGCCTGTGCGTGCAGGGGCAGCTCCAGAGTGATGGGGCTGGGTCTCAAGATGTGACATTTTGCTGCTTAATTTCTCTCTGATGTAAATGTTATTACTGGCCTCACCGAGCTGAGTGTCTGGCGAAATTTCTCTGTGGTGGTCAGGAGAGTTTCTTGTTCCTCTGGGAAATGCTGGATTAAAAATCACCCAGGTGCCCACCAGGGCAGGGATTGGGTTTTATGGGAGTTGGTGCATCACCAAGAGAAACTGGATGCAGAGCTTTTAAACGTGGCTGGAGTGCCTATGGCTGGCACAGGTGCCTGGTCCAGGCTTGGCTGTGGGT
The DNA here is from genome assembly GCA_018881555.1 of Amblyornis subalaris. NCBI lineage: Eukaryota > Metazoa > Chordata > Aves > Passeriformes > Ptilonorhynchidae > Amblyornis > Amblyornis subalaris. The sequence goes on from JACAXG010000076.1 coordinate 3,700,583, forward strand.
CCCGCAGAGCCCAGTGGCGTTGGTCTGTCRGGACTGGGATGTTTCTCCTACTGCACAGAGCAAAGGATGAGTGTTTAATATCTGCTCCTGCTTTGAGTGGATCTGGGCTCACACAGCAGTTTGCAGCCCTGGCTGGGGGAAGGGGATGATTTTTTGGCACGAAGGAAGCCTTGCAGTGAGGAAAAGCAAAATCAGATCAAGAGCGAACGCAGTGCCTTAAGCAGACCAAAATCCAACCTGTAAAATGCGTTCTCTTGAGTGTAACATAAACTCACTGATGCCAGAGCTGCTCCTGGTGCTGAAGAGAAGGCTGTGGGCGCCTTTGGGGGCAGATGGAGCTGGAGCTGGTCACTCTGCTGGCTCAGATGGTCCCGCTGGGCGCTTGGCCGGCGGGTCTGTCTCGCTCGRGTCGATTAACGCCGAGCAAAAGCTCTGCAGGGGCAGAGCTGGCGGCCCGTGGTGGCGTGGGCACCCTGGGCACGCCTGGCACGGGGCATGGAAAGGCTCTTGGCTGTGATCCCTGCTCGTGCCGAGCAGCGTTTCGCCTTTCCCAGCCTCCAGCGAGCGGAAAGAGGCGTGCGGCAGGCGCTGATCCGGGAAAAACRGGGAGCAGGGGCCGAGCACGTGGATTTTCACAGGGTTTTCTCACCGTGCTTCTCCTCCCTGCTCGGTGCAAGGGCTGTTGTCGGTTTGCTGATGAAGTGACAGTGAACATCCCCTCTTTATTATCCCTGAGTTGTTCCTCCTTCTCGTTCCAGCGAGCACGACCTGGGGGAGGACATCTACGACTGCGTGCCCTGCGAGGATGAAGGCGATGATATCTACGAGGATATCATCAGAGTGGAGGTTCAGCAGCCCATGGTAACAGCCCAGCTGCGTTTTTACAGCTGCACCTCGGTGGGAGGGCGAGGGAGGGGATTCCATTCAATAAATGACTCCGTGCCGCTGGCAGGTGGGGCTGCTCCGTGTCACTCCTCGGAGCGGAGCTGCCTCCTGGCTGCTCGAAGCAGCTGGGATGGCACCGGCCCAGAGGGGTTCTCCCAGGAGTTTCCCAGCCCAGCCTGTCACCTGAAGGAGGAAGGGAAAGGAAGACCTAATAAGCCCTAAAAGATAAGCTAAAAATAGGAGTTTGCTGCCGAGCCGGGTGTCACTCCAGCCCTTTTTCCGGGGAGGCTCCGCCTGCTCCGTCAGCCAGAGGTGCCAAGGTATTTTTAGCGAGCACTGACAGATCCGTGTGAAGGATCCAGCACTTGTTTGTGCCTGCTGCTCCTACTTGGATGGGGAAGTCTGAGCGTGAGGCATGCACGGCCTCACAGAGGGACTTGGGTTATCTCCAAGCAAAATCACACTCCGTGGATGAGCCAGGGAGGTGCTGGTGGCCCTTGCACCTCCCCAAAGGTGCCACCCTCCCTACCTGTGTCCCCAGCCTTCTGCTGAGCAGAGCTGGGAGGGACCTTCTCCAGAGTGTGACCTTCCCAGTTTTCTCTGATATCTGCCAGCCCCGGGCTTTGTGCAGACTCTAATTACTCTGCCCTGGTTCAAACAGTGCATACCTCTCCCCAGCAAAGCGGGATCGATGGACGAGTTCACRGATCGATGAAATCCCCGGAGCGGGACGTGTGGCTGAGCCAGGCGCGAGGGGCTGGAGCCTGGGAATGCAGGGCTGCATCCAGGGATGCCTGTGCTCTGATTCCTCCCCTCTCCCGGCTCGGCTGCGAGCGGGACAAAGATGGTGCTGGTGGTGGTTGAGGAATTCCATCCCTTCACACCCCAGGGGAGCTCCCYGCACACCAAAACCCTCTCTGGATCGAGGAGTTGGGCACAAAATATTCCCACTGGTCCTGCCAAAGCGCTTGGACCTGAAGTCAGCACAGCTCGTTGGCCACCAGTGTTTTTACAAAAGCCTTTTGGCCCAAGAACTGCCCCTTGGGAAGGTTTTGATAGGAATTTCTTGCATAAATGGCAAAAATGGGGGAAAGCTCCCAGGTAGGATAGGATTAGGATTAGGAATTGGCAGTTTTTCTCTGTCCCTCCACATTGTTTAATGTCTTCTGCTGAGCAGTGTTGGAGTTGAGAGCTCTGATTTCCTTTTCTCCCCTTCCCTGAGCGAAAGAGTCTATTTTTAATGTGACACCTGCCAAGACATTGAATTTTTGGTCAGATTTGCTGCAATAGCAAGCGTGTGATGCTAATGGCTTCTTGTATTTCTGCATGCTGCAGATTAGATACATGCAGGTAAGAGGCTTGGATTAAAATCTGGGGTTTCATCCAGCTTGGAGCTCCRAGCTGTGAGTTCCGAGGGGGTGGACAGGGGATGTCTGTTCCTGTGCATGATCCATAAAAACTCCACCACTGAATCCCCTCCCAAACTCGGAGCCTGCCCCTGCCAAGTGCAGCAGCTCCCAGCACGTGCTCCCAGCTTTGCAGATGTCAGAGCAGGAGAAGTGGCTCCGGGAGCTGGGGCTTTGGGAAAAGCACGTTTTATCAGATTTGACCTAAAATCGTGAGAATTGGCAACCCTGGCCAGGGATTTGTGTAAGTCTAACGTATTATTTATGACCCACTTAGTATCTRTTGTGAGTTTCGTCTTAAGCAAAATATTAAAAATAAAAAAGGGGAAAATCAGCCTTTATCTCTTATTATTCTCCTTTAGCTGATAGTCTTTGGTGGTGTGGCTGCAATAAACACAAAAAATGCAGTGCTTGCCAYGTTGAAACATATTTAATAACACAGCCAGGGTTCCTCCTTATATTTTTTGGGTAAAAAAACCTTCCCTTTAGTCTAAAGCAGTAGTGGTGCTCTCCTGACTTTCCAAACTTGTGCTTGGTTGCTCTTGCTGAAGGCTGAACTGGAGCTCCACCAGGTTGCTGGACCACCCTTAAGAGCATCTGACCATGCCTTGTTTTTCCTCTTCCTAGAAAATGGGAATGACAGAAGATGACAAAAGGAATTGCTGTTTGCTAGAAATCCAAGAAACCGAGGCCAAATACTACAAAACCCTTGAAGATATAGAAAAGGTGAGAACAGAGCCACGTTTTCCATGGCATCCCCTTCCCCATCAGCCCCTGATCCCACATTAGCTGTGCCGGGTTACTCCTTGCTCCTGGAGCTGGCAGATGTGAGGGGGCAGGATCGATGCATCCACATGGAAAATGGGAGAGCAGGGAGATCTGGAAAAGCAGGGCTGACAGGCACAAATGTGCAGCCCGTAGGAGCCGAGCAGCCTCTTTTTTGTGATTGCTGCAGATCAGAAAGAGGCTGAAAACCCTCCCGCTGTGTCCCCCCCTATCCCGGGGTGAGAATCTCCCTCTCCTGGCTCAGCCAGGCCGGGCTGGGTGATAAGAGCCACGTTTGCAGATATCTTATCGCTCCGACAGCTCCGGAATAATTTCTGTGTTCCGAGTGCTTTTCGGAAGCGCCGAAGCTGTGCTGACGTGTCGCTGAGGCTAATTGGATTAAAAGCAACGTTGTGCTGCTTAAATTCGCGGGGTTTAATTGGTTTTGATGAGTTATTCTGGTGCCTTTCTCCCGCAAACAAATAAAAGCCAACACCTCAGCGAGCCGGCGGAGCCGTGGATGCGGCGGGAGCATCCTGGAGGTGGCTCCTGCTCCGAGGGAAAGCAGCAGGAACGAGGAACAATAATGAAAATCCAGCTGCCATTTCGAATCACCCCGATGCTTTTGTTTCCTCCCCTTTTGCCATTCTTCCCCTCTGTCTGCTGAAAGTTCCCCCGAAGAAGCTGCGAGCAAACCTGGCACAACGGAACAAGGTTTCCCGTTTTCCCAGGAAAATGTCCCAACGCACGCGGCGTTTCCGTTTCCAGGGAGCCCTTGTTCCTTGGAAACAGCCACAGCCCTTTAGTTGAGTCTAGATGAAGAGTTAAATTATTGCTTTCGTGTCAATTCAAGCTTGCAGAGGCTCCGTGGGTTCTGGTGGTGTTACGGGGGGAAGCTCCCGTCTTTGGTGTGCTGTGTTGGGGATTTTTTGGAGTCAGGAGTCGCGTAGATGTTCCTATTAATATGTATTTGTTCAGAAAGGCATTTCCCATGTAATCACATCATCGCTGCCTTTTCAAGGGCAAAATTCTTGGGAGATAAAGAGCTGGGAAATGCTTCAGTGCAGCCTAGGAGGAAGGAGCTGAATGCATTCAACCCCCCCTGTCGTGGGTTTAGCAGGGGAGGGGGCTGGGTGCACCCACAGAGGGGGTCGTGCACCTTCTCACCCCTGGAAGTGCCGTGGGAGCCCAGGGGAGCTCAGGGATGATGCACTCATGGGAATTCCTGCCTCCCACTTCTATCACTGGTCCTTCTCTGCCTTTGCAAGTGCTTAAACTCATTAAAAGCTGGCTCTTCCCTGCCCAGGTGAATTCAACTGGTGAAGCAGAAGAAATAAACCCATTGCACAACTCCTCCCTTGTTCCCTCCTCTCCAGTGTCTCAATCCCTTTTCCATTTCCCTCTTGGCAGAACTATATGAACCCCCTGAGGCTGGTGCTGACTCCCCAAGACATGGAAGCTATTTTTATCAATTTGGAGGTAACAGCATGGATATTGTGCCTTAAATCTTTGTTCTTTTCACAGCAGCTCAGCCCTCTCCCTGCTCAGGAGAAGGTTTTCTGATTTCCTGTTAGATTTGTGCATTCACCTGGAGAGGCTCAGCCTTTCATGTGCTGTGGAGCTTAAACTGGTTTAGGAGATATTCTTTAACACTCAATTTTAGAGGTGGGGAATATATGAACTCTAGTTGAGAAAACAATTCTATCCAGTGGATGCTCCAGGGCTGGGGCTGTGGGTTTTAGCTGGTTTAGATGGTTTGGGATGAAGGATTTATTTCTGCTCTGGCTTGCATGGGATCTGGGTGAGAACTTGGCATCTCCTCCCTCCCCATCCTGGGACATTGATCACTGTGCAACCTCAGGTGGAATTGCACCCCTGTACTCCAGGCCAGTCAGGGCTGCATCCCACTGGAACGACTTTGTTTAAAAACACCTAAAAGAGGGAAAACCCCTGACTGCTGAAGTAGTGAATGTGCACTTCTTTAGGCTCTGTTTGCCCACTCGATGTGAATGTGTTTAAAGCATTGACTGTTGCTCTGTTTTAGGACCTAATTAAAGTGCACTTCAGTTTCCTGAGAGCCATCGATGTCTCGATGATGTCTGGGGGCAGCAGCCTGGCAAAAGTGTTCCTGGAATTCAAGGAGAGGTAAAGGCATTCCGGGCTTCAGGCTGCTCCAGTTTTAACAGATTTGGGTTAATATTTTCAGAGATTTGAATAGAGCTCTCTACTCTCTGCCTTCTCACTCTCTACTACTGCCCAAAAGGAGGTTGGAGCCACGTGGGGATCTGTCTTTTCTCCCAAGCAACAAGCCACAGGACAAGAGGAAACAGGCTCAAGTTCCACCAGGGGAGGATTAGATTGGATATTAGTGAAAATTCCTTCACTGGAAGGGTTGTCAAGCACTAGAATAGGCTGCCCAGGGAAGTGGTGGGGTCACCATCCCTGGAAGTTCCCAAAAACCGTGGAGCTGTGATGCCTGGGGACACGATTTAGTGGTGAACCTGGCAGTGCTGGGTTGATGGTTGGACTCAATGGTCTTAGAGGTCTTTGCAAACCTTAATAATTCTGTGCAGCAGACCAGCTTTGCATCCTCCACCACGAAAATGCTCTCAGGGAGCTGAAATATCACTCAATGCTGGCATTAAGCAGCCAAATCCAGTCACAACCATGTTGGATCACCCAGGGCAGAGTCTGGGACATCTCCCCTGTGACCAGCCAGCCTCAGTCATGTGGCTCCCATGGATCCTTGTTCCTGCAAGCCCCTGGCTGCACCTGGATTTTTCTCGAGCTCAGCACCCCATAGGAGACTGAATACCCAATGTGTTTATGGGGACACATCAGAGGGGATAAAGGTGGGAACGCTTTGGTTGTGGTGAGCTGGAATGGAGTAAAACCCCACCGGCCTTCAAGGGTTTAGCGTGGTCTCCTGCAGGCAGCAGAGGGCCTGTGATGTGGTGAGGTGGCTCCTGTGCAGGGCAGACGTGGCCCTGGCCGGATCAAAGTGATTGTTCACTCCTAAAGAATCCCATATTTGGCACAGTGCTCGTCCCGCACCTTTTGCAGGGTGAATAAATGCAAAAGTTGCTTTCCCAAACAGGATCGATCCTGTGCTTTGGCAGCTGCRAGCAGGAGCACCCCAGCACACAAAGATAAGGTTGATAAAAGCCTTTAATATCCTTAATACTAATGAAAGGGTGATTCATTGTGGAATCGTGCCAGGCCGTTATTTCGCTGTGATTAAACCAGTGTCTAGACACAGAAATGCCATTCAGAAGTCAATAACTCCAGAAATACCATCTGCATTAATAACACACCGTGAGCTCACATGCTCCATCATTCGTGGGGCCTCTTTTTACAAAGGGCATTTTTTTCGGGATTAAAAAAAAAAAAAAAAAAAGTTTCCAAAGAAGAATGCAAATAATTTCGAAATCCACCTCCAACTCACTTAGGTGCTTTTGATCTCCTGGATTCCTGGCTCAGCTCTGTGCATGCCAGTGCCATCCCCGGGGCAGGGAGCAGGGAAGGGACACGGGAGGGGTTGTGGAGGTGGCACTGCTCCCCAGGGACATCCCATGGCTGTGCCAGGAGCATGAGGCTTGGGTTTGAGCCTTTAAATGAGTGTTCAGTGAACAAACTGACCCATGTCCTAAGGGACTTTGCAAACAACTTCTTGAAGTACCTAAAAGCCTTGGGAAGATGTGAGGGAAGGAGCCAGACTGGCTGTGAGGTGGTCACGGTGGATCTGAAGCTCTGTACAGCCCATGGGGGTCTTGGGGACCTCAGTGCCATGGGAAACTGCTGCTCAAGGGGAGTTTTACCTTGGAGAAGTCCCCAAAACCAGATTGTTGGGGGTGAAGAGTTTGGAGCAACCTGGTGTAAATAGGCAGAGTCCTTTCCTGCGTCAGGAAAGACAAGAATACCACATTTTACAGCCAGGAAACGGAGGAGGAGGAGAAAGTGAACTCACTGGGGAGATGTTACCCCACCAAGACAGGAACATGGACCTCCAGAGTCCCCAGTTGGTCCCTGGATATGGGACCTTCCTCCATCAAATCTCTCCATGACAAATAACTCTGACTTCCCTCCGCATCCTGGGAGACATCCTGGCAAAGTGATGCATCGCTCCTTGGCTTTGCAGGGGCTTTTTTGAAGGAAATGGTTTGTAAATCTCTTTCTCTGAAAGCCAGAGGTTTGAATTTATGCCCCTGAAGCCTCTTTGAAGCTCTCCCGGTGCTGGCAAGGTAGATATTATTGTGCCTGCTCGGAAGTTGTCAAGGGGAAAAGGTAGAAGAATAATCGGTGCTGGCTGTGGTTGCGCCGGGGCTGTGGCTCCATAAATCTCTTCATTCACTTCCCTCCGGGGTCTGAGAGTCCCATGTTTATGGAGCAGCGCTGGGTCAGTGGCTCCCAGATCATCTCCATCGAGAGACAAGGCCCCCAGATAATGGATGAGTTGCAGGGCTTGATGGAGGATGTGTCTTATCAGCAGCAGAGCAGTGAACGGCCAGGAAGGGGGAGAAAACCCAAACCTGTCACGCAGGATTAATGAGGGAAGTGAGGGAAAAGGGGGAATCCACGACAAAACTGCTCTGTTTTGTCAGGTGTTTAAATTTATAGCCCGGGGTGACCATACAGAGCTTCGCTGTGTTTCCAAGGGCTGTGACAACCTTCTTTTCCCAATTACCCAGGCTCTTGATCTCTCAGTCTCTTGGCTCAGTCAGGGAGGAATGAACTTTCTGAAATGTGTGAGAGAATCGTCACAGGATCACAGAATGGCTTGAGGTGGAAGGGACCTTAAAGCTCATTCAGTTCCACCCCCTGCCGTGGGCAGGGACACCTTCCACTAGCCCAGATTGCTCCAAGCCCCGTCCAGCCTGGTCTTGGACATTTAAAGGGTCAGCCATGAATTCTCTGAACAACTTGTGACAGTTCCTCACCACCCTCCCAGGGAAGAATTTCGTCCCAGTATCTCATCTAACCCTCTGGCCACCTGGCCCCTTGTGCTCAGCATGAGCTCAGTCACCTCCACGGGCCCTGGAAACTTCTAAATGTTTAAATGCTGAAGATCTAAATGTCGAAAAGCCATGCAGTAAAGGAGAGTTAATACTCTGCTAAGCAGTTCTGTGTGGGAATAGCTGTTTGCCTGGTCCTTTTGCTGTGCACACACATACAGATCTTTTACAACAGGTTATAACTGCCAGTGTTTCTCATTAACTCTGTGATTCCCTCCCCTCCAGGCTGCTGATTTATGGCAAGTACTGCAGCCACATGGAGTATGCYCAGAACACCCTCAACCACCTCCTGGCCAACCGGGAGGACGTCCGGCAGAAGGTGGAGGTGAGCGGGCAGGGGGCTGCYGAGTGCTGCCCACCCTTGGAAGGGCTTGCTGGAGCTGAGGATGGGGTTTGGGAATGTTTGATGTAGCAAAAGAGGAGAAGGATGTGAGAGTGGGTCTGTGCYGCCCACAGAGGGAGTTTGTTAAAGCCAGATCCACGCTCTGTCCTTCCTCCTCGAGTTTATCCAARTTAAAACAACCCAGGGACTTTATCTGAGTGGGACTGGCTGGGACGAGTTCTCTGAGTCGTGCAGGGAGACCCAAAGGCCCCGAGCATCCCCAAGCCAGCAGCCACGTGGTTTTCCAAGGTCCCCAGCAGCATCAGGGACCGTGAGAGGCAAACCCAAGTCCCCAGGCAAACGCTGGAATTACTGCCCTGTCCTCCTTCCCCAGCATAAAGGCTTAGTGTGAATAGGGGCTGATGCAGATATTAAGTGAATCAAAGGAGCCCCGGAAGGGATGCATTGTTGGAGCTGCTGTTTTCACCCAGCTCTAATTCCTGCTTTGCTCTCGATGCTAATGGGAATTTGCGGGGCTGTCTGTACGCGTTACCTCGCGTTCCGCAGACGCTCTTTGATTTCCCGTGTAAGCCCAATTTATCAGGGATAAAACTGCATTTAGGGGTTGTTCAGAATGCGTTCTCTGGGTCCTGCATCAAGGCTGCAGCATCCAGTTGCTCCCGGGCTTTTGCTGTGCCTCGTGGCAGCTCTGGCAGGGCACGCAGGGGGCTCAGCCGGCACGGCCGCGTTACTGAAATGGATCTGGGCGAAGGTAACCGAGGCAAAACTTCCTGTGACCACAATTAGCTCATCTTAATGACTCAATGCTCATCAGTGACTCCAGAGCCACTGATGAGTGCTCAGTGCCAGCCCCTCACACATCAGCCACACGAGTTTGGCCCGGTGAGGAGGTGGCTGAAGCGAATGTGTTTAATGTGACATTTCCCCAGGTCTGAGAGCGTCCGTGTGCTCCCCTAATGAGCAGCGTCTCATTAAGSTGGAGTAGCTCATTTGCATGGCAATGGCTGTATTTTAGGGTCCAGCCCCTGGGATTAATTCCTTGATAACCTCTGTGGTGGGAGCCCTGGCTAGGTGCCTGCAGGGACCACGAGCCCGTGGGCATCAGAACTGAGTTTACAGGAGCCAAATGAGCATCCACAAGACACCAGAGACTTTTTTTGGGGTGGGAAGCTGCTGTTTTCCCTCAGTTGCCTCACTGYTGATTTCTTGATCTCTTTCCTAGGAATGCACACTGAAGGTCCAGGATGGGAAATTCAAATTGCAAGATCTGCTGGTGGTTCCAATGCAAAGAGTTTTGAAGTACCATCTCCTGTTAAAAGTAAGTTTTTCAGCTCTGGCACTTCTCTCCAGCTGTGGCATCTTTGAGCTCTATCAGTGGAAAGCAAATCGTTGCCGAATGCAGAGGAAAAGGGTTGGGGTTTTTATTCCCCTTCAAATAAAATAATTACTAGAGCTACTTAACACAACATAGTATTTGTGCTGTCTCCTAAAGTACGGTGACCTAGGGTAATTCTGCACTYGTTAGCCACGAGAGGCACTTAATGAATATAAAATAAGCTCGCATATAATCTGATTATGTGTGAAATTCCTGCCGTCAACTCTGCGTAACAGATCTCTCAAGCACCAAACGCTCGGCGTGCTCCCTGTCCTATGGCCACAGCTGCCTGCCCGGGCATCCCTGCATCCCTGCCACCTCCCTGACGTCCCTGCCACCTCCCTGGCATCCCTGCCTTCACCCTGGCATCCCTGCCACCTCCCTGGCATCCCTGTCACCACCCTGACAACCCTGCCAACACTCAGGCGGGTGCCCGCGGTCAGACCCTGACGGAGCAGGCAGGGTCTGGGCAGCCTTCCTAGCACACCCCAACCCTTTATTTTTATTTATTTATACTTTTCCAGGAGCTGCTGAGCCATTCCTCAGACCGACCAGAGAAGCAGCAGCTGAAGGAGGCTCTGGAGGCGATGCAGGTGCGGGAGGAGGAGAGWGGCAGCGGGGCTGTGCTGGGCTTGGGGTGCAGCAGAGCTCTGCTCCGTGAAACAAAAACTTACGTGGAAAAACCATCCAGCACCAGCTCCAGGGAAGGCAGCATCTCCTTTCCTTGGGCCCACAAGTGTGTATTGGTGGCCATTCCATGCGGTGGCTCCGCRGCAGATCCGTGCCCAGCGCCGCCATCCTCCTGCTCCCGAGGCGGCTGGGGGAGCTGGGCTCTGTTGACAAGTTACGACTTTCCACTGATTGCTATTGTGTGTAAGGAGGCCGTGCCAGATCCGGCTCTTGTTTTTGCTAGGAGGGATTTGGAGGAGCTCCAGACGGATCAGCAGCTCGGGGAGTGTTGCAGCAGTGGGAGCCTGTCTGTGCYGAGCGTTCCCTGTGTGCTCTTAGCCAGGTGCTGGGTGGGAATTCTTTTATCCAAGTGGTTTTTATTTTTTTCTGTTAAAGGGAAAATGTTCTTTCAACAGTTGGCAGCTTCTGGCATCAGCATTTTCCTTTGCTTTAAACTTTTTCCAGCTTTTAGCTAAACACACSCCCAAATCTCAGGAAAACCATCAGCACCAAAAAATAAAATTGTAGAATCATCCAAATGTTTTTTGACTTGGATATGGCTCCCCACACACACATATTCACACCACGGGAGCATCATCAGCAGAACCTGACCTGGGGATGCTCATTAACTCCAGGTTTTTCCTCTGGAGAGCCCCTCMGGATTCATCTGTGGGTTCGCTCCCGTGCTCGCGGTCACTTTGTTTTCTCCCTCGTCGCTGCAGCTTTTGTAACGTCGCTGCATTTCCTGGCACTTACATAATGTGGGTGACCTTTCCAGCCATTATCCCTGCCAGCCCAGGAATCCAGGGCTGATGTGTGGCTCGCTGTAGGGCTGAGGTTGTTTGAAGGACGTYGCGATCACAGCGCGCTGCTGTGGCCTCAAATGAACGCTCGACCTGGTGACAGCACTTAAACCCTGCTCATGGCCTCATCATCCAGCACCCCCCAACACCACCGCTAAAATRTAAATGTATTTTTGCTCTGGCTCTGCTGCAGACTCAGCATTTTCTGCAGGAAGCTGTGATAGCCATCAGGGAGGTTTGTGTCTCTTCCTCCCCATCGCCAGGAGCGTGCGGGAGCAGTTCCGACCACGCGGGGCTCGGGGGGCACTGGGAGCCGTTCAGTTTGGTTTTAATTGATCTGTAAACCAAGGCTTAACTTCCAAGTGATGKCTTTCATCACCAGTCCAGCCTTTCTGTCTGCTGGGCTGGCAGGCAGCAGACACTGCTGCTGTCTGGGGCGAGAGCCGTGCAGGGGGATGGATGGAGTGACGTTCCCAAAGGGATTCAGCTCCCTTTTATTTTGCGTGAATAGTTGGTTTTTGCAAGGCAAGGGCAGGACTTGCACCAAAAAAACCTGTTTRTGGTGAGGATTTTTTGGTGCAGGTACCAACCCTCTGTCTGAGAACGCAGAAGTGAGTCCCCAGTAGGAGTGGGGGAACGGCAGCTCCCAGTGAAATTCCACAGCCAATGTTTGCAGGTTGTTGTTTCAAGTCGGGGTTGATCCTGGGACTGTGTTTCCCTGGGACTGTGTTTCCCTGGGAYTGTGTTTCCCTGCTGCAGAAGGCTGTTGGCTGTGTCGTTTCTCATCACCATCGCTGCCATCCCCGGGCTGGTGATGTTACAAGTATTGTCACACAGATCTGTGGTTCTGGTCTGTGATTAACCCTACTTGTGTTGGGGAGCTGGGGAAGGTCTGACCCGGGGGGGGATGTCTTCCAAAATCCCGTGCTCAGATTTAATCCAAGTTGACAAGAGCTGTTGTTGAGGTCAAGGAGGGAGCAGATAAGAAGCAAACAGGCACAGAAAATCCGCTCTGAAAGGTGCAAGAAGTTGTTTCAGTGGAAGGGAGAGTTCCTTCTCTTTGATGGATAAAAATTTGAGGTTTGGGATTGCTGTGCTGCACGGGATTCYTGCATTGCCAGGGATTCTTGCATYGSCAGGGATTCTTGCATCGCCAGGGATTCATGCATTGCCATCTTCTGGGAAATGGAAAAAACTGCAGCACAGCAGTGGGAGCACCAACAGCCTGTCCCGGGCTGCACTGGAGTCCTGCTCACATTCCTGAGGGATCCGTGGAGCCAGGCTCCTGCAGGGTAAGGTACGAGTGTCATCTGGAAAGTAAAAATCACTGTTCTTGCTTTTCAAGGACTTGGCCATGTACATCAACGAAGTCAAGAGGGACAAAGAGACTTTAAAGAAAATAAGTGAATTCCAGAGCTCCATAGAAAACCTGGTAAGTTGGAAAATCCTCTTGAACCCAATTTAATTTGATTATTTTTAACACATTTGCTTTTTTTGTGCAATTACTGCTTACTCTGATATGCTGAAAGATSCCCATGTGCTCAGACACTCTCTTAGTTTGCTGATGGTCCAGCAGTGGATGCTCCATCCCAGAGCTGCTCTGGCTGTGATGGAGGGTGACTTCTGCTGATGTTGCCCTAAAATTGTTTCTCCAGCTTTTTCTCACGTTACTGGTGTAGGGAGGACYCAAGAATTCCCCAAGCTGGCTCCCTGGCTTCTATTAAAATGGATTTTCTTCTGCTGTTAAGAGGACAGAGGTTMACTGAAAGTGCAGAAGGGCTCATGTGATAWRGCACCSAATCCCCCAAAATCTCAAGCAGATATTTTAAGGARAATMTCATYCTGCAAACTCCAGAGATACCAAACACTCAGCCCCATTACTGTGCATCAGCTGAACTGGAGCAGTGCTGGGTTTGGGGCTTTAAGCCTTGACTTCATTTGGAAACAACTTCTAATTGATGATTATTTAACAAAGTCCTCAATTATTGTAGAAACCTCTGAAAAACAGGTTATTGGAGAGGGGTTTGTTTTCTGGACCCCAAACCTTGCAAAAATGCTTTGCCTGCTGAGCCTTGCCCTGGGGTGCCAGCGCTGGAGCTCCAGGGATTTCCCATGGTCCTGTACCTGTGCTCAAGCCCAGGCTCTCCTTGGAGCATCCCTGGGCTSCCCTTGGGGCATCCTCCCTCCCCTTGGCGAGGGCAGTGCTGCTCCCAGGAGCCCGAGGCAGGGCTGGGGGGGTGGGATCCAGGCAGCTTTGGGTTTCTTCCTGCCCAGAGCATCGTTCCAGGCCTGGCTGTGGGTCTCATCCCTGCTTTGCTTCCTGCAGCAAGTGAAGCTGGAGGAGTTTGGGAGGCCGAAGATCGACGGGGAGCTGAAGGTGCGCTCCATAGTCAACCACACCAAGCAGGACAGGTGAGTGAAGCACCACAAGTGTCCCCAGACTAAATGTGCCTTCGTTTMGCAATTCCCCTGGAGCTCAATTATTTAATTACTGCCTGGACTTTCACTGGCATAACCCAGCATCAGCGTGAAATCACAGCAGGGTCCGAGCGTTGAGGGGAGCTCTGCAGAGCTTTCCCAATCCTCCCCCTTGGATTTGCTAATGAGGTGTTTGACCTGGGTTTCTTGTTTGTTTGCTTGTTGTGGGCAGGTATTTATTTTTATTTGATAAAGTGGTGATCGTCTGCAAAAGGAAAGGGTACAATTACGAGCTGAAGGAGATCATTGAGCTGCTCTTCCACAAGATGACTGATGACCCCATGAACAACAAGGACATTAAGAAGGTAGGTGGACCAAGAATGAGCTCTGGAGAGCATTTTGGAGCTGTTTCAGGGTAGTACGTTCCCATTAGCCTTTCAAAATAGCAACAGGGCTCGCGAAAAGCTGGAAAATAAACGCTCTGCTTTCAGGGCAGCCTTAAAGAGCGTCGGGAAATGTTTATTAATGTGGGGCCGGGCTGGATCCTTGACCTCTGTCCTGGCAAAACAGCCCTGAGGAGGCYGGGATGGTTGGAGTTCGGAGGGAGGAAGCTGCTCCCTGCTTCCTGGCCCAGTGTCAGGGAGCAAACATCAGCTGGGCAGGACAGGAGGGCAGGGAGGGAGGGAAGGTCCAGCATGCTCTCGCTCCCACGAGCCGTGGGGTGGAGGAGCCTGGAAAGGCAGCGTGAGCTTTGCACACCAGCCTGCCAAAACTGGCACTCAGAGCACTGAGGGAACATCATTTTGCTGGGATTTGATGCTCAGGCTGCAGCCATGGAGGAAAAACCTCCCAGCTCTCACTTTAGCAGAGCCCCGTTGGCTCAATCCGCTTCCATGACATGGGAAGAGCCATTGTACAGCTGGGATAAGGGACACTGGGGTGAGAACAGCCAGTTTTGCCACTTGGCTGCCGAAGGAGTGCTGCTGGCTTCGTGTTTTAACGAAAATCTGTTTCCACTTTGCTCTCCCATGCTTTCTAGTCTCACGGAAAAATGGTAAGCAAAGCCCCCCCCTCCCCTGTGGTGTGTTCGTGTGCGCTGCTGGGGTGAGACAGGCCGAGCATATGTGCAGTGGGCAGGTCAGATGTTCCTCCCGGGCTGTCACTTGCCGTCAGCCAGAGATGGAATGGCTGGGGAGGACCCAGTGGAGCAGAAAAATCTGGGTTCTCTCGTGTGCCACCGTGAAATCCTGYTCGGTCCGAGCGCGCGGCGCCGGGGCGCTTCAGGCGTCCTTAGCTGGGATGTGTCAGGGAAACAGGGAGCTGCCCTTCCTCCTGCCCTGCTGTTCCCTGGGCATGGCTCGGCAGGAGGGGCAGGGGCAGGCGCTCGGGGYGGCTCTGAGGGGTGTGGACGGAGCCGTGCTGTGCTTTGCTGCGAGATCAGCGCTCGCTTTTCTCTTGCAGTGGTCCTACGGCTTCTACCTGATCCACCTGCAGGGGAAACAGGGCTTCCAGTTCTTCTGCAAGACAGAGGAGATGAAGAGGAAGTGGATGGAGCAGTTTGAAATGGCCATGTGAGCATGAGTGGCTGCTCTAGCCCTGGGTGCAGTTCCCAAGGGCGGGGGAAGAGTGTCTGGGACCATCAGGTCGCTGGAGACCAGCTCTGACAGCAAAACTGTGATGGGGAAGCTCGTGGGGATTTGCTGGATGGATCCCTGTGCAAAGGGAACTTGGAACTGTTACTTAGAGTATCCCCACCAAAGCATCTCTGAAATTGGATTTTATCTCTGGAATTGAGATGGGATATTGGGAAGGAATTCCTGTCTGTGAGGGTGGGGAGGCCCTGGCACASGCTGGGCAGAGAAGTTGTGGCTGCCCCACCCCTGGAAGTGTCCAAGGCCAGGGGGACAGGGCTTGGAGCAACCTGGGATAGGGGAAGGTGTCCCTGCCCATGGCAGGGGGTGGGATGAGRTGGTTTTTAATGTCCCTTCCAACCCAAACCAGTCTGTGATTCTCTGGAATGACACCTTGCTGTGGTGCTGGGCCATGGGGAAGTGGTGACCAGGAGGTGAGCAGGGTGGTGCTGCAGGACCTGAGCAGAGCAGGGCTTGGCCCCGTGCCACAGCTCTGGGCTGATGATTGACCCGGGCAGGGGCCAAATCCATGGCTYTTGTCCCAGGGGAAGGTCGATGGCCAAAATCCTCTCTGCACAACCCAGCCCTGAGTCTCCTTTCACACTGCATTTTGTATCTGTGTGGCGTCCAAGCTKGGAGTGAAATGCAAACAGCCCCGTGGGGACAGGTTGATGACCCCCAGGTCCTTTCCCTCAGGTCCAACATAAAGCCAGAGAAAGCCAATGCAAATCACCATAACTTCCAGATGTACACATTTGAAAAGACAACCAACTGCAAAGCCTGCAGGATGTTCCTGAGGTGAGCAACAACCTTCCAGCTGTTCTGCAGCAGCACTAAAACACGGAAAGGAAAATCTCAAAGCTGAGGCTGGATTGGGATTTTCTGACTTGGTTTGGTTTTTTTTGGCACAGAGGAACCTTCTACCAGGGCTATCTTTGCCCCAAATGTGGAGCAGGTGCTCACAAGGAGTGTTTGGAGATCATTCCTCCCTGCAAGATGGGTGAGTTACTCCACACCGTGAGCAGCTCGTTGCTGCACGTGAGTGACCTCAGAGATTCCCCCTGTAAAGCACCAGTGGTTGTTAATGCGTTAAAAAATAGAAGTGTGCTCCCACCCACCTCCCAGGGCTGTAATTCACGTTGGTTGTTGGTTTAAAAAACAAACAAACCAGCCCAAATCCTCCAAAATAAAGAGCTGCATCCCGTGGATGGCAGGATGGTGGCAGCTCTGTGCAGTGGGTGGGTGGGCAATTAAGAGAGATGATCAGTTCTTCATCAGAAGATATTGAATAGTGAAAGCAGGAGGGTCTGCAGCAGGGATAACGTTTCTGATGAGGAGGGAGCTCATCTCTGCATCCCAAATGTCCCATAGAATGGAAAAATTCATGTCTTTGGTCTAAACTGGGCAAAGCTGTGGCTCACCTGTGCTCACCCGGCTCAGAACCCTGGTGATGCTCCAGGGGACTGTCACAGGGTGGCTTTGGAGAGGTTTTGGSTGGGGAGTGGAGGGAGGAAGAAACAAAATTGCAGGACTGTGTGGGAGTGAGGAAATGCCCCTGTCTGGCTGCAGTCCCTTCCCAGCTCCTGCCCTCCCAGCAGAGGGATGGCTSGAGTGACCCCAGCTCTGCCTGGGGCTTCCTCCATCAAACTCACACCCTGATGCTGCTTTGTTGATACTCACAGCATCAAGAGAAGCAGAAAATGGAGTTTGTTGCCTGTTAAATTAACCCCTTATTCCACCATTTCTCTTGCAGGTTCTTCGGCAGACCAGGTACGTTGTTTGGCCCTTTCCCTCACCCCCCGTGTCCTTGTCCGRTCTGGGTGTGGGCAGCTCGTGGGAAGAGCCAGCACTGGCCTCAGAGGGGTCCCAGCAACCTGGGGGGCAGGACTGGGGACCAATGGCCTCTTCCCCAGCCTCAAACTGGCCCAGTTTGAGCAGCACCAGAGCCCTGAGGAGGTGCCAGCACCCAGCTGGGGCGAGCACYGTGGGCTGAGGGTACCAGGGCGGTTTGGGGAGAGAGTTTCTCCTGGAAAGAACTGAGGCTGATGTGTCCTCACTGASACTTTTTCCTCTTTCCTTGCAGGACTCTCTGGGTGCTGGACCTGGTAAGGGCATTGCAGTGTGACAGGAGGGCAAGTAGAGGTGGCACCTCGGTTGTGGCTGCAGCAATCCCCAACTGGGAGTGTGTGGGAGGGCGAGGCTCCTCCCAAAGCCGGGAAAGAGSTTTAGTACCTGCAGAGTAGCTGGGGCACTGGGCTCTCTCCTGTCCCTGCTGCTGCATCATTTCTTTGGGTGCCCTCGTGCCCCTGGCCGGCTCTGCCGGGCCAGTAAAGCTTGTGCCCATCACACCAGTGACCAAGGAGAGCCTGGAGAACATCCCTGGGCCAAATCGACCTTCAGAGCAGACCAGACATGTCCTGGCAGGGAGATTTGTTGCTGCTGGGGAGCACCTTCCTGCTGGCATGTCCGGTGTGCTCCAGGGCCGTCAGTCACAAAGGCTACTGCAGTCAGTTTTTATCTCCCTTKCTTTAAAACTTGCCTGGACACAGCTCTGGGCCTGCCCTGCCCCTGCTCTGGCTCAAAGGACAAGAACAATTTGTTTTTGTGCTTTTTCTGATGGAAGGAAAGCCAAGCTGGCAAAAAGAAACCTGAATCAAATTGGTGGTTAAAAAAAAAAACAACCAAAACAAGCACAGAGTGCTCTCGCTGGACGGGGAGAGGCAGAGGTGGGGAGGCCTTTTGAGGGTAAACACCGTGGGTTTAGTGCAGTGGGGGAAGCTTATTTAATGTGCGGTTGTTGTGAGACAACTGGACTTTGACTGGGAGCTCCAAGGGCGTTGGAGTCCCAGGTCCAGCTGAGATTCAGTGGCAGCCGAGGGCTCACTGGTCCCTTTCGCAATCGTGGGGTCACTGCTGGTCCCTTTTGCAGTCGTGGGGTCGCCTCTGAGCCCAGCAGGGTTTGGGGCTGGCCAGGCACTGCCTGGCAAGAGCTCATCTGCCTCAGCAAGGCACAAATCCGGGTGCAGGGCTGGGAGCTGGAGCTTGGGCTTGGCTCGGCCCTTCCTGGGTTTATTTTTGCTCAGGGAACTCAATCATCCTTGTAAGTGCAGCAGCCAAGAACACTCACTGTGGACACCATTCCCTTCTGCTTTCCTGCTTCCTGCCCCCAAATCCTGCCTGCTGTGCCTTATCACAGGATAAGGAGTAACGGCCTTCCGGAGGGCTAGTCTGGGTTTGGGATTTTTCAGCAGGGACAAGGTGATGAAACTGTTCTGCTTCTCTCCCAGGTCCTAAAATGGTGGCAGTCCAGAATTACCACGGAAACCCAGCCCCTCCTGGGAAGCCAGTGCTGACCTTTCAAATCGGGGACGTGATCGAGCTGCTCAGGGGGGACCCCGACTCGCCGTGGTGGGAGGTGAGAGCAATTCCCCTCGGGAAACCCCCGGGAACTCTTAACCCGGTGACTTGTGCGTTATCCCCTTTATTGGAGGGCTCTCCTGGTGCGGGGATGTGCTGGGGTTGGGAGGCAGCTGGAGCCTGTCCCCTGCCCTGCTCCCAGGGCACGTCCCAGGCTGATGCCCGGCTTGGCTTTGCAGGGCCGGCTGCTGCAGAYCAAGAAGTCAGGGTATTTTCCCAGCTCCTCGGTGAAGCCCTGCCCCGTGGATGCCAGGGTGAGTCCCAGAGAGGSGATGGAGCCGGGAGTGCCACATGGGTGCGAGTGCTGGAGTTGTCCCTGTCGCTTTTCTCAGCCTTCTCCTTGAGACCTCAGTCCTTCCCTGGACCTTCAGCGAGGCCTTTACTCTGTCCCAGTTAGTGAGGAGGTGGATCCCTCATCCCACAGTTGCTGGTGTCAGATCAGGGCGATCCCAGCCCTGTTCCCAAGGTTGGGGTTGGTGTGATCAGATCCAGACTCCAGGGCTGACTCGGGAGCAAGTACTGGAGATCAGGCCCAGTGCAGGAAAACTGCACTTGCTTTATTTTAATTGTTTTTAGCACTTGGTTTATTTTAATTGTTTTTGGCTGTTTGCTGTAACGTTGTCAGCTGCTTCCCAACTAAAAACCACTTAGGTAAATGAAACAAGCACAGCCTGCTCATCCCAGGCTGGGAGCTGAGAGGGGAATGCTCAGCTACAACACTGCCCTCCGCCGCCCGAGCCCAGAATCCAGGSATGGCTTGGCAGAGGGAAGCCTCCCGTGGAGAGAAGCATCTCACACGTGATCCAGAGCCCGAGGAGCTGCCGGTTCACCACTAACGAGCAATTCTCCATTTGCAGCCCCCCAACAGCCGACCGCCCTCGCGGGAGATCGACTACACGGCGTACCCGTGGTGAGTGACACAAAGGGAAAGCAGCCTTGCCTTCTGGTGGTTGTTTTCTCAGGAATCCGCTCCAACAGGGAATTCTGAATGCAGGCTGGCAGTGCTCTGCATCCTGCTTTCCCTGTGGCCGTGGAGCAGCTGCCACGGTGGCGTTTGGGTGTTGAAACCTCGTGCACCCCTGGCAGCTTCCGTGGGGCTTTCTTCACRGATGGAGGGAGAGGCAAAAGGAGAGATGCTGGTTTCTCTTCCCATTTTCTGTGCCCAGAAAATGATTGTGGGAGGAAGGAGGCAATTGCTGCCTGGGTGGGAGAGGCTGTGCTTGGCTTGCCTGCTGTTCCTTCTCTACAATTCCAGCCAGGTTTACAAATTCGTGGATATAAATTATCCCCGCTCTCCAGCTCTTGCTGAAGCCTCATTAACCTGGGGACTGACTCCCAATTAGTGGGATTTTCCAGGTGTCAGGCACTTCAAAAGGAAGAGGTCACACTTTGTGTGGTTCAGTGGCTCAGCAGATCCTTGTGTATCTCGAGGCACTTTCCTTCCTGCTCRGGATGTTTGGGATGAGACCTGTTCCTCTGCCTGCCTTCCCACCTTCGCAGCTTTAAAGAAAGATGTATCCTTTATCCAAAACATGCCTATTTAAAGTTATTTTAATGAATTAAATGAACTGACTGACCTCTGGGCTCAGGTTTGCAGGGAACATGGAGAGGCAGCAGACGGACAACCTGCTCAAGTCGCACGTCAGCGGCACTTACCTGATCCGGGAGCGGCCGGCCGAGGCCGAGCGCTTTGCCATCAGCATTAAGTGAGTGATTCCTCRTTTAGCCATTTAGGAATTCAATATTTCTCACTGGCAGAGGACCAGCCAGGGCTGGAGCACGTGGCTGCATTGTTTTTTGAGTGCTCTTGCTGTTGGCAGGTTCAACGAGGAGGTGAAGCACATCAAGGTGGTGGAGAAGGACAACTGGATTCACATCACGGAAGCCAAGAAGTTCGAGAGCTTGCTGGTGGGTTTTTGTTCCCCCCTTGCAGCACGAGCACTGTCCCTGCAAATCATGTCCCTTSAAGTCATGCAGGGGACAGCAGACACAGCCAGGTGCCTCTCCCCCCTTCCCAGGAGCTGGTGGAGTACTACCAGAGCCACTCGCTGAAGGAGAGCTTCAAGCAGCTGGACACGACGCTGAAATACCCCTACAAATCCCGGGAGCGCTCTACCTCCAGGACCTTCACCCGCTCCCCAGGTACAGCCCGGCTTGGGAGCGCTTAAAACTTCTCATGGAAGAACCTGCCCCGTCCAGCCAGCTGCGGGAGCACTGGATGCAGGGATGTGCAGCTTTGCTGTAGGGCTGGAGCTCCTCGGTTTGCAGAAGAGTTGTGCTGGTGGCATTTTCAGGATGGGTCTTGGAGGAGGTGGGGGGATCAGGGRGTGCAGCTGAGCTGGGGCTCTGTGGCACTGCTGCTCTGAAGGGACAGTTTGGCTGCTTCCCCTCCTGTGGTTTGCCACCCCCTGGCCGTGCCAGAACATCCCATCCACCTGCAGGTGGGGAGCGGGGATGTGATGCTCAGTGAGTGGGATTTATTGTGTCCTGCCCACCCACCTGAGTTTCCGTGCGTGTGTTTTAATGGATCTGGTTCCAGTGTGACTTGTGGTGGTTTGAATCCACCTCCCTTAATGGAGGTGATGGGTGACATGGTAAGTCTGTGTCTAAAATAATGAAAAAAGACCAAAATGGAAAGTAAAATGTGCAATAGTGCAAAATGCTGTTTGTCCAAAAGCCTGAGTGCAGAACTAACTGCTTTGTGGGGAAAAATAACTTTTAAATATTTTTCTCCTTGGTATATTTAAACAAGAATACCAAAGGAAGATAGGTTTTAAAAGTTGATTAAATATCCTTTTGCATTAAATACATCCACAGGGTGAATTTTGAGCCCCCACAGTGGCTGTGGGGCTGTGGCCAGACCTTCTGTCAGCTGTCCCAGCTCCGAGCCCCTGCACAAGACCCTCTGCATGCTTTGCCCTGTATTTCTCCATCAGCTTTTAAAGCATTGTGCCTTGTAATATTTTATTTTAATTTCCCTTTTAATGCGTGTTCTGCCTCTTTCTGTTTCTCTCTAACCTCTTTGCAGCCTCCTGCGCTTCCTACAACTTTTCTTTTCTCAGTCCTCAGGGCCTCAACTTTTCTTCTCAGAGCTCCTCCAGTCCCTTCTGGTCAGGTACCAGTGCCTCTCCCTGCTGGAGAGACCTGCCACCATCCCCAGCTTGAAAGCCATCACCAGTGGGACCTGCGGGGTCCCCCCTATCCCTCCATCCCCACAGGCAGCTCAGGGGGTCCCCAGTGCTGCCCTGGGAAATAAGTTAATTACGTTAATTAACCGTGGCTTGGCTGGCAGCAAAACGCGCTCCCCCCTCTCCCCGAAATCAAGGCAGGGAGGAGATGGAGTTGTTGCTGTTTGAGAAAAGGGGCTCAAATTAACAAAAAAAAAAAASTGGATGTGGCACTTTGGGATCTCATGATGTACTTCAAGCTCGACCTGCTTATCCCGTGTGTTCCACCCAACGAGCATCGGCATCGCACCCTCTCCCACTCCAGTGCTCCTTGTCCTCCAGGGGAACATCTCAGTGTCAGCAGGTTTTGAGCTCTGCCATCCGAGGCTGCTCAGGAGCCCCTTGCTGAGGAGGGGCAGGTGTGTTTCGTCTCCCTGCAGAGAGTGCAGTGGTGCCCTGGCTTTTCCAGGCCGGAGTCAGTCTTCCCGTTGATGGGATCGGAGCAAAATCCTGCCAGTTTTTCTTCCCGTTGAAGTTTTTATCCTTCAGTCTTTCCTTTAGGCTGGGCAGGGCAAATCATCAGCAAAGCCACGTGTGCCGTCCGTGGTGCTGTGTTTGGGAAGAAGGCATCACTTTTCAAGCATAAATCTGGGAGTTTGGGATTCTCTAAGCGCGTAGGAAGTATTGCAGGAAGTAATCTGTGTAGCAGGGGGCTCTGAGCAAGCTCCTGATGGAAGAGCTCAAAGCTGCCATGATTCCTKTGTGTTCTCCAGCCTGGCTGCCTGGCCGGGATGGATGAACCCTCCAGTGGTTGCACATTGTGTGTCTGAACTGTCTCCATCGCCATCCTCATCTCCTCCCACCCTGAGAGCTGAAAACCTGGGCAAAGCTTTCCCTCAGAYTTCGTTCAACCTTGGTTTGCACACTTTAGTAGTTGAAATTAATCCTTGGAAATGCTGGGACAAAGAGGGAGGTGAAACACAGCATCCCTTCAGGGTGGGGTTTTGTTTTGCRATTTGCAGAGAAAGTGCATTTTTCTCCTCCTCTGCCCACCCCATCCTTCCCACTGTTGCTCTCCAGCCTTTTTCCCCCTGCCCAGGCCTCGGGGCAGGAGTGCTGAGCGCTGCCCCTGCCTTTTCCCCTCCTTGTGCCTCCCCTGAGCATCCCCTGCCTGAAGTGATGGAGATCTGTGGTGCTGGGGCTGTGCCTGGGCTGGTGGAGATCGACTCCCRGGATGGCTCCTGGGGTCATCTCCTCATCACAAGGTGTTGGTCAGCATTAGGATTTGGCACCGTTTGGTGTGTAATGGGACCAAGTTTCCAAGGGCCCTGGTTGCTCTCTGGCAGGGACAGGAGCAGGGAGGTTCCAGGTTAGGAGCTCGTCCCTCCTCATGGCAAAGCACACAGGGTTTGCTCAACGCCTCGAGGAGAATCCATTCCCAGTAACTCAGTTTTTGAAGCTTAAATCCAAGTTGATTTGCAAATTCTTTTGGCCAGGTGGTTCCATCAGGTGTGTGGCAGCCAGACCTGAGACTGAGAGCGGAGCAGGATTTTTCCGTGATTTCACTTGCTAATGGTTGTGCATTCCTATGGAATCCCTTCTTTTACCACCTCACAAAAGCGCCCTTCACCCCAGCGACCCCCACCCAGCCCCTGCCCAGCAGAGAGGGGCTTCCCAAGCCCACGGAGCCCAGCAGGAATCCCGTTTAACCCCGGCCACCCCAAGGCGGGTGAGCAGCTCGGGTGATGCCACCCCTCCGCCTGAGCGGCTCCGGCTCACGGTGCCGTGCCGGAAAACCCAGGTTGAACCTCTCCAAGCTTTCCCCAGGCTTCAGCCCGCGTGGGGCCGCTCGTGACCCGCTGTGCTTTGTGCCCTGGCAGTGTTCACGCCCCGGGTCATAGGCACGGCGGTGGCTCGGTACAACTTCGCGGCGCGGGACATGCGGGAGCTGTCGCTGCGGGAGGGAGACGTGGTGAAGATCTACAGCAGGATCGGCGGGGACCAGGGCTGGTGGAAGGGGGAGACCAACGGGAGAGTGAGTGCACCCACAGCAATCCCCGTCCCGTTCGTGCGGCTCCGAGTCGTCCCTGCCGGCGGGGCGGCGAAGGGCGGGGGGATGCGTCCCGTTCCCTGTTGTTTTTTCCTGGATTCTGGGYGGGCTGTCGCCTCTGTGTGGCCGGTTGGTGCTTGGTGACGGTGACGGTGATGTCCGGTGCGCACGGGGATGGGAGCACGTGGTGGGAGGGTCTGATCTTCCCTGAACTGCCCATGGGGGATGGACACGGGAGTGGCTCTGCAAGGGGAAGGCTCAGCATCCTGGGAAAACCAGCAGGCTGATGGCTTGAGCTGGTGTCCCGTGGAGTTTGTAGCACTCCACTCCGTGGAGACAGATTCTTCATGGCCTGATCCCTTATATATTGCAGGCAACCCATCTGTCCAAGGCAGTGTAAAGGTGTTAGCTCCATCCCAGATCAGTGTGATGCTGACCACCATGGGGATGTGGCACATCCAGAACTGGAAACAGCACATGATGACAGGGGAATAATCCCGGTGACAGGACAGGAGTTCCCTTGCAGAATCACAGAATACCCTGAGCTGGAAGGGRTYACGGAGTCCAACCCCTAGCCCTGCACAGGACCACCGAGAACCCCACCCCGTGCCTGAGAGCTGTGGCAGCCTTGCTGCTGTGACCCTGGAGCTGCCCAGTGCCCAGCTCACSTGTCCTCTTCCCCCACAGGTGGGCTGGTTTCCCTCGACGTACGTGGAGGAGGAGGGGGTGCAGTGACCGCGGGGACGGCCGGTGGAAGTCGTCGAGCGCCCAGAGCTGCGGCCCGTGCGCCCCTGTCCCGGTGCCGGGCGCCTCCCAGGACTGCTCCCGCAGCCTCCTCACAGCCCCTCCTCTGTACAGCGCCTGCCCGGGGGGCCTGGCCCCTCTCCCGTGTATAGAAGACGGATGGTCCGTGGGATAACGCTGGGGGAGCAGCTGCGGGAGAGCCCCGGGAGCATGGACAGAGCTGAGAGACTCTGGGGTGCCCTCCGGGGCGTGGGCTCCGCTCCCCTCTCTTGTCGAGGTGTTTGAAAAGCCACCGTGGGGACGGTGGTGGGAGGGGGAGGCTGAAGGTTTGTGCCTCGGTGAGAATTCGGGGGTTTCCAGGGGAGGGAGCCCCGAGGAGACAAGGCAGAGCCCCGGCCACACCMCCCAAGTGGTTCCCCAGGTGAGGATTTCGGCATGGCCCTGGCAGCCGTGGGCAGCGCCGTGCTGTGGCCAGGGTGAGGGGCAGGGTGGGGAYGCCTGGCCCGCGAAGAGGAGAGGGCCGTGAAACCATTTGGACCACCGGACACAGGCTGGAAGTGGACCTTCGGGTCGGACAGGAAGGGAAGGAGCCGCTTTGGCACCCCCAAGCCCCTTTTCTTTACAAGCACCCCACTCCCACCAGCCTTGCTGCGGGCAGGGGGGGCTGCCCGGGGCGCAGAGCCGTCYCACTGGTGAGCAGGAGGTCTCGGCGCGTTGCAGGACTGGAGATGATGTGCTTTGCCGCACGAGGGTTTGAGAGGCCACCAAGGCACCGGGCACGTGCAGAGGGTGTGTCCCTGGCTCTGCCCTCCCCTCGCTCCCAGCAGGACCCCCCCAGGCCGGGCTGATTTTTCTCGCAGCCGTGACAAGTCCAACCTCACTGAGCTCAGGGCGAACCCACCTGAGTAAGGGCTACGGTATCAACTCCTGATCCCTCTCCCCCGAGCTGTGAAAGCCTCTTCTCCCCAGCTCTGTGCACTTTTGGGGGCTGTGAGCGTTGCCCCCCTCTCTTCCTCCCACAGGCTGTTCCTGCTGCTGCTGTCAAGTAAAGGTCCGTCTGTTGTGACATTCCCACTGTGTCCTGAGCACCGTCTGTCCGAGCCTGCCCTTCCCAAAGTGCAAATATGAACAAATGCATGCGTGGGAGCGTGACAGGGAACAACTTGCCTGTATCTGAGCCCCTGGAGCTGCCTCTCTGAGTATTTTGAGGCATTTTGAGCTGGTGCTTCCGTGCCCTGACGTCGTTCCCCTGGGATTTGTGGTGGTCCTGCCGTGGAGCATCGTGTTCCCGGTGTGGGATCCCGGTGCAGGTCTGGGAGATGCCAGGGTTGAGTGGGTGGATGGTGTTGATGCYCTCAGTCCCTGGCATGGGGGTACCCTGGCTGCACCCTAAGCCTTGCTGTAAAYGAAGCAGCAGTGAAAAGAAATGGAAGAGTTTGGGGCTCTCAAGGACGAGGGAATGATGATAATTTGGGAATTCCGTGTTGTTGCTCAGTGACAAGCCCGGAGCCACCCTCCTTTGCTCCTGGAGCTCTGGGAGTGCCCCTGCTCTGGGTGCCAGGGGGGGTGTGGGGTGGCTGCAGCAGGGTCTGGCCGGGGCAGATGCCCACTGGGGGTTTTCCCCTGTGAGGTGATGCGGACACAGGGGGGCTCAGGGCTTTCCCAAGGTACTGTTTGGTGCTATCCCCCCTCAGCCAGCGCCCCTGTGCAGAGCAGAGGCCTCATTCCCATCCCAGGGAGCTGAGGGTGCGTCGGGGGGTGGACGGGACACGCAGACTGTGACGGATCACGTCAAGCCCCAGATCCTAAAGCCTTACAGCCCCTCCTGCTCCACGTGGCCAACTTTGTGAGGTGGCAAAGGGCACCCCCTCGGGAGAGCACGGACCTGTCACAGGGCCCAGGGCACCTCTGTCCCTTACACCCCAAAGGGACCCCCAGCCCCTGCCCGCCCTGCCAAACCCCCTCCCCCCGGAGAGCTCTCCCTCTTGTGTTTACTGGTGTAAGAAACTTGTTCAAAGAGATTGTTTTGTTTGTAAGTAATTATTCAGCCATTTGCCACAAATATATCTGTGAATAAGAAAGGGAAATGTTTTTTTTTTATGATGGCGAGAAAATTGTATATATATTTTAGTTCATCGCAGATCATTGGAAATTGCAATGGGATACGTTGGAAAATAATATGTAAATTCCTGGGTTTTTTTTTTTCCTTTGCACTGCACTAACTGGGGTAGGGTGGAGGGGGTTTAAAGATAAAACTGTTTGTTTATGGAATAGTTTATAGCTGGGAATTTGGAAATCATTTGGAATAGCTTGTAATGCTGGAATAGAAACTTTAGCTGCTACTTAGGAACCCTTTTGCATGTGGTTWTTCCAGGCCTTTTTAAGTTACAATTCATCAAAGTAAATTCCCCAACGAGGAAAAAAAAAAAAAAAATAAAGTGTAATTTTACTGATAGGTTTTTTTTTTTTCCAGCCATGGTTTTTACTGTGCCAGAGGGCTTGGGATCGTGTTGGGGTCCTTGTCACCAAACCCCTGCACTGGGGCTGGAGGGTGGCTTGGCCCATCCAGGGGAGATGGGTGCTCACAGGGATGGATCCTTCCCGATTCCTGGCGCRAACAGAAAGTGTTTGTACCCCTCCAAAACTCGGAGCAGATCCCTCCTGCAGTGCCTGTCGGGTTCCTTCTCCTCGTTCCTGGAGCAGCTGCCCCTCGTGCAGTTGCTGTGTTCCATCCAAGAGCTTTCCTGGGACTCCTCTCCCTTCTCTGAGCTGAACCCCTGCGGGGTGAGAGAAAAGGGGATGATTTTCCATGGCTTTTAGTCACCCCCRAATATCATATTCCAGAATCCCACCTGGCCCTGCAGGCAGCAGCATATTCCAGAGCAATAAATAAGTTGCACAGTTGCTTATAAAAACCTGAGGCGTTSGGGAGGTTTCACCCCGAGCAGGRWTGTGGTGTCCCTGTGAGCTGCCGCGTCCTTTAATTAAGAACATTCATTTTTTTCCTGCTCCTGGAGTCCCCAGTGCTTCACTTTTCCTAGGATCAGCTGGAAGGGGCTGCAGCAACGAGCAGAGGTGTTTTACTCAGAGAACCAGGACGTGAGCTGGGCACTAAATTCTGGATGCTGCTTTGGGAAGGTGCTGCCCAGCTGGGTGTTTAGGCTCGGTCCAGGTGCTGACCCTGCCTGGGATAACTCCTTTCTTTCCCTGTTGCTGCTGTTTGGCCCAAGGGAAGCTCTCCAACATCTACCACGTATGAACCACCAGCTTTTGGTGCCTGGGTCTTCTCTTGCTGGTGATGAGCCTCGGCCTGGAACCAAGAGTTGGGAAACGCAAAAAATCTGCTCCCACTCTGTCCTGCCTCTGGGGACATCCCTGCCAGCCCAGGGGCTGGGGACATTGAACCCTTGGAGTGGCTGGAGCTGGCAGGAGGGTGCCTGGACAGCAGCTTCGCTCGGCTCCGTGCCGAAATCTTCCCCTGGGGGTTGCACCGAGGAGAGGTCTGAGAGCTCGGGAATAAATGGGGCATTCATCCACCGTGCCCAGCCTGGCCAGGTGCGGTAACCAGAGCAGGAGCAGCATTCCAGGGGCATTAACAGGACAATAAATCTCCAGCCCCGGGCAGCACAGCCGGCTCCAGCCCCGCGCAGCCCCCGGCCTGCCCCGGGAGTGGGGACGCACCAGGCACGGGGTTTTATTTATCGTTGTGATGTTTCCCCCAGCGAGAGCAGCTGCTGACAAAATCCCCGACAGGAGCCAGGCTCTGAGCAAACGCGGCGTGGGGGTGCCTGTGTTTGCCGGCTGCCCTCYGCCAGCAGCAGCTCCCGCTCCTGTCACGGCGTGACAGCCACCCACCGTGGCCCTGGGGCTGCCCCTCGAGCCCCGCGGGCACCGGCCAGCGTGTGGCCACCCCCCTCTGCCACCGCTGGGGGTGAGCTGTGCCGCCCARCCCGGTGGATCCCAAAACCAGGGTCCAAACTGCTCTGCAAGGACGGGGAAACTGAGGCGGGGCGTTGCCAAGAGAGCTCAGAACAGCTCTGCCCAGCAGGGCTCTGTGGGATGCGGGTGCCTTCGGCTCGGGGTCGTGTGCCGGTGGTGCTTTCCCAAGCCCACATTGGGGTTGTGGTGCAGAGGTGAGCCCACAGCTCCGGTGGGGATGGGGATGGCCCAGGAGATGCTGGMTGTGGGGCTGCAGCACRCCTGGCTGCCTCATCCCTGCGCCAACCACAGCGTTTTCCGTGACCTAGAAAGCTCCAGCTGGCGCGTGAGCCACTGYGCTGCTTTATTGTAGAATTCACCCAAAAATTACAGGGAAAGGTTGAACTGTGTAGGCTCCCCCTGCGCTGGACTGACCATCCCAAAAAATAACCCCCCTCATTCCTGCTCTGGAGTCCCATCAGGGCTCGGAGGGGCTGGAGCAGCTGCCACTCTCCCCACTGTCCGTCCTGAGCTTGGTGGAGGGCTCAGGCTGCTGAACTGGACTTGGGCTTGTATTGTTCTAGGTCTGGTCTAACCCAAAGGTCATATTTATAATTAGGACACGCTGGTGCAATGGTTCTGGCCCGTCAAACAGAAACACCCCCCTGCAAACAGGAGTTTAGACTTGTTTGCAGCTCTGTGGTTATTCGGAGCAATTTAGTCAGTGGAGAAGTCTGGAGGAGTTGGGGCTCTCTTTAAAAACTGGTTTTATTTTTGGGAGAAGGAGGGGAAATGCTGGAGACAGGGGCTAAAGCTGGAATAAGTGAACCCCTTGGCTCCTGTTCAAACCCTTCCCAAGCTGGGGGAGGTTGGGTGCACACTGGGTGCCACAGTGTGTCCAGCAGGCACGAGCAGAGGGATTGAGTGCTGGGGAGCAGCAGGGGGGCACTTCCAGGGTCACTGCAGGATGCTTAAAGCCTCCCAGAAACCATCCCTGGGCTGCTTAGGGGTCTGTAGGGGTGGGTAATGCTGCCKGGGGGGGGAACCATGATGCTGCTGGGATCCCAACCCCTCCCAACCACCAACCAAACCCCAACTCCACCCTGACTTCTGCTTCTCCGAGATACCAGGATGAGGCCTCTCAGCAGAACTTCTGTATCCTGCCCAAACAGGCCCTAATTCCAGGGGTGACTCCTGAGCAGAAGCAACAACAAACCTTCAGGTCTGGAGATCTAAATCAAACCCTCGTTTTTCCACCCAACTCCCAATTAAACTTTTTTGCTGTTCCCACCTTCGCTTTGAGCTCTCGGGTCTGGCTTAGGAGAGCTGTAAATTAGTTTTAATTCTGTTCTTACCCTGGAGCCGCTGGGAACGGCGGCAGGAGGGTCAGATGGTGCCTTCCCTCGCCGTGTTTGCTCTCTGGCATCCAGCTGACAGCTCCAGCCAGCCCGGGAGGCTGCGAGTCCCCCTGGCCCCAGCCGGGCTGTTTGTTCTCTGCTGGGCACCGAGCCAGGGAGAAAAGCAGCATTTTCCGCCCTGTTTTGAATTTCTCTGCTCTGCCGGACTTTTTTTGTCTTGCCTGGGAAGCAGCAGAGCCACGAGAAGGGGTAGAGGGAGGTAAATCCCTCTTTCCCGTCCGCTCGGGCTGGCTGTGCTCGCCTCTGGGTGCTGGTTAATATTTTTTGCAGCAGGGGCCAAGGGGACGGAAGAGGAGGAGAAGGAGGAGGAGGAGGAGGAGAGCATCGGAGGAAGGCAGGGGCCCCACGACATCCCGGCAGGGAAAGCCAGCCCGGAGAGAGCCTTGCTGGTGAGTGCAGCCCGGTGGGAATGAGCCGTGGGCTGTCCGGGAAACTCCTGCAGGATGTCCGAGTGGGAGTTTGAAGCTTGGGGGGACAGTAGGGGACAGTGGGGGTGCAGTGGTGGCCACGTGGCAGCAAACAGAGGGTCTCAGTGGGGTGATCTCCAGGGCAGACCGTGGTCACGGCCCGTGGCTTGCGTGGGAGGGGGTCCGTGCTGGCCCCACCGCAGCCCTCCTGTGCCRGGAGCAAATCCCGAGCCGTGCCCTCAGCCAGGACCCTCACAGGGGTTATGGTGTCCGCAGGCAGGATCTGTCCCCGTTTGTCCCCCAGCAGCCATTGCACCACCCTCTGACAGGGAGCAAACCTGGCACCTCCACCGTGGCCAAACAGCTCCTGAATTCCAGTGGGGAAAAAAAAAAAAGAAAAGTGGCTTCTGGAGGCGTGAGCGAGCACGGGGTTGCCGTGCCCCGGGAATTCCCAAGTCCTTTTTTTAAGGGGGCTCCTCTGAAGGGTGTTTGGGAGCYGCACGCACATTCCCCTGCTGGAAAGGGGTCCCAGCAGCCCACTCAGGATGCGCCCCGGGGCTCACACCACGCGGAGATGCTGCTGCCGCGGGCAGTGGTGAGACGAGCAGTGGGGCTGGCCGGAGATCCCTGCCGGTGCCAGCCAGGCGATTTTGGGGATTTGCAGGCGGAGATGTCTTATTTAAGCGGTGCCTGGCGGGCGGCCGYCCCTCGTCGCCTGCCAGCCCCCTGGAGAAGCCCCCGGCCCTTCAGCAGCGCCTCGGGACCCACGGCCGAGAAGAGCGTCCCGTACCMGAAGACGCTGAAGGAGGAGGGCGCCGGGAGCGGGGAGCCCACCCGGGCCCCGCCCGCCTCGGCACACGTGGTGGTGGTCGGGGGGGGCAGCCTGGGCTGCCAGACCACCTATCACCTGGCCAAGCTGGGGGTCCGCGACGTGGTGCTGCTGGAGAGGGACCGCCTGACCTCGGGCACCACTTGGCACACGGCGGGTGAGTCCGTCCGGGCACGGTTTGGGTGCATCCCAGGGTGGGCACAGGGATGCTCACGGTTTGGGTGCTCCCTCAGGTGGGCAAAGGGATGCCCCTGGATGTGCTGGAGAGCTTTAAACGTTGAGAATTTCCGTTTTTCCTGTTGCCATAACCTTTTTTTTAACATCCCTCCAAAATTCCCTTTTTAAAATGAAGATTTGTGTGGCCGCAAGAAAAGGAAACGCTTTATTTCCACAATTTTGTTTTCCTTCTTTAAGCCACTTTTCTTTGGCGGGGAGGGAGAGCTACACAAGCTCCTTTTTTGTCACTTTTGGGGTCCACGTACTCCATAACCCCCTTTCCCCCCATTCATTAACGCCCGAGCGAAATAGAATCGGATGGTTTGTAGCATTCCCACGTATCCACGAGATGGAGCACGAGCCCTGCAGGGCGACACAGGACGCGCGTAGGACCGGGGGACCCCCCCCCACCGCATCCCTCTGCGGGTGATGGAGAGGGTGACAGCGCTCCTGTCCCACGCGTGGGCTGTCCGTGTGTGCGTGTCCCGCAGGGCTCCTGTGGCAGCTGCGYCCCAGCGACGTGGAAGTGGAGCTGCTGGCGCACACGCGGGACGTGGTCAGCCGGGATCTGCCGGCCGAGACGGGGCTGCACACGGGCTGGGTGCAGAACGGGGGGCTCTTCATCGCCTCCAACAAGCAGCGCCTGGATGAGTACAAAAGGCTCATGTCGGTAGGGAGGAGCTCCCAGGGTGGGATGCGGGAAGTGAGGGGTTGTTTGGGAGCGGGGCCGGAGGTCCCGGAGGTGTGGAGCCCCCAAGTCTCTGAGTGTCCCATCCCTCACTGCCTTCCCGCACGGAGAGCAGCGAGTGGCCCTTCCARGGCAGCCTCCTGGCTTCCATAAGGCCGCCAAAATCTGGCAAACTGCTCCAAACTCGGCAAAATTACATCCAGCCATGGATTTTTGCCCATTCAAATAGCGGTAGCACCATTTTCCCCGTTGTCCAGCATCGTTTTTCCAGCAGGCGAATACAGGACCATATTCCCTGGAATGYGAGCACCATCCCATCCCGTGCTGGATTTAGGGTTTGCCTCACATGGCAGATAACCATGTCCTGGRGGTTTTCTCCTCCTCCCTCAGCAGCAAGCGATGAACAAAGCTTTTGCTGCCCACCTCAGCTCCCGGTTTTCCTGTCCTCTGGCAGCTGGGGAAGGTGTACGGCGTGGAGTCCTACGTCCTGACCCCGCCACAGACCAAGGACCTGTACCCACTGATGAACATCGATGACCTGTATGGCACCCTGTACGTCCCCAAGGACGGCACCATGGATCCCGCTGGGACCTGCTCCACTCTCGCCAGAGCAGCAACTGCCAGAGGAGCTACGGTAGTTCTTAATTAGTGGTTACTCATTCATTTCATCCTTTGCCTTGCCCGCCTCCTCCTTTCCCACTGGAGCAGAGCTGCTCCTGCAGAATGGGGTCTTTCCCAAGAAGGGTGTTGACCTCTTGCTTGGGTCACAGTGACAAAGCTGGCAGGAACCATGAGATCCAGGGAAAACATAGGATAGAAAAAAGACCTTTAGGAGCAAGACAAGGCACCCAAGGAACASGGCCATTGCCAGAACACCACTTATGTTCACTTTTCCCAGATTTGGGGGCTGGATGTCAGGTGAGGTGAGTTGTCCCCCTGCCCTGGTGACCCTGCTGTGACTCTGCCACCTTTCCCCTGCCACCAGATCATCGAGAACTGCCCGGTCACGGGCATCCAGGTGAGAACTGATGACTTTGGGGTGAAGAGGGTGCATGCAGTGGAGACAGCCCACGGGACCATCCAGACTCCCTGCGTGGTGAACTGTGCAGGTACAGGGCAAGGCACGGGGGAAGGTGTGGGACAAGGGCAGCGGCCACAGCTCGCAGGTGGCTTTGCGTCCCGTAAGTCCTTGTCCCCGTGCCTGGCTGTCACCCCCAGTCCCCACGGCTGTCTGGGGGTGTGGGGGATGGAGGGGGCTCAGCACGGGGTTGTTCTCTCTCCCCAGGGGTGTGGGCACRGGCCCTGGGCCGGCTGGCGGGCGTGCACGTGCCGCTGGTGGCGATGCACCATGCCTACGTGGTGACCGAGCGCATCGAGGGCATCCAGGTCAGTCCCCTGTGCTGGAGAGGCAGGAAATATCCTCCCCCATCCTTCCCAGGACCCCCAGACCTGTGGGACACCCCCATTCCTGCCRGGTCAGGCTCTGCCCTTGGGGAAGTGCCCACCCTCAGCAAGGCTGTCAGACCATGCTGGACGTACTCAGGTTTAATATTTAACGATGTTACAACTGGCAGGAGCATTTTTTTGCCTCAGGATGTCTGTGTTTGGTGTCTGATAGCAGCATCCATAAAGACCCCAAACCCTTTCTGAGCGRGCCCCAGTCCCAGCAGGCAGAGGTGTAGCCCTCCAGGCGTTTCTAAACTGTCCCAATAAATCTGTTCCTGCCATCTGGCTGCGGAGAATTGCTCGGGAGTTGAAGGAGGCTTCGCTCTCTCGGGCAGCAGCGCTTTGAGGGTGACACATTAATTAGTTTCCATCGTGCTGACACAGTCTGTGTCTGCCCTTTCAGCACGAGGTGCCTCGTTGTAAAAMGTGCCGTTGTCCATGATTACACTTCTCTCCCAGTCACTCCACTGTGCYGCGCTCGGCAAGGAAGACTTCAGAGAGGAGGCTGCAGCTTGCAGACCTCGGTGCCTCCTGTTCAATCCACTTAATTCCACTTGTCAACACGGATTGCAGCAGGCCCTACACCGGTTCTTCCGTGTTATCTGAATGTTTCCCCATCCATTATTCAGGAGAACAAATCCCCCATTCTTCGCGCACCGCTGCCTGCGCGTCGAGCTGCCGCATCCTCCTGCGGAGGCGGCTGGCAGAGGAGTGATGATTCCCCAGCTAGGATCAACCACAGGGGCTGCTCCCAGTCCCCAGGGCACCCTTGGTGCTGCTCAGGTGTCTGTGTAAGCTGCTTGGMCCATGGTTTGGCCAGGTTTGCTGGATGCCCTTGGGGCAACGCAGGCGCCCAAATTTCAGTGCTGAGGGAACACCCCCGGAGCCACTGCTTGTCCCATCCTCAGCAGGTCACTGCTGCGGGCGCCCTGGGCCTCCATCCCATCCTGCCCGGCCTCGCTGGGTGGTGTAGGGGTGTCCCCAGGCTCTTGGCCTCCCCTGACCCCTGCGCTCCCCCTCCCCGCTGTTCAGAACATGCCGAACGTTCGTGATCACGACGCCTCGGTCTATCTCCGTCTCCAAGGCGATGCCCTTTCCGTGGGTGGATATGAGTCAAACCCCATCTTCTGGGAGGAGGTGAGCGGAGCCCGGAGGTTTCCTGGGGGGAACGAGGCAGGTTTCCAGGGAAGCCACCTCGGGGGAGTGGGCGCGGGCGTGGGCGCTCAGCCCCCGGGTTCGGCGGGTGCCAACCTCCCTCGGCTGGCGGGGCAAGCAGGGGACAGCATCTTCCCCTTGGGTCTGTCYGGGGCACAGATGGGCAGTGCAGAGGCAACAGGAGAGTCAGAGGCCACTGTGCATCATCCCTCTGTGCAGGTGTCTTAATTCAGGCTCTACCCCTGACCTCTGGCTTGTTTGGGCTGTTCATGAGAACCCAAAAACCCCGGAGATTCAATGCAGCCTGTCTTTATCTTCTCCAGGGCTGCCAGAGATGAGAAGGTCTCACACCACCAGTCATGTTCTGTTCTGTGTCCTGATTCCTGTTTCTCACCTTCAGGTATCTGAAAAATTTGCTTTTGGCCTCTTTGACCTGGACTGGGATGTTTTCATGCAGCACATCGAAGGTGCCATCAACAGAGTGCCGGTTCTGGAGAAAACAGGGATTAAATCCACTGTGTGTGGGCCAGGTAACGCGGCTGTGGGGGCACCCTGGGGGCACCGGGGTGGCTGGGTCTCTCCAAGGATCTTGCTGGAGGCAAAGTGAAACTTCATAACTTGGGGAGAAGAAAATCTCTGAACGCAGAGAAAGTGCTGACGGTCTGGCTGCAGTGGTGGCGTCTTCCAAGGGGTGGCATTCCAGGCCCAGCCTGCGTGGAGAAATAGAATCATACATTCACTGACTCACAGAATGGTTTGGATTGGAAGGGATCTTCAAAGATTATCCAGTTCCAACTCCCTGCCATGGGCAGGGACACCTTCCACTATCCCAGGTTGCTCCAAGCCCCATCCAGCCTGGCCTTGGACACTCCCAGGGACGGGGCAGCCACAGCTTCTCTGGACAACCTGTGCCAGGGCCTCCCCACCCTTGTTGTAAATAACTTCTATCTTATAATTTCCTATAATCTTATAGATTTCTCGTCATCGTATAGATTTCTTATCATCTCAATTGACCCTCTTTCAGTTTAAAACCATTTCCCTGCGGAGCTGATTGCTTTGGTCCGACCTGGGGGTGAATGGATTTACAGCTGATGCTGTGGAAAATTAAAGGGCAGATTTTTTCAAGCAGTGGCTGTTATTTCACCAGATGTTATGTAATTATTTTTACTGCTTGCTCCTGGTCCAGTGACATTAGATTTACCCACAATTCCATCCCAGGCTGTCTGGTGTGGAGTTAAAGCCATCCCTGCAGTGGCAGCTGGAGGTGGTGCCGGACATTGAGCCTGGGCTCTGCACATTTGGTTTGGCCTTCAAATCCACTATACACTAAAAAATGAACTGTAATAAAAACCCTTTTTGCTGAGGCACTTAAAAGGATGCTCTCAAGGCCCTCTGGGTTGTATGAGGGGAAAGTAGGGCACATCTCCCGCCCTGCAGCAGATCAAACACGACTTGTACGAGGTGGAGACCTTGGCCCTGGGTCCAGTGGTTCGATTACACTGCAGTGTGAGCAGAGCTGGTGGGGAGCTGCCTGCTGCTAGATGAATATCTACCCTTTGTAGTACAATAATGTCATTTTCCAAGGCTCAGCACTCCTCCTTTTCTCCTCCTTGATTGAAACCAGCAGSCTGTGGCACTGAGTCACGCTGGGCTGGAGCAAATGGCAAAGGCTTGGCCCCTGTGCTGGGGTCACTGTGCCAAGGTCCCAGGGCAAAGTCAGCAGGGCTGGCAGGGGAGGTGCTTTGGCTGTTGCTCCATTAACTCCCTGAGTTTGTAACCTGGGGTATCAGTGAGAGTGGCACGTGAAGAGCTGCTCTGGTGACAGTGGAAATATCCTGGCTCTGCTCCYGCCTTCTCCAGAGCAGTGGGATCAGGGAAACAAGCTGGGCATTGCTGAGTGGGGAAGGACCAGACTGAACTCAAGTTTTCACTGTCTCCTTTCACATGGATGGATGGATGGATGGASCCCATCAAACAGGGAGGAGGATTGCACACCTCCCTCAGGGTGCTTTGCTGTCYTCCCTGGTGAGGATCTGCACAGGGACCGTGGCTRATTCCATCCAYAGGGATGGAACAGCACTGGCAGCAGGAGACATTATTAGCACAGGAGCCTTGGGAAACATCACCAGCAGTCCCTCAGCTGAACCAACTGGCTCAAAGCCATGAAATTTCCCAGCAGGAATTGATGAAAGTGGAATATAGTCACCATCAGGAAATGTGGCTCAGAGGYTGGAACAGCCACAAACAGATCGGTGCAGCCCCCTTGACTGGGGGACTGGGGAAGAAACAGAGCCCTCACAGTGCCTCGTGCACCTCCTCTTGGGGAATTCATTTTGCTTCCCCAATTTCCAGTCTAACTCCCAAAACTCGTGCTGGGAATTGCTTGGTGTTGGTCCAGTTCTGGTCCCAGCAACCTCTCTGGGACCCGCCTGAGGTCATCACAGGAAGCTGTAGGAAACCTGCTTGTAAAGTGTGTGATGTGTCCCCAGAGTGTGTGACCCCCCTGTCCTGGCCCCGCTGGCACAGCCCCTCTCTGTCCTGCAGAGTCCTTCACAGCTGACCACAAACCACTCATGGGAGAAGCTCCAGAAGTCCGAGGGTTCTTCCTGGGCTGCGGCTTCAACAGCGCTGGTAAGAGAGGCCTGGAGGGGTCACACCCTGCCGGCATCGGATCCCGGGCAGATCCCGGCGTTCCACAGCCGTGCCTCCTGGCCTCATCTGCATCCCAACCTTTTCCCCAGGGATGATGCTGGGCGGCGGCTGCGGGAGGGAGCTGGCTCGCTGGATCATCCACGGCCGGCCGGAGAAGGACATGTACGGCTACGACATCAGGCAAGTCCCCGTTCCCCGGCATCCCTCATCCTGGGGCGGTCCCTGGGGACGRTTTCAAGGCAGGGCTGGACGCTGGCACCGGGAATGGGTGTCCAGGCAGCGCCCGCGCCCCTCCAAGGAGCTGGAATCGATTCCACGCGGCGGCTCTAATGAGTTTACACGGGGGGTTTATCTCGTTTGCCTCATTCCGCTTCCACACAAACAACTTCCATCAGGCGCGAGGAGAGCGCGGTGCTGGGCGAGGAMGGGGTAATTGCGTTTGGGTTTTGTTGTTCAATTAGTGCCGTGCCTAATCCTCTCAGTTAATAATGGGGGGGTGGATGATTTCAGCAGCACACAGATTAGCCTGGCCCCCCCCTCCTCTGCAGCACCACCCGGGCCAGGAGCTTCGACTGTGCAGATGTTGGCTCAGTAATTGCTTTTGACTTGCTTGATTATCTCTGATTGGGTTTGGGCTTTCCTACAGGGCTGTAGTGACAGCAACCACGTTGTCGGGGACAAAGCTTTGAAAATCGAGTTGCTTTAGTGGCCGAGCTGGAAAATGTCCCATTGGCCTGGGCTGTGGGAGTGAGGGGCCTGCAGAGATCAGGGGGAGATGCCTCCAGCTGCTCTCCTTCACCAGCTGGGCCAGGGATGGGGATGGAGTGATGGAGAAACCCCCAGGCTGGGCAGGCACCGGGCTGGCACCTGCACCAAGGGACCCCAGCCCCACTCGGAGCAGCCACCCCTTGCATCTGGATTATCCGAACATCTCCCATGTCCCATCTGCCCTGTCATCAAGCTGTCAGCCCCATTCCTTCCTTTTGGTGACAATTACTGAGCTCCTCTTTAAATAACTCCCTTTTCYGCGCATTTCAATATTTATCCTCTCGGAACGCTCGCTTGTAAATATTTCATCTGGCAGCTGTTGCCCGCTYGCTGCTGTCAAAAATGCAGCACGTTGGTGGAGGGGCTGAGGCTGATGGGGCAGCCAGGGGTGCTGTGACATGCCATGTGTCACCTTCTGCCTGTCCCCTGCCAGCAGAAGAGGCAGCTGCTCTCACAACTCTTGGGCAGCATCACTTGTATTCCTTGCGGGGCTCAGCCCCAAGTCGTGCCTCTCCTCTGCACCCAGGCAGCAAGGAGGGAAGCTGAAAGTATCCTTTYGAAAGTCCCTAAAAATGACATTTTGCCTTGCCTTTCATCCCCTGCCTGGCTCCCTTTCTCCAGCCCCGGGAAAGGTGCCACTGGTGCCCAGAACTGCTCTCCSTGAGTTATAGGTCTCTGGGAATAACAGCCTGACCGTGTGCTGAGCTGGCACATTCCTTCAAGGAGCTTTTCTGTTTGAAAGATGAAAATACGTCAAACGAATTTAAAATGATTCGGGTTTTATTTATGTTTCAGCCTGGGGAGAATTTCATGAAAAATGTAAGGAACGTCCAACGCTCATTCCCTCACCAGGGCTGCATTTAAACCTGGGCTGTGCCCTGAGGCCGGTCCCGTGCTGAAGTGGGGCAGAATTAATCCAAAGTTTCATTTTTTTCCTATTTCCCCTCCCCAGCAGGGCTGTGTTCTGCTCCCAGTTGCTCTGGGGTAGGGCTGGGGGCTCGGTGGGGCTGCAGCTYCCATGGTCAGTGCCGTGGCATGGCCAGCACCGAGCCCTGCTTGGCTCCTCTGCTCTCCTCCCCAGGAAACTGGAGCAGGAACAGCAATTTTACCCCAGCAGCTGCATCCACACCTGGGTCTGGTCAAGAGGGCCACGAGCTGGTGGGCTCATCCAGATGTTGCCATCTCCTTGCTTTCCAGGAGGTTTCACCACTCCCTCACCGACAACAACCGCTGGATCCGGGAGCGGAGCCACGAGTCCTATGCCAAGAACTATTCCGTTGTCTTCCCCCACGACGAGCCACTGGCAGGGCGCAACGTGAGGAAGGACCCCCTGCACGAGGTGAGGACACGGCCTGGGCTGACCCTCCCAGCGTCCTCGCAGCAAAAAGGAGCTCACAAGGGGTGGCCACAGCCGTGTCGCTCCCCAAAGCATCTGTGCTCCCATCCATCCATCCCGGGCAGATCCCTGCCTGATCCCAGAGCTCACTGTGAGGGTGCTGGGGCCGTGGACAGTTTAATGGTAGACATGCCAAGCATTTCYATGATATTTAACTTGGCAGATATCGATTAAGAGCCTGGTGATGATCGCTGGGCAAGGGAAAAGGGGAGAGAAGAGCTCGGAGGGTGAGCGCATCCCCTGCCAGCCCAGGTCAGGGGCAGCCGAGAGGGCTGAGGATTCTGGATGCTCACAGGAATCTCCTGCCCTTGCTCACAGTTTAGCAGCAGCTTCTCCCCAGAACAGCATTTCTCCACGTGGAGTGAGGCCAGGACACAAGGAGGGATGTGGGAAGAGTGGGATGAAGGATGTGCCTCTGGAGGTGGTTTTGCCAGCACCCCTCAACTAGGTTTGCTCCCTGGAGCCGCCAGCCAGGGCTCCCTCCAGCTCCTGCCTTTCCCAGCCACTTCCTCCCACCAATCTCCGTCGGTGGATGCCCTCAAGATGTAGCACTTCAGAGAAAAACCCAGTTCCCAGCATTTTGCTGCACCCACAGCTCAGAGCCCCCCGAATCCCTCGAGGTGCTCAGGGTGACTCAGCACCGGTGCCTCATCCCACTGCCAGCCCCAGCCCCGGCAAAGCCACATTTCCCAAGCCCGTTCCTGCCCGTCTCTGATTCATATCACACCAATCCTCTTCCAGTTGGAGGGCAGAGGCTCAAGCAGTAAAACAGACACCCCTGCCCGCCGGCCCCCGGAGTTTGGTTGACAGCTCAGTTGTTTTCTGYCACTGAGGATGCAATTTATATTTTAATAGCACGTCTAATAAGCGATGCCCACTTGACTGACAGCCTGGTATTTATCCATGCAGCTCCAGAACATGTGCTGTGTTTTATAAATAGGCACTGAATGATTGCTGAGATGTTCAACAAAATCTATTCTTTCCCGAACAGAGGCACCAAACAGAAATATCTTAATGGATCCCTAATTAATTGTGTGCAGAGAGATTTTCCTGAGAGCACAGAGGAGGAATGAGAAGGTTGCCATATAAATATTAAATGTTGTTATATAATTACTCTGTAAACATCGTGGGGATCTTGCTCTCTGGATGTAGCGTCTCTCCATCAGTAATGTGGGCGCTGTAGTGCAGGTTTTGGTGGGCTGCACAGCTGGGCTGTGGATCTCTGCCCCTTGACCACCCTTGAGGAAAATATTCTTCCGGGGGGGGCAAAAATCAGGCAATTCACAGGTTTGCCACTGTTTTAAAAGACAAACTGCAGGGCTGATTTTGGCTGCTGACAGCCAAAGCCGAGGAGTCAAGTCTGGTCTTGAGCCCACATCTGTACCCGAGGAGGGCAGCCTGGGTGCTGCTCAAAAAGCACTGAGAAGGCTTTTTTTAAACTATTTGTTCCCATTTCTCTTGTGTAGGAGCTGCTGCGACAGGGCTGTGTTTTCCAGGAGAGGCACGGCTGGGAGAGACCYGGCTGGTTCAGCCCTGGGGGAGCAGCCCCGGTAAGAACAGCACAGGTTGTGGGGGGTACCAGCTGCAGTGGGATCCATCACCATGGGAAGGGATGMTGGGGTTGGGATCCATCCCCAYGGGCAGGGATGTTGGGGTTGGGATCCATCCCCATGGGCAGGGATGTTGGCTTGGGATCCATCACTGTGGTGAACAGGGATGCCAGGATGGGGACCCACCACCACAGCCAGCTCTCCTGGAGCGGGGTGACTGTGACAAGGAGTCCCTTGGCTTCGGCCTCACATCATCCTCCTCACTGTCCCCGTGCTCCCACCACTCCCCCAGGTCCTGGATTACGACTACTACGGCGCGTACGGCCGGGAGCGCCACCGGGACTACGCCTACAACCGGCTGCTGGGGGACGAGTACACCTTCGACTTCCCCCCTCACCACGACATCGTGAGTGGGGCTGACAGCCCTCCCTGCCCTGCCCAAAACTGCCGGGAAACTGGGGGACTTAGAGGCAGCAGAACCTCTGCCCCATTGCTGCTTTGGGGGGAGCTGGTGATGCTCAGAGGGAGGGGAAGCTCCAAAACAAGGAAAACTTTTGCAAAAATATGAAGAGGAATGTGTGGCCCGTGCTCAGAAACCTCGGTGGAGAGGCCACAGGGATTACGCTGCTGCTTTCCTAAAAGAAAGTGTTGAGAGTAGCTTGGGAAAAAAATCAATCTGATGAAATTTCGCTGTTATTAATGATAACTGTCACTGAGTTAGTGAGGTAGGGAATGGCACCAAGCGGACAGGATGGCCTGTCAGGCTCGCTCCAGTGAATGCCTGATTTTTTCAGGAGTGTTTTGAAGCTGYACAGCCTTTAAAGGCACCAGGAGAGCGTCCTGGTATCATTTCCCGTTACATAAATGGTTTAATTTGTGTTTCCCTTTGTGGGCTGCGAGCACGGCTCAGCCTCAGCGCCGTGTTTGCTTTAATTGCAGATCAAGAAGGAATGTTTAACGTGCAGAAACGCCCTGGCTCTCTTTGACATGTCTTATTTTGGGAAATTTTACCTGGTTGGACCTGAAGCTACRAAAGCAGCCGACTGGCTGTTCAGTGCTGACGTGAGCAAAGCTCCAGGTACAGGCTCAGCCCCTCCTTTTGGCTTCAAGCCGGGGAAATCACACCCCAAAACAAGCCAGGGGAACCCAGACTGGCTTTTCCCTTAAATGCAGAGGGTATGGGAAGCACGAGGGAGAGTCTTTGTTCCCTGTCCTCACCAGAGCCTGGATTCTGCTCTCATTTACACAGGGGCTCAGTGCTCTGAGCTCGGGGATGAGGGAGGGGGGTCTGGCCCTCTGGCTCCAGCTGTGGCTCACATCTGGATGTGCGATGAGTGTTGGAGTAAATCAAGCACAACCCTCGCCAGCCGTGGTTTGTTGTCCCCTTTTCCGAGGCTGGGAAGCAGCTTACGGTATTTCCCAGGATGCACGTTCRGCTCCTCACACAGGAAAGAGGAAAAAGCATCGTTCCTTCCCCCCTCCTGGTGCTGGGACAYGCAGGGTCGGTCAGGGCACAGCCAGGCAGACGATTTAATGACGGGGACACATCTTCCTGCTGCCCACCTCCCTCCGCCCCACGGCTCCGTGCCGGGGCTGGCTGATGGGCAGCGGTGCCCGTGTGCCCCCGCAGGCTCCACSGTGTACACCTGCATGCTGAACAAGCAGGGGGGCGTGGAGAGCGACCTGACCGTCAGCAGGATCAGCCCCGGGGCCCCGGCCTCCCCCCTGGCCCCTGCTTTCGAAGGTAAAAGCCCCGAGCCCGGGGATGCTGCAGGTGGGATCCTTTCGGTGCGTGCCGGCTGAATTCGGTTCCCAGCCCTTCCCGCTGCCTTTTCAGCTCTGTCAGTGCTCACAAAGCCCTTTCCAGTCCTGGGAAGGTTTGTTCCAGCACGTCCTCCATCCGTGCCACGCTGGCGGGGCTGCAGGCTCGGGGGTGATTGCATTTTCCTAATGGCAGCCACCTGGCTTTTTCCACCTCTATCCCTCGGTCCCCGTAACCCGATTAGGGCGCCTGTCCCCGGGGCCCTGCGCTGCTCAGCGCTCTTATTGGGTTTGGCCAGCCCCGGCTGGCGGCTCTGACCTCTGTCCCAGCCCTTATCAGCCGCAATTAAGAGGAACAGAGAGGGAGCAGAGCAGCCCGGAGGGCACAAATGGCATTAGGCGGCTGAGGAGGAGGAGGAGGAGGAGGAGGATGCTGAGCTGGAGCACGGGGCTGTGCGCTCGGGTGCCCACGGAGCCCTGTCCCCACCCCGTGCCACCCTCGGCTGTGCTGTGGGGGCAACCTCGCCCCCTCTG
Source organism: Amblyornis subalaris (assembly GCA_018881555.1). Classification (NCBI taxonomy): domain Eukaryota; kingdom Metazoa; phylum Chordata; class Aves; order Passeriformes; family Ptilonorhynchidae; genus Amblyornis; species Amblyornis subalaris. The sequence goes on from JACAXG010000076.1 coordinate 3,744,006, forward strand.
CCCCAGCGGGGTGGGATGCCAGTCACTTCTTCCCTCCCTCCCACCCTGCTGTCTGGGGCGCTGGCGGAGGCAGCGGGAGACGGGAGCGGATGGGAAGGGGACGGCGGAGCTGCAGGGTCTGTCGGGCGCTGGAGGAGTTTTAATCACAGCAAAGTCTATTTTTCCAATTACAGTAGGTGGCTGCACTTATTATCATTGTGACAGAATATCAGAGAGCAATCTCGTAGTGGCAGGCAAGACAGARGGAAGATTGATTACATATTAATCAGCTCTCGAGCACCGTCCCTGGGGATTTTTCCACCCAGGATTACTGACGAGATGAAATTCTTCCTCGTGTACAGTGCAGGCCCTGCGCTGGTTTTGGACTGGTTGCTGTGGCATTCCCTGCTCCCACCTGTAACTCACCACACTTAAGGGTCTGTTCTGTACTGGGACAAAAGTGCAGATGCTTTTGCTGTKGGCCTCAAGCAGTTTTTTCTCTTCCCGTGATGCTCTCACTCACTTTTAATGGTCGTTTGGTTTTCACTGTGCTGAGCYCCACAAAAGGCACTTAGCAGAGCCCCAAAGCTCTCCCTTATCCCACTACTCTTTAACCCCCCCCCTTTTCTGGCAGTCCCCCCTGGGCTGTGCAAGCTGGGGAGGCTCAGGGCTGCAGTTCAGGCTCTGGAGAGCCAAACCAGCCCAGCCCAGCACTCTCAACCCTGAAAGGCTGCCCGGGGGTGTTTTCCAGGGGAYGGCTACTACCTGGCTATCGGCGGGGCCGTGGCCCAGCACAACTGGTCCCACATCACCACCGTGCTGCAGGACATGAAATTCCAGTGCAAACTCCTCGACTGCTCGGAGGAGCTGGGCATGATGAGCATCCAGGGCCCTCTGAGGTGAGCGTGGCACCCTCCCTGCAACCTGGCCGTGGAGGGATGCAGGGAGGGATGCAGGGATGCAGGGATGGATGCAGGGATGGAGGAAGGATTGCCTCAGGTGCAGGTCCCCCTGTTGGGCAGGGGTAGGTGTGAGCCCCATGACRAGTGCTGATCTGGCTGGGGTAACACTCCTTTTTCCAGAGAACTGGAATTTCTTTGGAGGCTCCCATCTCAGCTCCTTTTTGGACTAAGTCTGTCTTGCCAGGAAGATGAGGGAGCTTAGGGATAACCCTCAGGGCAGGCTGGGAACTGCATCCCCTCACTGAGTCCATGTTGCTGTTTCCCCACAGCCGCGTCGTCCTCCAAGAAGTGCTCGACACCGACCTCAGCAACGAGGCCTTCCCCTTCTCCACACACAAAATCACCACAGCTGCAGGATGCAAGGTAGGAAGCTTGAGCTCCCCTGAGCTCCCCAGGGAGTTCTGTGCTCTGGGATGAGCACTCGCTGCCTGCACAGCCGAGCATGGAATCACAGAATGGTTTGGGTTGGAAGGRACCTGAAAGATCATCTGATTCCAACTCCCTGCCATGAGCAGGGACACCTTCCACTATCCCAAGTTGCTCCAAACCCTATCCAACCTGGCCTTGGACACTTCCAGGGATGGGGCATTCACAGCTTCACTGGGCAGCCTGTGCCGGTCTCCCTCTGCCAGGGAATGTGTCTGCCTCCACATTATTGCAGGGAGCTTTTGTTGTGGGTTTTGTTGGAAAAGGCCAAAACCCAGAGTGGGAACAGAGTATTTCCCTGCCTGCCTGCCTGCCAGGAGCCAGCCTGCTCTCCCAGCCCTCCCAGTGGTGCCACAGCCTGGGCTGAGYTTGGGGAAGGGACAGGGTGACTCGTGGCTCTGCAGTGGTGCCAGGGGAACAAGAGGCRCCTCCATGGATTAGGGTGAGCACTGGTGAGGACATCTGCCTGACACTCCAGACACTTTCCATCTCCCCCTCCTCAKAAAAAAAAGGGGGACAATTGAATGCAAAGCTCGTCAGGTACTGGCAGTGGGGTCTGGGCAGCCTGGGAGCTGCTGTGTTTGATCAGGGAGAAGCCTGACAGCCTTAAGCTTCCTGCACAGGCACAGATCATCCTGCTTTTGCCCAGGCTTCAGGGCTCACRTATGTGAAGCTGCTGGTTGAGCCTGCTTGAAACACCCTGAATAGAAGGGTTGGTGACCATGAAGTGTCATTTTGTCAAAGAGAAATGTCCTGGGAAAACCTGCTGCTGGAAAGTTTGGGTGTCAGGGAAAACCTTTTGCAGAAGCTCTGCCTTAGCTTCTCATTTCTCATTGATATTTATCCCACATGAAATATTCCTATAGTTGCAAAAACACTTTGGAAGAGAGGGTGGAGTTTGTACCGCATCCTTCCCATGGGAAACCCGGGCAGGCCATGATCCCAGGACATCCCTCTCCCGCTGGATGAGCCGGCTGGGAAAAGGGACCACGCCAAGCCCTCGCTCTGGTGCCTGATGRAGGATGAAGGAGGTGAAGGTGAAGCAATAAATCTCATAAAAGGCAGCAGGAGAGCCAGGAGCTGGAGCAGGCTGGATGAGAAGGAAATTGGGTTAAGCCACGTGCGGCCACTTCTCATTGAGAATTAAAATGGCTTTAATTCGACTGCAGCTGGCTGCTGAAGGGATTGCTGCTAAATCAAATTAGAGCTTCTTGATTTGTGAGCAGGAGCCTGGCCAGGGTTTAAGGTGGTTTAACCAAGGCACAGACTTCGCCCAAGTCAGATTAATCTCCAAACCATTGCCGTCAGTGTGCCCTGGGCTTTGGGGGCCCAACAACTTGAGTCCAGTGTCCCTTGGAGAGGAACTGTGGCCCGGGGGACTTCAAAGCCAGTCCGTTGGTGCAGCTTGTCCAAAGTGTTGGATTTTAGTCTCCACTAATCCTCCCCACATCCTCCCTTGTCAGCCCGTAGCAAGCTGATACCATCTTGTAATAATCTGCTTATCCCCTGGGAAAGGTGTAGAAATGTTCCTGTCTCCACGGGTGTGATGAGTTTATTTGCGTTTCACTTCAAGTTTATAAAAAAATAATCCAGTCCTTCAAGGAAGATAGAACTGGTAGAAATTCTGTGGATTCTTTGGAGTGTAAATTCCTTGATGGACAGGAAAAAAGCTTTCCTGCCTGCGGGGTGTKGGGTGGGAGGGGACTCCCTGCCTGCTGCCAAGAGGTCTCCTTTGGTTCCCCACTGGACAATGAACACCAGGGACTCCATCCCACGCTGGAATTAGAGTGGGAGGATTTCTCAGGGCAGCAGGCTGAAGCCTTTGCTGATATTATCGCTTTCCAGGGGGATTAAACTGAACCCAGCATCTTAAAAAAGTTATCACTGAGATTTTCCTGCATTAACTCAGTAGTTGAACAAAATCAGCTGGAGTCAAAGGAGAGTTCCAGCAGAGTTAATGACTCTGGAAATTATGGATTGGTTTGTGAGTTTATATATAGAGTCTCCCATTGTATAGAACAGCAGAGAAAGGTCCCCCTTTGAATCGCACTGCTGGAGACAGGGTAAAGTTCAGGTTTGCATTCTCTAGAATACTTCGAATGCTTTTGAATCGCTGCACAAAAACCCAGGAACTGCTGCTATTTCAGAGCTCCAGCTGGTATCCGCCAGAAAGACGCGTTCCTATGGGAATTCAGGAGAAAGCCACGGGAGCTGCTCAGTCCAGCCCTCGGCATTCCCCTCCGTGGTGGGATGTGAGTCCTGCCTGGGGTGCACACACGTGGGGACGACCCCGAGCCCTGCCTGTGCAGAGCTCATGACTGSCACCCCAGTTTTCCAGGGATACCTGCTTTTTGTGGTGCACTGCTCTCGCTGGGATGCTCATCCCCCTGAGGAGGTGGTGGTTTGAGAGGAAGTTTCTCCCGGGAGTAACTTGCTCTTGATAGCACAGAGCACTTTAGCTGCAGTCCCAGACAGGGTTAATGAGCCAGGAAGTTGCCTGTCAATCCCCGGAGCATCTCCTGCCACAATGAAGATGGAAGCTGGCTTGCAGCTCATCTCTGCCTGTTCCCTAATTAGATGACACCTTCGTGTGGAGGAAGAAGCCTCTCTGCACCCCTCGTGCCTGTGCCACTGGAGAGGGGATTGCCAGCCCTCGTGCCTTGCTGTGGGGCTGTGCTGGGACCAGGGGAGGGCTGGCTCCTGGCACGGCTCCTTAGGAGGAGGAGGCTCAAAATAAATCCCCCATCCTGTGTTCTCCTTCCTCCTCTCCACTCCTATTGCAAAGGTTAAGGCTTCTAAGCTGCCTTAAACTSTGCTTGAGGCGGTTATTTTTGCACAAGGGGAAGCACGAATGGATTTGGGTTCCCAGCCATGCCCTGTGGCCATCCTGGCAGCAGAGCCCAGGCACCCCTTGGGCACTTCTGCCTGCTTTGGGCAGCAGCTGCTGGTGCCTGTTTGCGTTTGTCCCCGGGATCASAGGGCACAGCTGGCACCAGCTCTGCTGGGAGCAACTCAGCAAGCAAATGGCAAAATGCAGCTTCTGCCCCCAGCACGGGCAGGGCAGTCCCAAGCCAACAGAACCAGCCTGGAAGTGTCTCCTGAGCTGGAAACTGCTTTGTTAAGAGGGCAGATCACAATCCAGAGTGAAATTCTGGAGTTAATCTCTCTCCCAAAGCGAGCTCTGCATTTGCAGTGGATGTGTATCCAAAGGGATGAACCAGAGGGGTTTTGTGGGGGAGGCAGGGGAGAAATACAATGGGATGAATCAGAGGGAAAGGCAGCTCAGACTCGAGGGCTGTCTCCAGGGAAGGTGCCTGAGTTGAGGTRGCCCCAGCCGGCCTGGAAAGCTTTGGGAATGGAGCCTGTTTCAYTGGGACAACAGGAGGATGCAGGCAAGGCTGCCTGGATGAGAAGCTGGGGGAAAACAGGCAGGGCAGTGTGTTCCCTGGGAATGCAGGCAGGCTCCATCCCTGGGAATGAGGCTTCCCTGGAGGGGCACCGAGTCCCCTGTGCCGATCTGCTCGTTCCTCCTTGGAGCTTCCTGCCTTTGGTGTGGAGCTAATTTGGCAGCGCAGCTTTGGGACACAACCTCCGTGGGGAACCCCGAGCGTGTCCCTGGTGGGAGCAGGATGGGGGTCAGGACATGGGGCTCAGGCCCTTCCCGGGAGCCTTTGGGTGCCTCTGCTGCGGGAGCAGTGTCCAAGCAGGGGATATCCCCAGGGGACAGCAGTCATGAARTGCCCCAAAGCAGGACAGTCCTGCAGGGGACCAGCTTTCCTGTCTCGATGGATCAGCAGAGGGAGACAAAAGCTCGGCTGGAGCTGGAGCATCACACCTAACCCCAGCCCTGGAATCAGTAGCCAGAGGATGCTGCCAGCAGCCACCTCTGCCCGCTGGCACTGATGGTGGCTGGGTTGGAGGTGCCAAGATGATGAATTTCTCACCCAGAGATGAGAAACACAGTCTGACCCTGGCTTGGCGCACTAGGGACGGCACAGAACTTCCCTCCACCACGAGGCTCCCRGGCAAGCCGGCTTTTCCCCGGCGTGGGAGCGTGTGGCTCTGCAGCCAGCCCCGCTCCCTCTCAGGGCCGTCTGCCCTCTCGCGTTTGCAGGTCCGTGCCATGAGGCTGTCGTTCGTGGGCGAGATGGGCTGGGAGCTGCACGTGCCCAGGGCCGACTGCGTCAAGGTTTATCGCGCGGTGATGGAGGCGGGAGCCCGGCACGGCATCGCCAACGCCGGCTACAGAGCCATCGACAGCCTCAGCATCGAGAAAGGTCCTGGCTTTCCTTACAGCAGCCCTTGCTGCTTTTCCTCGGGCTGGGGGACCAGGGCAAAGAGCTTTTTCCCAGCTTCAGGGGTGGGGTTGTGTGACTGGAGGCGCGGCAGAGTCTCAGAATGCTGAGGCTTCCCCTGTATGGGCTTCTCTCRAGGGTGCCAAATGAATGAAGAAGGGCAGAGGGTGTCCAGGAGGCAGAGGGCATCCAGAGGGTGTCTTGGTGTCCTGGTGCCGTGGCAGGGATCACCCGGTGACCCGTGCTTGCTCCCCACAGGGTACAGGCACTGGCACGCAGACCTGCGCCCCGACGACACCCCGCTGGAAGCGGGCTTGGCCTTCACCTGCAAGCTCAAGTCCGGCATCCCCTTCCTGGGCCGGGAGGCTGTGGAGGCTCARAAAGCCGAGGGCATCTTCCGCCGCCTCGTGTGCTTCACCACGGAGGAGTGAGTACCAGCGCCGGGATCCGCTCCGTGCCCGGAGCATCCCACGCCGGGAGCGCCCCCGGAGCAGCACCTCCACCCAGCCCACCCGGCCCCGTGTGCACACCTGGACACGTGTGGAGCTCGGCTGCGAGCCAGATCAGCTGTTTTCCATGCTCTAATTCCACCCCTGATTTAAATCCCGCCGCAAATTCCCTGCTGGATGTTTAATGGGAGCGGGAAACAGTGTGACAAGGCCGATCTCATTTCACCCAGAGCAGCGGGAGGTTTGGCAAATTGGCCTGGGGGGACTTTGGGTTCAGCTCAGGGTGGTGAATGAACCCGTGGGCAGTGCCAGCCCCGGCACAGGGGCTGGCCTGGGCCAGAGCCAGGGTCGATCCCCCCGAGCCCCTCTGCCCCGTGGTGGGGCTTTGCTGCGGCAGCTGTGCCCTCGCCTGGCAGGAAGGTGCCCATGTTTGGCCTGGAGGCGGTCTGGAGGGACGGGAAGGTGGTCGGCCACATCCGGCGGGCGGATTTTGGGTTTGCCATCGACAGAACCGTYGCCTACGGCTACATCCGCGACCCCGCGGGGGGCCCGGTGAGTGCAGCCCCCCCGGGGACGGCTGTGCCCCCTTCCCCGCAGAGGCACAAACCCTCTGCTGGCATCTGGGCCGGGAGATGGGGCAGCAGCTCCCTCGTGCTTCCCCCGTGGGGGCTGGGGGGTGAGGGATGCCGTGGCTCGGTGGCAAGGTTGGTGTCACCCGCTGTCGCTCTGGGAGGTCCCAGCTCTGGCTCAAGGGCTGCCTCGGGTGTTAATTGCAACCGAGTATTTAATTGCTGCAGTGAATTAGCTTATGCTATAGAGAGCAGTGGCCAATAGTACCAGAGCAGGCTCTTAATTAACCCTGGGAGACTCGTGGGTAATCAGTCGGGTGCCCTGATTAAGCAGTGTGCTGTGGGCAGAGGGCAGGGAACCCGTGTGGGGACRGAGGTTGGGGTGACACCCCCAGGGACCTCTCTGTGCCAGCCAAGAGCTCTGTGTGTGCTGTGATTCCTGCTCTTGCTTGACTTTTCCTCCTGCATCTGTGCAAGAGTCCCAAGGCAAGTGGGTTTGTGGTCCTGTTGCTCCCGGGAACCCCCTTTTCTCCCAATGATGAGGGTTCCTCCTTTCCTTTTCCCTCTCCTTCTCCCTTTTCCCTTTCTCCTTTTCCTTTTCCTTTTCCCTCTCCCTTTTTCTTTTCTCCTTTTCCTTCCTTCCCCTTTTCCCTTACCATCGTATACCTCCATAGGGAAAAAAAAAGAAACCTAAAATGTCAAATACTGACTTTTTTTTTTTTTTAACAGACTGCTTTTAACAGCTCTTTTCCTCCTTTCCGTGCATCCTCTCGGGATGGCAGCRCTGGGTTTCCTGTGGAGAGCAGATCTGTGGGGCGGGGTGGGAGTTTTCCCAGGGATGGAGCTGGGATGCTGGCACCCAGCGGGGGCTTCTCTCTGGCTCTGCCTCGCAGGTTTCCCTGGATTTCGTGAAGAGTGGCAGCTACGAGCTGGAGCGGATGGGAGTGACCTTCCCGGCCCGGGCTCACACCAAGTCCCCGTTCGACCCCGACAACAAACGCGTGAAGGGCTTTTACTGAGCGCCTGCTGCGGGTGCCCGGAGGGAGGAGGAGCCGAATTCCCGGCTGAATTCCCAGCCCCCGCCTGCCCCAGCCGGCCCCGGGGTCAGGGGGGAGAGCCGGGCAACCGCCTGGAACTCGTCGAGTAAATTTGGGCTGAATTACAGGGGAGAGGAGGAAGAGATTCCAAAAAGTCCAAAGACTTCTGTTGCTCTGTTTGCCAAGTGAAGCGGTGCCACTGCAGCAATAATTCTTTTCCCYGGGTTAATTGGCCTGAAAACTGTTTGGTCTCAGTGCAGATGAAGTGGTTTCAATTTTTGACTTCGCTGGAAACTCTTTCCCCCAAAATGTAGTTTCACGCTGCCTGGAAATGAATTTTTTTAGACTAACTCTTCTGTGAATCCAGCTGTAGCCTCCAAACCCACCGACCMTCTGGTCCCTTGCTGCGTCTGTCCCCACTCCCGCGGGTGTCACCTCGTCCTGGCTGTGCCCTGGGGGCTCCGTGCTGGGGTGGGGGCCGTGGAGGGAAGGGGCAGGAGTGCAGGGTCATTGTCCAGGCTCACGCTCTGAGTTCTTCTCTGCCAGTGCTGTTYGTGTGTCATAAAATCATGGATTTCCAGACTGGTTTGGGTTGGAAGGGRCCTTAAAGACCATCTCATGGGCAGGGACACCTTCCACTATCCCAGGTTGCTCCAAGCCCTGTCCACCCTGGCCTTGGACACTTCCAGGGATGCACCAGCCACAACCTCTGGGCTGCTCCACAGGCAGGACCAGCTCGGAGCTGTGGTGTAAAGTGGCCAACCGGGGCACTGACCCCACAGCTGCCCTCGGCCCCATCCCCTGCCAGGTCCCTCGTGGCATCTTCCCGAAGGTCACCTTGGGGGTGGCTTCTTTTAGCTCCCAATGGAGAGGGAGGTGCTGGCAGAGGCTGAGCCGTGAGCTCAAAGCCCCGGAGCCTCCGGCAGTGCAGAGCCAGCCTCGGGGGCAGCAGGGGAGGTTTTCCCTCCCCGGAGCCTCCRGCAGTGCAGAGCCAGCCTCGGGGGCAGCAGGGGAGGTTTTCCCTCACACGCACACTGCCCGTCACCCCCCTGCTGCTGAAGAGAAGGATCGGCGACTCCCAGCCCGTCCCCACGACCATCCCCTTGCTGGGCTCTCCGCCGAAGCTCTCACCCGCCTGAAGAAATAATCTCACTCCCTGCTCTTCCCTTTATTTCCCTTCACTAGGTTTGCTCGGCTCGTACCCTCTTTAGAGCTGATTTCAATTCCTTAACCTCGCGCCACGGGCGCCGCGGGCAAGAGCGTGAACTCTGAAATGCTTTGGTTTTACTGAAAACATTCAAAAACAAGATTGAGATGAATTTTKCTCTTGAATAGGAGGTGATTGGCCTCCCTCTGGCAGGCGGAGGGCAGGGGAGGGGGTGGCCACAGTCCTGTTCTGAGGGAAGGAGCCTTCTGCCTCCCTGCCAAGCCAGGGATCCACTCTGTGCCTGGAAGATGAGATTTTGCTCTAAAAAGGCCTTTCTGATGTGCAGTGCTCTGTCTTGAGATTTTCCTCACACCCCAGTGGCCGGGAAGGCAATTTTGGGGGCACYTGCCCTGGATCCCACCTGTCCCACAAGGGCAGGCACCGAGCAGGGATGGACATGGGCTCTCCCGCAGCGCCTCCAGCCTCTCCTCCGCTCCCACTGAGTGTTCTCCCTTTGGAGCTCAGCAGCAAAAAGCAATTTATTTTACATTTAGATATTTAATGGAGTAATTTTGCCTGACAAAAGATTTGTCATTCCCCCTCCAACCCTCCCCTTTTCCAAACCCCATCCCAGAGGCATCGTTTGTTCCCAGCCGTTGGCATSTGGTGGGATCGAGGGGAACAATCCTTCGCGTGGAGAAGTGGGGGAAGGAGTGTGGTGGGGAGCTGYGGTCCCTGGAGGAGGGAGGGGAGTGTCGGGCGGGTGTTGTGGCATCCTCCCCTCCTTCCCTCCATCCCTGGCACAGCTGCCGGCGTGGGAGGGCACCTGTGGAGCCATCCTGAGCTGGATGGGACCGTGGGGCACCGGCAAAGCTTGGATGCTGCTCCCACACACGTTCCTTTGCTCCGTGCCTCAGTTTCCCTGCGGGAAAACAAACTCCTTCCCCCCTCCCCGCGGCCGCGCAGGGCTCGGCACAATAGCAAAGCTCCGCGTTATTATTCTGGGGGTGGGAAGCAGCATTACTCAGAGCCAGGATTGCTAATAACACACTAAATATAGYGCTTCCCATCCCCAGAGTACTTTCTGAACTCTGGCTCACGAGCCCTAACCCCCTCCGGAGGAGCCGGGGCACCGCGGGCATCGCTGCGTGGGCAGGACGCGGGGAGAGCGCCGGGATGCTCCCCGCGGATGCTCCTGCCCGGAGGCGCTTCCCGAGCGACGGCAGGCGTCGTGTCAGTCCCTCCGGAGCCGGCCCAGGTTGAGGGGGACGGGGGCAGCGGGCTGGGGCCCCGGGGCGGGCGGGCAGCGAGGGCCGGGCTCCCGCAGCCTCTCGGTGATGCTGGGAAGCGGCTGCTTCTCCCACTCGCCCTGCAAGAGAGGTCGGCACCGTGAGACCCCGTCAAGGTTCCGGCTACTTGGAGACTCGGTGTTTCGCCCTGCTTGGAGAAAATTCCATGAGCTTTAATATTTGAAGTGTTTTTAACCAAATTCAGGATGTTTTCTCGTGAGATGTCACCAATTACTCGTGGTGCAGAAGCACCTACGCGGCCCCTTAGCGGCGCAGACGTCTGGGGTGCTCCGTGTTCCACAAGCCCACCCCGGCTGGGGAGTTTCCGCCCCAAAATGTCAAAATCAAATAGAGACAACTCAAACCAGGGAGTCCCACGGGCCCGTTGTGCTCTGGAAAATTCTCCCTACCAGGTATTGCGAGGAATTTGCAGCATTCTGGCACGGATGTTCCCGCTCACCGTGGAGCGGGAGGGATGCAGCAGCCTGGATGAGGCGCCATGGAGCAGAGCCAGGGAAGGGCTGTCACGGCCATCAGGGCTCATGGTGACCACGGCCAGGACAAACCCCCCCAGCTCTGTGCATCCACGGGGGCAGCTTGTCCGGGGGATGCTCCCTGCAAAGAGCAACCTGCCAGGTGCAGGCAGTGCCGAGGGCTGAGCCTGCCCAGCAGGRTCTAACTCAGATGTGACGCTGGTCTGGCTTGGTGGCCAGTGGAGGATGTGGGCAGGGGCTGGGAGGGCAAAGGGGGCTCGGCTCCGGGTCAGTGATGCTCCAGTTTGGCTGCCGGCTGCGCGTTCATGCGGAAATGTCAGCGAGAGGCTGAGCCACAGCGTGAGCAGGAGGAGGGAGGTCTGGAGAGGAGAGGTAGAGCCGTGAGTCATCAGCAAGATGAAAGTGGAATTTGTGTTTTGAGCTGAAATTTCTCGTGGTATGTCAAGCGAAACGGGCCAGAGCCTGCACCAGCACCGGGAAAACCCTGGGAAAAGATGGAGCGGGATGGAGGCACCCTGCCAAAGCTCATGGGGAGCGACCAGAGAGGGGACAGCATTGCAGGGGAGCACCAGCTGRAGAAAGAACTCTTTTCCTGTACCCTTATGGCTTAGGGGAGCAGTTAAGCATCTTTAGGGTGCGCCTGCTCCGGGGCTCGGCTCCAGCCCTTAGCCCATCTGCTGCTGTGTCTGCCCTGCTGATACATCCCCAACCCTGTGCCTGCTTTTTGGGGAGATCAAAGACATTTGGAGTGTCTTGATAGTTGTCGTTTTCAGTGCTTTCGAGTGGAAATCTGCATGTAGAGAGTTTACTGCGAGCCCTTGCGGGTGCTGGGGACTCGGGGACGGCACCGTCCCCGCTGCCGCTCACAAGCGTTACCTTGAGACTTGGCTCGATAATTAACAGCACTCAGCTCCTTCCAGAAATCATCAGATTTGGGATCACTGAACTGCAAAAACATGAGTTTAATTAGAAGCTGGTGCTTTTCTCTTGGCAGAAACAGTATGGAATAAATGAGATGTCTCCAAGTCGGGCTCGCTCTGAAGCACCAGCGGAGCAGAGGCTCCCTCGCCCTCGCTGCGAYGCTCGTGACCCACTTTGTGCCAGCATCGGCTCTGCTCCACTCGAGTCCCTCCCTCACAGCCCCCCAGACCTCTCCAAAATCAAGGGAGTTGTCTGGGTCATAATTAAGAGGTTTAATTCGTAATTCTGCTGCAGCACAAAACTTGTGCACCACTTCTGTCCCTGCAGTGAAGCTCTGCATGGCTGAGAGGGGCCAGSTCTCCAGTTCCAGGAAACTGGAAAGGTTTCTGCCCTCTCCAGAGTGGACTTTGCTAAAGGGAATTTACTGTGGCAGAAAGCTGATGGTCATCCCTGCTGTCAGCTCGGCATCCTCCCGTGCAGCACTGGATCCAGGAACAGGGAATCATCCAAGTTTATTACGCTGATAAATGGCATTGGAAGCTGATGCCAGCAGTGATTTTAAATTTCATCACCATCATCATCATGTCCCTCATCACCGGGCCTGTTTTTATTTTAAAGACCTCCCAGTCCTTTATCCTTCACGTTTTGCTGGCTCTCCACGCTCGGAGGCTGCACAGATGCTGTGCGTAATGAGCTCGCTCTGCTGGGACCCGGGGTGATTTGCCAAAATCCTAAAAACCACCTCACGTTTCTCCTTGGATCCAGCCCTACTTTAATACTCGGCAAAAGCAGCCTCCAAATCACTTTATGCAAATGCATGCCCTAATTGGATCTGGCTGGGAACATCCACGGTGGGCTCCAGACATATTGTCTGAGCGTGGGGCTGGGCTGGGCTCGGTGTCCTGCTGATGCCAGGGATTTCCTGGCAGCTCCAGCCCCCTGCCCTGAGCCTGCTGGGTTTGGATGTGTCCCGAGCAGCACAGGCSTGACCCTACATCTGGGAATTTCGTTGGGAAGCTTTGGGAGTGAGGCTGTACCTACCGGGAAGCGGACGGCGGAGGATTTGTTGCAGTGCATGGAGATGGGAGCGAAGTCGTAGAGGGATTTCAGCACATCCYTGTTGAAGGTGTTCCAGGGGATGGAGTAAAACTGCTGTGGGACGGAGACCTGCGGGCACATGCAGATCTCCTCGTCGTTAAACCTGGGCAGGAGAGAGGCCACGCTCAAACACAGCAGTGCTGTCCCCTTCCAGCGCTGGATGTGACTAATTCCTCTCTGCCTCCACAGTGACCTGGAACGGCTCCGAGGTCAGTGCTGGGCACAGGGAGAGCCTGGAGCAGCCAGCACCCTCAGGGGAGGATTTGGGACCAGCCCGTGGGTAGGACACCCCATACAAGGTCAGCATCTCCCCCTCTCCTCCCGGGTGGATGGGCTGCAGCCTCCTCCCCTGGCGTGGATCCTTGGTGTCTGCCTTGGGTTATAGGGAATATTTTCCACTTAAGCACTTGCCCACACACTGACTCTCCCTTCCTGGTGGTTCTCACTACAGAGYCATCCTCAAAACCCTGGGTTTGGCCTTTTTACCAGTGGTGCCTCTCCCCCCAGCCCTGCTGTGCAAGGGGGGCAGTGTTACCTGTTCACRAGGTTGAAGTAGCGGTGCAGGTATCCCGGATCCACGGCGCTTTTGCACAGCTCCAGCTGGGTCTGGGGGTAGTAGTGCACGTAGTTCACACACATCTCCTCCAGGATGCCAAACCCTCCCTGTGGCACAGGCACAAAGGTCATGGAAATGGGGTCAGGCCGTGCCCTGCTGGGGCTGCAGAGGGGCAGGGAGGGCTGGGGGGCACAGAGCTCGCACCTCTGTGTGCACACTCACAAATATCTATATTTATATCTAGATAAATAGATAGATTTAAATATAGATGTAGATRTAGATATTCACACCCCTTCAGGTGCATGCCATGGGCAGCTCTCTGCTCACCTGCCCTCTCTGCAAGGACAGGCTTCCAGGCTAGACCGTGTGGTTTACATTAAAATGCAGATTTCCTATAATCCCTCTGCTATATTTAGCCTTGTCCCTGTTGATGGTACCTCTGACAGGCTCTTTATTTTTTTTCACCGCCTGTGTAAGGAAATAACATGCACTGTCAAAAAATGCCACTTCTCTTTAATTACAATTAATCCCCGGTGGAACACTTTGTGATGGGAATTAGAGTGACACATGCTACCTCACAATTAGCACCTTCAGAGCCCCGCTGCAGGCAGCAGAGCCTTGTGAGTTCCCTCCTTCCCACCCTCCCTTTGCTTCTGGCTGTGATTCAGCCTGGGTTCGTGCAGGTGCCCACTCTGGGGGTGCCCCTGACCCACCCCCAGGCAGGGGAGCTGCCCCTGCACTCACCACGGTGGCTCGGCCCCGGTCCTCGGTGTTGTACGTGCAGGTGGTGATGAGTTCATCGCCCTGGGGGGTTCAAACACAGCCACATTTAGGGACTGGGGAGTGTGTGCAAGACAGAAATCTCTGCTCGCCATAGCAGCAGCCTGTTTGCCCACCAGCACTGCCTGCAACGCCACAGGAGCCCTTGCTAAACTTGCGTCCCCTGCGGAGATTCCCTAGGGCTGCATCCCAGGGATGGCTTTCCCTGCTTTCCTCGCTTTTTAAGAATTTCCGAGGGGGTTGAAACACCTTTAAAATTGCACAGAGGCAACAGTTTGAAGCGGCAGATCCGGAGCTGAATCGATGGCACAACAGCCTCCCAGCCACAGTCGGTGCTGGGGACCACGGGGACACCCCAGGGTGGTTTCAGTGGGTGCTGAGTGTTTTGAGCAGCCTCGTGGGGCACAGCAGCTCCAGGAGGTGCCCTCGGCTTTGCAGCTGGGTCCTTCTTCACCTGAAGAACCTCAGGGCACCTTCCACCCCTGTTTTCCCACCCGCTCCCACTCTGATGCTGAATCTCTTCCTCTCCTTCCATCACGCAAGGAGAGGAGGCACCACCGTGGTTCATCCTCACCCCCCGAGGAGCCTCCCTCTGCCAGACGAAGCCCAGATAAATTAGAGCTTAATTTAGCTCCTGGCTGCCCACACAGCAATTCTGTGCCGTGAGAAGGGGCCCGGTGTCCCCAAAGTATCTGCGTGGAGAAGGCGGACGTGACCCAGGGACCACGGGGGGTATGTTCTCCTGCAGCCCCCCTGGGGGTCCCCAGATGGGATAGAGTGATGGAAGGAGGCAAGGGACTCAGGGCCACGGGATCAGGATGTGCTGTTTGGAACTTGTAATGGTTTTTGGAGGAACTCACTGGAAAAACTGCGACCACCTCCTTCAGCATTCGGATCTCCTGGGAGGGAGGAAAGGGAGGGACACATCAGAGCAATGCCGTGGCACTGTGCCATGGGGTGACGTCCAGCCAGGACCCTGCAGAYGCCTGTACCTGGAAGTGAGGGCTGTAGTGCCCGTCCGAGTTCACAACCTGCCGCTCTCTCCCGTCCCGGGACAGCACCGTCACCACCTTCCTTCCCGCCAGGTGAGTGTGGAGCTGGGAGGCGAAGATGCGGATTCCAGCAGCGGGCAGGGCCTGGGGGAAGGAAGGAGAGCTCAAACCCCCGTGCCCAGCCCTGTCCCTGTCCCTTCCCACACATCCCTTGCCGTGTGCTGGGAACCCTGTCCTGGCTCTCACGTGGAGTTATGGCATTGCTGTAGCCCTGGAGCAGGGTGTCTGAGCTCCCTGCAGAGCCAAACCAAGTCAGCAGGAGCAGCTGAGCCGGATCCTCCTCCCATCCCTGCACTTGTTAGTGGTGGCACAAACGATTCCTTTTGGGTGGGCCCTACAAAAACACACACTGAAACCCTCCCTGAGAGAGCAAGGTGGGCACTTTGGAACCATCTTCGAGAGAGCTCTTGGCAAGCTCCTCGGAAGCAAGAGCCAATTTCCCTATCCCTGCGAGGGAAAGCACCACTGGGACACGGCCAGCTCGGCAGTAAGTTTTCTGGGAATGGCACCCGGGGGAGCTGGAGCAGATGGCTCCCCAGGAGAGCTGCTCCGAGGGGGATTCAGCGCATCCCAACCAGCTGCTCTCTGTTTATTGTACGCAGCAGATCTTCCTCTCCAGCGCTGCCTCACGGTGAGTTTAAAACCTGGAACTGGGAGATCRGTGCTGCCTGGGAGCTGGGAAGAGCCACGGGCAACCCCTCTCCCGCGAGGGGCAGCGGGGCTGGAGGGGACGGGCGCTCACCAGCTGGGTGCACTTATCGGTGCAGTATCCCGTGAGGACAAAGGCCTCTTCTCCAGGGGGAATGGCCATGACTGGGGTGTAGACCAAGCCCAGCTCCATGATTCCGGCGTCGTGGCGGCGCAGGGAGGCCGTGTAGTACAGCCGGATCCCGGAGGAGTCCCGGCGACCTGCGGGGCCAGAGGACAGGGAGGAGTCACTGGAGGGACGAGGGCAGGTGTGAAAAATGATGCTGTGCTGCCCTGGGGAGCCTCTCGCTCACAGCATCCTTCATCTGCGTGGTTCTTGTTGTTTTAAATCCTACAGATTTTCGTGCAAGTCTTCACTGAGCGGCCCCAGACACGCCTGGTCCCCGAATTGCTCCCAGGGGAGCGAGGTAAGGGGTGCCTTTGGAGAGCCCAAAGCAGAAGCACAGAGCATGGGGTGCTTTGGAGAACTCCCTCAGGAACACAGCTCATTGCAGCTCCTTTACCTGCCACATCTCGAAATCTAAGGCTGCGCAAGCAAAAGGGAAAGAGCAAGGTCAGCAGGCCGGGAGGGGTTCAGGCTGGCTTTGCACTCCCTGTCTCCAGGCTGGAGCCCACCCAGGGATAAGAATAACGGGGGAGACACTATTGGTTAACACGCACAGGCAGATAAATTATGAAAGACTTGAACTCCGTATTTATAGCCGTGTTTCTTCTCGAGGTGCCGAATGTGCTATGATTGATCCACAGCACATATGCTCTGGTCTCCTAAAAATATCCTTGGGTAGTCAAGAAGCTGCTTGTTTTTATGTTAATGAAGAAACTGGGTTGTTTGGAATCCTTCTTTTTTTTCCAATGTGTCTCCTGACAATGTTATCGAAGCAGCAGTGCAGTCAAACAACATCCACATCCCCCATCCCCACCAGGCTGGTCTCTCCGGTGGCTTGGCACCGCTGTCACTCCTCCTGTGAGCTCAGACCCACCCCCACCACCTTGCAGGGAGACTGGGGGGGACCCCTGAGGCAGCCCAGCTAAATCCTGGTGTTGCCCTGGATCACAGGGACTTTGTGGGGGCAATTTTCTGCCTGCAGGCTCAGACAGGCTCCTTTCCCAAGCATCCTGGGAATGCTGGGCATGCCCAAGGACGGGGTTCAGCCTTCAGTGAGGATGACTCTGCTGAGACCAGAAATGCAGCAGCAGGTTGGGAATTTCATGTATTCTTCCTGCAGGGACAGATCTGGTCCACGAGGTCTGCGGAAAGTTGCAAACAGGGCTACGATTCAGCCCAGAGCCTGCCCCAGCAGGGTGTCAGTCCCTCCCTGGAATTTCCCCAGCCCTCCTTCCGTGGCCTCACTGGGAGCATCACCGCACAGCCCTCACCTTGGAACACCAGGGGATTGTGGTAATGGATCTCCAGGCGCAAATATCTGGAGGAGCCTGGGCCACCGAAGGCAAGACCTGCTTCCTCAGGGTAGTAGAAGGCCTGGAAGCAGAAGGGAGGTGTTAGGGGAGCAGCGGGGTGGCTTTCCCGGGAGCAAGGCTGCAAAGCCTAAGGGAAAYGTCTGTGCATAACCCTGATCCACACCATGGGCTGAGGGACATGATTTGTGCTCTTGGCTGTGCTTGGAGAGCTGGTCCTGCTCCCAMAGGGTTCTCACGTTCCACATGCAATGGCACAACACCTGAGTGTTACCACAGAATCATCAAATACCCTCAGCTGGGAGGGACCCATCAGGATCATCAAAATCCAACTCCTGGCCCTGCACAGGACAACCCCAGGAATCCCACAAGTGCCTGAGAGCATCCTTGAGCTCTGTCGGYCTTGGGGCCRTGACCATTCCCTGGGAAGCTGTTCCAGCGTCCCACCCCACCAAAGAGGAGGAGGCCTGGGGTGAGGTGGGAAATCAGGAGGGGCTGGGAAGGTCAGGCCGGGCTGAACCCAAACCCCAGCAGAGAATGGGGCGAGGGCAGCCCCAAGGCGGGATGGGGAAGGTCTGGGAGGCGGCAGGACAGTTTTTCCCCAGGGGGGGACGCGTCCCCTGTCACACCCACCTGCGCCCCCATGGCCCAGGCCGCCAGCACGTGCCTGCAGTAGTTGAGGCGCTCTGGCTTCATCTTGGAGTCGCAGGGCCCGTTGTAGTGGGGGAAGCTGTCGAACTGCGCCGCGCACTGGAAAACCTCCATGTGGTGCACCAGAGCCTCGTTGCCCGCCGTGACCACGGGCTCGTACTGCAAGGCAGGTCCGAGAGGAACAACCAGGAAGAACACGCTGAGCCCACCCCCATCCCCCCACCAGGAGCCAGGGCAGGAATATCTGTGACCTGTTACCAGTTCCTGCCGCAGGGTGGGGAGGGAAGGTTGCTCTGGGCACGAGGCACCAAGGGCCAAGAGCTTTCACCTCGTATTTTGGCTCCCCAAGAGGAGACTGCGCCAGAGTTAAGCATCTGGGTGTTTCCAAGGGGAACCCACATGTTATTAGTCAGTCTTGGAAACATTTAGTTTTTGGTTGGTTCAGGGACCAACCCAGAGCCCACCAGAACACGCAGAGAACCAGCTCATCCTCTCTCCAGCAACAGATGGAGATCAGCAGATCTTGGTCTGCTTTGTGGTGGCTGAGTCCTTTCCCGGTTTTGCAGGGCTGAGGTGGCCCTGGGGATGTTGCTTTTCCCTAAGGAGAGTCCTGGACATGTTGTGGTAGCTCTGCCTGCAGCTCTTGGGTTCTGTTTCTGTGCAACAGCTGCTCGGGGCACGGGGAGGGCGATTTGGGGGAGAAAGAGCGACTTAAACAAGCCTGAGGAACGGCTCTGGCTACAAGTGCCAGCTGTAGAAGTGATCTGCAGCAGCGGGAAGGTATCAGGAGTTACACACTTCTTACTTACACACAGATGATTCACTTCACACCATCTGTTAGAGAGAAAATCCTCCTTCTGAGCCTTCCTTTGCAGCGCTGTCTCGCCCCTATAAATCACTGAGCGCTCGCTGCAGCTCCAGTGTCTGAAGGTTTTCCTTCCCCCCGCTGTGTGGTTTTGACTCTGGATGTGCCAGGTCACCTCCTGAGCCACCTCCACACCCTCGGGGTGCTCTCCCAGCAGCTCCTCCTTTCCTCTGGGTTGCCAGCAGGTTTCTGCCTCTGCTTTCAGGAGGTGGCCCAACCCAGCCAAGGCACACAAGTTGCATTTATGTCTGTAACTCTCTTTTTTCAGACTATTGCCTCATCTTTTAGAAGTCAGTTCCCATCCTGGCTCGCTCTGCCCTGCTCTCACCAGCCCTGCTCCTTTGTTTCCATGTCTATATATCACTCATGGCTCTCTGTGTGCCACAATCCCGCTGTGGGTCTGTCCCTTCTGCAGGGAGTCGGCTCTGAGCCTGCCCCGGCACCTGCTGGATGTGCCAGGTGGGAAGAGACCACTTGATACCTCCTGCTGAGAAACCCCAGGAGACATGAGGACGCTACTGGCTGGTGGGATGCATCTGGAAGATGTTTTGGGACCGTGTTTGGCAAGATGCCTGGGTCTGAAAGCCTCCCTGTGGCACGGATGGGAAGACACGGAATTTGCAGGGACGTGAACACAACTGCCGATCCTGCCCCTTCTCCTGCCTCTCACCATGATGATGTGGTGCTTGGGGAAGCCCTCTGGCAGCTCTGCCATGTAACACCAGTAGGTCGTCTCCTGGCTGGGAATGACGACGTCCGGGGCCGTTATCTCCATGCTCTTCATGTCGCTGGGCAGCTCGGGGATGCTGATGTTGGGCTTCAGCAGCTGCACCCTCTGCAGCCCCCCGTGGAGGGCAGAGACATTGATGGCTTGCAGGGAATGCACCGGTTTCTCCAGGATGCCRTAAATCAGGTGCACGGTGCCATCCTGAAGCGAGAGCAGAATGTATCAGTCGGTTTTTCACACAGGAACATGAACATTAGCACCATTAGCAGCAGTGTTGGCAGCATGAACCCAGAAATGGGTCTTCTCCCTGAAAGCCTCCCTTTTCTCCCAGCTTCTCCTGGGGATGAAGGTACCACAAGAAGCTCTGCTGAAAGTCTGCTGCGAACAAGAGTGCAGAGAGCTCTGGACAGGAGATAAGGGAGGAAGGAAAAAGAGAATAATCTCCTCCTGAAGGATCAGAGAATAAAGACCTGCAAGTCTTTTCCTGGTTCACACGTAGATTTTTCCCTCCAGGGCTCTCAGTGTTTTGGCAGAYGGCAGACGCTTCTCACCACAAGACAAGCTTTTGAAAACCAGCAACACAAACTCGAGGACACTCTGTGCCCACGTTGGCCCTTAAATATCCTGCCCACAACGGCTTTCATCCGAGACGAGCCTTGCCCAGGTTCCTGCCTGCAGCCAGGGCCCGTGGCTGAGACCCTGAGCTGTGACATCCCCCCCGGGAAGGTTTTTCCCAAATCCCAGCTCGCAGGGGAGCGATGGATGCAGAGATGTCACCGAGCCACACACGAGCACCGAGCAGCTCCTCTCCTTGCTGTCCCTCTGTCCCGGCTCCTGTCACAACCCTCCCTCCTCTGTGCCTCCTGTTGATGCACCAACCCCTCTTCATAACACTCCCCACAGTTGGCTCCAGACTGCCAACCAGTGATGCAGGAGGGTTTTATATAGACCCAACGCGTGTTCGGCAGGAGCTGGTGATGCAAACGAGCTAAAAGCTACACTTGAGGGAGCTTTCGAAGGGGTTGTAAATAGATGGTGCCACACATTACTCATGGCCCAGGGCTGACAGCTGTAGCTCACTTCCTCTCTGCCTCACACGGCACCAACACCTGATGCTGTGCCCAAAGCCAGGTACAACCCCACAGGCTCAGTCTGGAGCCGTGTCCCGGGGCTGGGAAGTGCCAGAGGTGGGTGAGGGCCATGCCATACCTCTATCAGGTAGTCCTTGGGGTCACAGGTGCTGAAGGCTCTTCTGAAGAGGAGGTAGAGCCCCTCAGGAGCCCTGCGMGCCCCGAGGAGCTGGTAGTCCTGCTGGGAATCCATGTGGAGCTGCCCCTTGGCATCGCTCCAGGCATCCTGSGGGAGAAAGAGCACCCTGCTCAGCCAGGAGGGACCTCCAGAGGTACCACAGGTTCTGAGGTCCTTCTGTCCACCCTCAGCACCCCAGAGGTGGAGGAAGCCTGTGTTTTCGTTGCTCCATGCCCTCCTCCGGCATTCCCTGGGCAGAGCCGTGCCGGAATGGCCCCTTCCACAGGATCCCTGGTGCCCAGGCAGACCTGTGAAATACCTGACCCAGCGTTAAGGCTGCAGAAAGACCTTTCCAAGTTGAGATGTGACTGGGGAAAGGTCAGGAAGGGAGGGAGRAAAGCCCACAGGGATGTGTGAAGGTGTTGCATCTGTCTGTGCTGCATTTTGGGTGTGTTAGTCTTGGGGGGACCCTCGGGAAGGGAGTGATGTGCCCTCCAAAACCCTTGGCACAAACCAGCAGCTCTCAATTTAAGATCAGCCCCTTGCTGGGCCGTAATATCAGCCCTAGAAATTGCTGCCACTCYGCAAAATCCTTAAATTTCGGGGGTCAGATTGTTCCGGCAGCCCAGCGTGGCATCCCAAAAACTGCTYGCTGTTGAGGATGGTGACAAAGCCACTCCAAGAAGCAAAGCAGCAGATTATTCCTGTGCTTCAGGATTTGAAGGTTTGGGATATAAAATCCTGCGGTAATTTGGATTCGAACAGGGTTGTTTCTTTGATCTTTTGTTTCTCCTGTGGGTCTCTTTCGTTTGCTCAGAAAAGGCACCCAGGAAGTGCCTGGCTGTTTGTACACAAGTGGCACTGGCTCTCTTATCTCAGGGGGAAAAAACAGAAGATAAAGGATAAAGCAACTTGGCATCATTTCAGCCAGAACTATAGAGTCACATTTGGAGAACATATTGTCCTTAGAGGGGGAGAGGAAAATCAGCTACACGGAGCTCGCATGACATTTGTTTCCGTAGGAATCTGGTGTGCAAGTTAATCTCGCAGTACATGGGGGGCTAAGCAAATTCGGATCTTTTTAACAGCTGACACACTTCTCCAGAAGAAAGGCTGCTGGGAGGGAGAAAACCAGGGAGATTTATTGAAATCTCCTTGCARGATGCTGTTCAGCACCGAGTGAAAGAGAAAACCCGAGCGCTGCCGGGTGTTTCGTTCAGTGCTCTTTGTCTTTGGGTGAGCACACGAAGGCAGATTAGAAATGATCCTYTCTGTTTTCTTAACACAGTTCTGGAGCTTTTGGGCCACCACAGGCCCTGAAAGGCTGGTAATTAGAGGGAAAACAGTGCAGATAATACACCCTTCTTTCATGCTTTTGTTACACTGCGGATCACATTGCGGCTGATTGCGAAAGAATGCATTTTATGGCGAATTTGAAGTAAGCAGAGAGGTAAAATTTAACTTRCTGGAAAGCCTCACACGGGGAAAAATGGGAATTGCTTTCTGCAGCCGAGCGCAATCGCAATCAGCCCGACRTGGTGGGATGGGGATAGAGCTGGAGAGGCCAGGGGTGGGAAAACAACCCAAACAAGAGCCTGGACAAACAGACTGCGTCAGGAAGGATGGAGTTTGCAGCAGGAATGGCAAACAACACAACTGGAAGTGAGTTCCCCCCACTTCCCCCATTTACATGCCGCCCAAATAACATTTGCACCTTTAACCTCTGCCAGCACCCCAGGCTGCCCTCTCATCCCGTCGATCCCTGTGGATGCAGCTCTCAGCCGGGTTCTCGGTGCTGGCAGGAGCAGCCTCTCTGCCTGGTGCCTTTTGCCCTGTCTCGAAGCCGTTAATGAGAGCTGTGGTTAATTTTTAATGTGACTGACAGCAGCACACGAGCGAAGCGAGGTGTTGATGCATCCTCTGTGTGGGTGAGCCGGTGGGTACAACCACCCTTCGCAGTTAACACAGCACAGACATCCAGGTCCTGCTTCCCTCAGCCTTGCTGACGTGCTGCTGTGTTTATTCTTTCCTCTTTTGGGTTAATCYCTGTACCAAACCCATGGTGTGGACCTGATCTGTGGGTTCCTCTGGGGTAGGAACCCCCCAGACCTTTCGGACCTCGAGCAGTGGGGCTGGTCCAGGATGTGCCGTGCCCTGTACCACACTCCATAAAACCACGAGCCAGATTCAGCCCCAGGGAGGGACCCCCAAAGTGCAAGCACACAAGGGACTCACCCCGAAGTAGGAGTTGTGCCCGTCGCTCCAGAGCACGGCCAGGTCCGCGTTCTCGAACTCGCCCCTGTCCGACATCCCGAAGAGGAGCCCGAACCGCAGCTCCCTGATGAGCAGCTGGAAGTGCACGGCTTGCTCGGGATAGCTGACATTCCAGGAGAGCTCCAGCAGCCCTTGGGGGTCCAGGGGCACCTTGTAGGGGAAGTTGCTGCCGCGGGGCGCCGAGCCCTGCAGGGCCACCACCAGGATGACCAGGAACGCCGCGACCAGGGTGAAGTACATGGACGCCACTTCCCGCAGCTTGAGGCTGGGGCAGGAGCAGGGCTTGCTCCCGGAGTTCTGCATCCTGCCAGGACGGCACCCGGCACCCGGCCTCGCCCATTTATGTGCTGGCCCTCCTGGGCAAGCTGGGTAAGTGACACTCTTTAATTGCATTTAGTTGTTGGGAAATTGGACTGTGGTATTGACCCCCGTCAGCTCCTGGCCAAACACTTGTCATTTGCTGTCTCCCCTTAATTGGCTCTAATTGCACATGGACATTATCAATAGCAATTGGATTTGACTGGGCTGATGTGAGTCGCTCTTAAATCTTCCTTAGTGGCTGGGAAGGGCTGTTCGCTCACAGGCTGCTCTGGCTGAGCCCTCGTGGACATGCTCTGCCCTGCTCGTGGTGCCTTTGGCCTGGGTGTCCCTATAACCCAGCCTGGGATCACCCCAAAGGTGGCYGGACGGTGACAACAAAGGACCCTGATCACAAGCAGGGCCTTGTCTGAGCTGCCAGGCATTGACAGGGTTTGAAATGTTTTCCCTGCAAAGCTAAATGCCAGCGAAAATGCTGATTTCCCCCAAACAGCAAGAAAAGAAATGTCTCCTCTCCTCAACCTTCTATTTTTTTGCCTTTGTGTGATTTAACTCTGGCCCTTCCAAACCCGGCACAGCACCCAAAGTAAGGATCCCCATGGAAAGCCCAGCTCCTCTGCCACCCCAGTTTGGCTCCCATCGAAACTCCCACCAGCCTGGATGACTGGATGTGTTAAATATTTGTTCTTTCTTTGCAGCAGTCGGGACTTCGGCTCCAGTTTCAAGATACCTCTAGTCTCATCCCCTCCCCCTTCTCATTTGTGTAAAGTCTGACGGATTCCCTTTCGGTTATTAACTTTTCCCCGTTAATTGGAATTATAATGAACCGCCTGGAGCTCTTTGATACGCACACGAGTTTGTGGTGTTGTTTTATTAATGCCAGCCCGAGCCAGGGGCCGCGCTCCCCGATGCCTCCCGTGCGGAGTCCCCTCCGCTCCCCTCCGGGGCTTGGGTTTCACTGCCGGTCCTTGCAGCAATGTCACCGGGGCAGAGCCCCGTTCCCCAGCCCCGTGTAATGAGAGGAAACAGATTCTGCTCGGCGTTTTAATGAATCATCAGCGTGTGCATCCCCACGCTAAACCCGATGAGGTTTTACTGTCCTGAGACGCAACCATTACTCAGGAATGCGTCAATTGATCCCGGGCGCCTCTCCTTGTCGGGTGACCTGCTGCTTGCAGGGTTTGCTCTCTCATTCGGCTTTATTCAACGCAGAAAGAAGGATGGAGAGCTGGGCTCTCCCGGCTGAGCACCCCTCGGCCCCATCCCTGACCCCGGTGACTCCATGCACAGCCCAGTCCCACACCAGCCCTCCCGCCGCTGCTGGTGTCAGCCTTAAAAGCACGGCTGGATAGCAGGAGGTCACTGGGAATGCTCTCCCACCACGGCATGTCTGGGATTGTGTTCACTGGAGCTGCGAACTGAACCCCTGCAGTGCCCCGGGCTCTGCCCGAGGAGCTGGACSTGCACCTCAACCCACCCAGGCTCTGGTCACCTTCCTGAAGGAGGATGCAGCACCTCCCCCTTTCCCTGAGGCTCCTGGGCTCGTTCCTGGACGCTCTGAAGGCATCAGATGGATGTCCCTGATCCCTCAGCCCTGGCACTCGAGCCTTACAAAAGTCTGGCTGCCTTACAAAAGCCCCGTGGGACAGATTTTTGTCTGTCCCCATCCCTGACCTCCTCCCAGCAGCTTCACCCACTTGTCCTCCTCTCTTGGCTTCGTTCCCTCGTTGTAAGGAGAAGAAGCCTGAGCTGCCAGCGYGGCAAGGGATCCTCTCCAGGGCGGGAGGGGGTTCTCAGCTGACGAGTTCTGCCTCTCTCCGGGAGAGATGACACCCCAGGTTGCTGGCGTGTGCAAGTGGAGCTCCSGAGCTTTCCTGCACAGAAGGAATTYGCAGTGGAACAGCAGAACAYGGGCAGGTCAGCTCGAAAACAGCTGAACTTTGCAGATAAGCAGTGAGAATTTATTTGAAAAGAAAAATAAAATTATGTATATCTCTCTCCCCCCTCCCCTCAGTTTCTCCCTGGTCGTGGCTCATAAATCCAGGCAAGGAGCGAGGATGCAGCTTTCCACTCMTCGCTCGGGGTGTTTATTTTAAGACTTCAAGGAGATGTAGAAATGCCAATTTCCCTACTCTGGGACTCCGACTGCTCGGGAGCAGCTTCCCACGGGAGGGCTGCGGGGTGGGAGCCGTGGGCCCAGCCCCTTCCCTCAAAGGCAGAGCAGCCACTCTGTGCCCACGTGGGAGCTCTCAGGGAAAGGTCATGCCGGCAGGACTGTGCTGGAGCTGAGGCTTGGGTGTCCCCACACACCCCACGTCCCTCTCCAGGCTGAYGCTGCCAAACCTCCAGCAGAAAACATGTAAAAGTGCAGCAATGCCCAGGGAATACCTGGAGCGTGCTGTGAGCCCCAGGGAAGGGCTGCTCTGGGCTGGCTTGGCTCTGCTGGATGCCAAACACCCCCCACGGGGTGTTGCCGACCCATCCTCTGCACAGCCACACATCCAAACCCTCCCGGGGACAAACTGCCGCGGCCTTCCAGCGCCGCTAATGGCCCTGGACGCGAAGCCGGGGATGAGCCGTGGCTTCCAGAGCCCTGACGGCAGCAGGGCCTGGCATCGGTGGCAGGGAGCCGGGAAGCAGCAGCCCCCACGGGCGGGAGCGAGGGCTGCCTGCCTGGAACAAAGGCTGGCTCACAGGTAAGTGGTTTAAACACAATTGATGCGCCAAATTAGGGGCTGAGGCAGGCAGCACCCCTGCGAGCTAAAATCCATTGCCTCGCTGAGAGAAATGGAAATTCAATTTGGGCAGGGGCGGGGAGGGGAGGGGAGGGAAGCTTTCTGTCTGCTCCCACCCGTGCCCCGGGGCTCTGCTATCCACAGCCCAGCCGCGGCCAGCCAGCGCCGGCATCGAATTTGCTCGGTGCTGATGAGGTTTGGCGGTGTCTGACTCAGGCCGGACCCGGCACGGTGCGGGAAGGGGGGGAAAGTGGCACACGGGGGGATGCTCCCGCGGATGGGTGACCACGCAGGGTCAACAGGGACCCCTGCCCTGATCAATGTGGGTGATTCCTCTGGCCGGGTCCACCCCTCGCCCTTCAAATCAGAGCCGTGGACCAGCCCCGTGACTCACAGGATCTGCTCCATTGCATCCCAAGGCTGGAAGAATTGTTTCTCATCCTTTCCAAAGGATGGCTTTGCCCAGTCCTGTTCCCATAACAAATCAGAAGGGRTGTGCAGGCTGCTCGTTGGCTTTGTCGGGCACCAAGAGGGCGTTAGGGCTGCCAGTCCAGGTTTCCATTGCCCAGCAGAGGCACAGGTGAGTGTCTGCTCTCTCTAAAGTGGCTTTAATGTCTCTGTGTCACCCGTGCCACAGAGAGCTGAGTGGTTTTGCTGGGAACATCATGTGTGACAGCAGTTGCTGGTTTAACTCCCAGATGTGCCAAGTGCCACCCAGGACAGGGCACTTGGAGGTGACCGTGATCCAGCAGGATGGGTGGGAAGAGCCATCCCTCCCTCCTTGCGCAGAGTTTGTGCCTTACAGCACAAATGCTGTAACATTTTCCTTGCCAAGCCTCTGCTTGTTCCAACTTCTTGCTTTCTCCCAGCCTGCTTTGCCTTCCTCAGGAMCAGATTTTCTTTTGCTTACACTGTGGAAGAAAACTTTCCCCTCATCCCCATGAGGATCACATCCAAAGGGGAACCAGCCCCAGCTGTGCAGTCAGAATTCCCCACTGAGCCACTCTCCCCAAATCAGAGACGGAACTGGACCTGAGCTGCAATTTATGGCTTGGTCCCACTGCTCCTGCTCCGGCAGTGAAGGCGAGGACTGGACTGCCCTGATTGAGAAGCTCCATCACTTCTGCCTCTCCTCCTGCTCCAGCCATGCCCCTGTGGCTGTGCCACGGTGAGGTGGCGATGGCAGGGCAGGAGAAAGGCCAAACTCAGCCAAAGGAAAGCATAATTTGCTCTCTGGGAGGCGGTGCTGCCTCGCCAGGTGCYCCAGGCTGGGTGGGCAGCCAGGCCCCTTCCCACCGGAGCATCCCGGAGAAATTCCCTCCCCAGTGCTGCGGCAGCTGAGCCACCTAATGAGATCTACTCGCCTGTGCATGCTATATTAGGGTTTCCATGGATATGGTGTCACAAACACTGGGCTGTGGCTTTGTTATATAAACAGGAGAGATTGCCACAAATACCCAAAATATCTGAAAGGGACAGGAAGAGACAAAAGCGTTCTCTGGGTGTGTTTATTAAGGGTTGTGTGATCCAGGGGGTAGTGCCAGTGGGAGGTGGGAGAGGTTTGTGTGAGCTTCGGGAAGTGGAGTTTAACTGAGGGGTGGTCTCCGACTCGGGAGCTCTGGAGACTCGCCCTGATCTTCAATGGGATGTTTCTAAAAGGAACAAAAAGGTGCTGCTGGCTGGGCTGTTCCTGCCTTGCTCATGTCTGGGCTCCTGCAGCTCCTGGTGTGCTGGGAATCCTTCTCCATGCGCACCTGGCTGAGCCTCACACAGATCCTGGTCCTGCTCAGTTCCTGGCATATGCAGAGAAATCCTGCGTCCTGCAGCTGCTGGGGACCAGGACTGGCGATGCTGGTGGAGACTCAGAGCCATCAGCTCTGCCAGGACTGCCCACACCCCACCCTGCTCTGCGAGACCRGCTAACTTGGTGCCATTTCAGGTGCAGAAAGCCCCTTTTGTACAGTTGGAGGAATCACGTAATGTGAGGGAAAAAACTGCTCTGGAATGGAGGTGGGATGTAAGGGACACAGAGACATCAGGGTGGCTAAAATTGTATTGCACTCCCACTCCCCTGCCAATAAAAACACCATAAATAAAGTGGCTTTGCAATAACCATCTCCACGCATTGGAACACAGATCCACGTGTCCCCGCAAAAGATGCTCCGAGCAGGATCAACTCTGCTCCAGCCTCGCTCTGCAGGAGAGGCACGAGGAGCTCGCTCCAGCCCTCCCATGATCGTGGCACCCGATTGGTGTCACCCCAAGCTCCCAGTATCCATCAGTGCCTTCCTTTTCCTGCCCTCCAAGCTCACCTGTGGGTGATGTTCCCAGCCCGTGGCTGTTTCAGCTCACTCCTGGCCTTCCGGATGCCTTCCGCCATGGGATAACCATCCATCCATCCATCCATCCATCCATCCATCCATCCATCCATCCATCCATCCACTTGTTTCCTCTCCTATCCCTCTCCCTGTGAGTCCAAGCTGACATCTTTCCATGCTTCATCATCCGACATTTGGGAACACCAAAGTCCGTACGGAAAAATCTGCTTTATCATTTAAAACCACACCAAATCCAAGTTTTTTCCTCTTCAGATACAGGACACTCTGCACTGCCCTCCTGCATTACCTGCCACCCATGACTTTTCCTGATCTCCCCCCATCTCTGGAATGGCAGGGAAGAATTCTTCTCCAGTTTGATGGGAAATAACAGCCAAAGGAGCTGGAATCTGCTGTGGGCGTTGCTCCAGGGCTGCCTGCCACATGAATTTCCAGGGGGGTGGGTTGGTGCTGAGCCCTTCTGCGTGGGGCTCTGCTCTTTGGTGCCAGCCTTTGTTCTTGCTGTTCCTCCAGCCCTCGCTTCCTGGCACCGAGCTGCTTCCTGAAGATTCCACGGAGAGCCGGATCAGCGTGGATAGGAGCAGATCCAGGAGAGGACACGGGGCCGGGAGAGCCTGAGGAGCGTGAAGATGCAGCTTCATCAGCAGTGGTGCATTGGGTGGCAAAGGCTGCAGGCCCTGCTGCTTGGGGTTCGTGGTGGACAAGTTGGCAGAAGGACTCATAAAGGGTAGAAATCGTGGATAAATGGGATTTCCTTCAGAACACCCTACATGGTTTGGCTGTGGGGAGGGTTTGCCCTACAAACCTCTTGACAGCCTCAATAAGCCTGAAGGGGAAGGTGCTTCCAGGAGACACAATCTTTGGATTTCCAGGGCTGTGACAGAAGGCTCTGCCCTATTCCCACCATGGCCCAGATGTCTTTAAAATTCAATCAGTCCTTTGGATAAACTGAGAGTAAAATGCTGCACAATGCCACATCGCTACCAAAGAAATAGAGAGAATTACAACTCCACGATTTCACGGATGCACATGAAATCTGTGTGCTGTTTCATCTTGGGGACACCAAGCAAGGTCCCAGTTTGGGGCAGTTGTCAGGGCTGTGTTCAAAGCTGGGTGGTTCTGCCACTGTGGGTGGCCAAAGCAGGTGGAGACAGGAGGCTGTGGAAGAGCACAAACCTGGGGATCAGGCTGCTGCTCTCACCAGTATAACTCTGCATTTAAATCCAGTGAAGGTGACTGAGGTGCTGCAGAGAGGGGAGGATGCAGTGGAGACCTTCCAGGCTGCTGCTGTGAATATTTGGGATCAGCTTGGAGACTGTCTGAGAGAAGGAAGCTCCATAATCGTGGGGAAGAGGCAGAGAAAAGCCCCTGGTCCTTGCAGCAGGAGCAGAGTGTGGCTGTCACTGAGAGGAGAGGAGCCTCAGAGCAGCATGCAAAGCTGCACACGCAGGGTCCTGTCACTGCCAGGGAGCTTTAGGCACAAACAATGCCAGAGAGAAGCAGAGGAAAAGGCTCTGTCCTCAGGAAAGGAAAAAGAGGGTATTTGGCAGGTGGTGACAGGGTTGTGTTGTCACCCTACCTGGCTGCTGCACCTGACCCTGCTCCCAGGGTCTGCCATGGGCAGGAGTTGGTTTATAGGGCCCCAATGCCATGTTTGCCTCTTGGAGCAAAGCCCTGCACAAGCAGTGGGATCCTTTAGCAATCCTTTTGCTGCCCTGTTTCCGGGGTGTGTGTATTTTATGACATCCCTGGAAGGCCACACGCTCAGCGTGTGTCACGTCCACCAAAGTGCAGCTGCCAAAGGAGTTTTCAGGCTAAAAACGTCACCACTCTCCCCCAGGCCAGTGTATTCCACCGGGAATACACACAGGGAGCTGGGCAGTGTTCCCTTGGCCCCCAGCGATGCCCAGGTTTGGTTATGGGTTGTGCTCACGGATCAGTCTCACATGGAAGATGCCTCCAGGGTCAGGAAAACCAAATGGGAACCTGCTCTGGGGATGGAGCAAGCTGGAGGTGTGGAAAAAAAAACCCCTAGAGAGTGGCCTTGGATGCTGAGTGATGGGAATATCACACAATATTCCCAGGCAGGTTGATCCCAAGCTCTGAGTCAAAGGAGGAAACCAAGAATTTTGGGTTGCAGGAGTGTGAGTGCAYGACTCCCCAAAGGATTTCCACTGGGAATAACCCACTGCTGGTGGTGGAGGGAAGCAGGTGAGCACAACCTGRACACTGCACTTAAAACCTGCAGATGATTTGGCTCCTGGCTGCTGCTGGTCTGTTTATCCCACRGACTTGGCAGGCTCAAGACACTTCCCAAATGTTGGGGTGGATGAAAGTTGTGGCTGGCCAGCTGCCAGGTCTCGAGGCTATCAACTGGCTCCCAAACTGTGGATGCTAATTAGCACTTTCCTTCTGTAAAAATTCATGCTGCAAAGTCTGGGGAATCAGGGCTCTTTGCACTCTGTGTGTTTGTACAGCCCCTGGCACGGCCAGACCGTGCTCACCGTGGAGGTCTTGTACCTCACTGCACTACAGAAATACATCCTAAAAACACTTTTCTCCTTCATAGGCAATCGATCTTCCCAGAACTGCTCTCAGAGTAAGCAAACCTCATGTTAGACTCCAAAAAACAAGCTCTGTCCTCTCACAGGGCAGCCCAAGCATTTGCTAAGTCCTTGTTATAACATTGCTTTTCCTTGCTTCCATCCCGGGCTCAGCTCCGTGAGAATTGCTTTGACATCTCCCTGGGAAGCAAGGAGGATGTTTATTGCACTACAAGAGCCCAGGCATTGAAACCAAAATGAATGGCCCGGGCAGAGAAGCTCCACGGTTCATATTTCTCAGCAAGGATGCAGTGATAAATTGCCAGACAATGACGTTTGACCTGTACAAGTAATAAAAAGCTAAAATTGGTTGGGGTTTTTTTCCTGGCACGGCCCTTCAATATCTGCTGCACGTGGTTCAAGCAACCTTGAAGAAAAACTCAACAGCAACCACAACACAGACAGCTCAGWACTAAGTGATATGTTATATGTAATAATTAAACTATAATAGTCTTAAGTAGACTCTCTAAAGATAAACTACATTTTTTTCCCCTCACCTTCATTTCTTGTCATCGCAGTGAGTGGTTTGCCTTTCAGATCTCTGCACAGGCTTTTGAACTGCATGTAAAGTGTGCTGAAACTGCTGGCGGTGATTAGTKTTTTTGGGGAGCAATTAATTAAATGCAACTGTTTCCCTCTGTATAGATTAAAGGAGTGCTACAAGCCATACCGTCTTAAAAAGAGCAGATGTGCTATAAAAACACTGATTAATCTCATCAGTTGAGAGGGACAGGAAAGTATCTAMAGGCTGGAACTGCTGATGAGAGAAATTAAGTTCGTTTTTGGGAATAAGTTGGAGTGCCAGTAGAAGTCAGGCCAGGAATATGAACCTGCAGGACACAAGTCCCACGTCCCCATGGACAGAGACAATCCAGGGGCGTGCAGGAGCGTCCCTGCTGCCCAAGGAGTTGGACAGCTTGGGTGACAAGAGCCAAGGGTGGTGGCAGGGGATGAGGCAGAGCCTCCCGAGGCACACCGAGCATCCTCTGTGCCCAGGGAAGCTCTGCAGGGAGCCCGGGGACGCACTGGGAGGGCTGGGGCGGTGTGTGCTCCCCTGTCACACCAGTTTGGGGCTGGGGGACAACCTCCCCRTGTGGCTGTGGTGGTCCTTCTGCTGGTTGCCCACCTGCTGGAGGGGTAACGCCGGCTTGGATTCAGGTTTGTGCCAAGTTTTGCTTTTTCCAGCTCTGAGGGGTCATGGCTGTCCCAACACTAAGGAAATCTTGTGAATCACCACTGCTGGAAATCACGACTCGGGAAAAAGCTGTGGATGAGGACTCGGAGCTGAGGTGGTGCTGGAATGGGCATGGATTTGGGAAGAGGAGACATTCCCTCTGCAGGGAGGGAATTAAATGTTAATGAAATCAAACAGCTCAAACCCCAGCACAGCTCGTGAAAAACAGCAGGGAACAAACTCCTGGCACCCATAAAATGCCCCGGGACCCCTGTGGGATCGAACAGGGGGTGCTGTGGGCTTTGCCTTGGCTCTGTCCCTGCACTGGGGATGGGGAGGGGGATTCTTCTCCAGTGCCAGCACCGGGGTGAAGGCTCCCTCGGCCAAACCAGCATCCCCTGGCTCCGTGGCGGGTGACCCCGCTCCGTTGGGGCATGATCTGGCTATAGGGGCGTGATCCGGCTATAGAGAGGGTGACCCAGCTCTCTTGGGGGGTGGTTGGGCTATAGAGGGGGTGACCCCGCTTTGTTTGGGGGTGGTCAGACTACAGAGGGGGTGGTCCGGCTATAGAGGGGGTGACCCCGCTCTGTTTGGGGTTGGTCCGGCTCCGTAGCGGGATGACCCCTCTCTGTTTGGGGGTGACCCAGCTCTGGGGGCGGCCACCCACCTCCCAGCGCACGGCCCCGCTCTCGGTGTCCGGCACAGCGCCGCATCCCTCTGCGGGGGGAGCATCCCCGCATCCCTCCCCGTGCGCCGCATCCCGGGGGGCGGGCGGGGGGCGGCGGGCGCGGCGCTGCCCGGGCGGTGCCGGTGCCGGTGCCGGTGCCGGTGCGGGGCTCGGGGGGCGCCGCTCGGCTCGGCCCCGCTCCCGGCCCGTCATTGGCGGCCCCGGCGGCGCCGGGCGCGGGGCGGGGAGGCGGGAGCGGCCCCCGCAGAGCCGGCGGCCCGGCCATGTGCCGACAGGGGTGGCTGCTGCCGGCTGCCTGCTCCGCGCCCGCCGCTGCCGCCCGCCTCCTCCGCCTCGTCCCTGCCCTTGGCTTTTAATTTTAGTATTCATTTTTAATTTTTTTATTTTTTTTTTCCCCCCCCAATCGTTAATTTTGGTATTGATGCTCTCCGAGCGAGAGACTTCGGGAGACGCGGTGCTCACCTGAGCGATCCGGCCCCATTCCCCCGTGTCAAGGTAAGCGGAGCGGGAGAAGGCACCGGCGCGGGGGCTCCGCGGGACCCCCCTTCGCTATGCCGGGCCCCTCGTCCCCGTCTTTCCCAGCGCTGGGGTCTTTCGCGGTGTTTTTTCCCCTGTTCGCTTCGCTCCCGCCCCCGCCGCCCGCTTCCCGGTGCATCCGAAACTGCCTGGGATCGCTGCTCCGGGGGAACCGGCAGCGGATCCCGCATCCCGGGGGATGCCTGCAAGGAGGGCTGCAGGCAGAGGATAGCCCCGCGGCCAGGAGCGGGGCTGGGAAGGGGTTTGGAGGGGGAGACGAGGCGAATGGGGACGTGGAGAACTGCACAGCATCTGCTCCCCCATAGCCTCTCCAGAGGGACCGGGCAAGTCCCGCTGCCTTAGACCAGGATGGAGAATCCTGGGGTGCTCCAGGCTTGGTTTTCCCTCATCCTACAGCATCTTCAGTTTCAAAGCCTGTGAAGGATGTCGTGGAAGCATCTTTCAGGGACGGAGTGGGAAAGCTGCCCCCATCCCGTGCCTTTCCTGGGTGTGCGGGTCGTGCCCTTCCCTGCCCCAGGGACACCTCGGTCCCCTCTGCACGCTCAGCGTGGGACTGGAGCTGGCCTCTCCTAACTGTCTGGGCATCTCACCTGGAGCCGTGTGTCTGGGTTTATTCCCATCTCACGTCCTGGCCCCAAAGGGCATCAGAATCCCCCTCTTCATCCCAATGAGTTTGTAGAGCCACCCCAGTCCGGGCTCAGGCA
Source organism: Amblyornis subalaris (assembly GCA_018881555.1). NCBI lineage: Eukaryota > Metazoa > Chordata > Aves > Passeriformes > Ptilonorhynchidae > Amblyornis > Amblyornis subalaris. The sequence continues at coordinate 3,778,044 of JACAXG010000076.1, forward strand.
GCAAACATCCCGTTAGCCCACACTCGGGGAAGCAGCGGGGATGGAGAGGGATCCCGAGCGGAATGCGAGGAAGGTGAGGGCACAGTCACCTGTGGGTTGTTTTTGTCACCATGAATCCAGCAGCCACCCAGGTCTGTTGCTCTCAGAGCCACATGGATGTTGTTCAGTACATTAAAGGTAGCCTGAGGGCTCGGGGGGGGGGGGGGGTGGGGGGGGGGGGGGGGGGGGGGGGGGGGGGGGGGGGGGGGGGGGGGGGGGCTGTGGGAGGAGAGAGAAATCCCCCAAGGGAAGATGGCTTTTCATTTCCCCATATCGACCGCGCTCAGACGGGATTATTTATATTTGACACAACAGATCACCAAACTTGGAAGGTAGTGGGGGTGTGCTCATATTCATTAAGGTAGACAGTTTTCTGGCAGAATAAATTAAAGGTAAGAGAAGACGGTGCTTTGAGGTTCAACAGATTGTCTTCCAGCCTGAAACGAGCAGCGAAATCAGCATAAAATCCTAGATGGGAAAGCGGTGCGCTCCAGTCTGGCATGATGTACGGCTGTCATTTTCGGGAACCTGGTGGGTTATCCCGATTTTCAGAGTGCAGATGGTGCTCCTGGGTGACTTCATTTGAGCAAAAGCACCCGGTGTGGTGGGGGTTTTTAGTCATCACATCTTGTCTTCGCTGAGGAAGCATCTAAATTATAACGCTGTGAGGGAAAGTAGTTGGCATGAATTGTGCATGAAGTGAGCGCCTGAACTATCCCACACCTGTAGTGAGGCTCTTGCCCCGTTGCAATGCCTTGTGAATAACTGGAGGTTGGTTGCAGTCTCTGTGCTTGATTTTCCTCTCGTCTGAAACGAGCAGAAAGGTGCGTTGGGGCTGTCAGTTGGTGAAAAGAGGTTTTAAACACCTTAAAGACCGTGCAGCTGTAATTAGAAGTGTAACCTCCTTCCTCTGCACGTCAGGATTTGTGTGCAGAGCGATGACAGGACCTCTTAAGGAATGGTGCTGGTGCTCAGTAGAGATAAAGAACTTCAACAAAATCCCCTGCAGAGTGACTGATGTTGATTTATCACCCCTCAGTACCTTGGTTCTCGTTTTGAAGGGATGTGGGGATTCAAGGGGAAAGGAAGGAAACAGCATTTGTTCCTTTCTGGTTTATTGTCAGCACAGACTGCAAACACAGGCAGCTCTGAAATACCTGTGCCTACCTGGGCACAAAGAGGTGCAGAGCATCACCAGAGCCGCGGTTCCTGGCTGTGTCCTCGCCGTGTTTGTCTCGGTTTTCCAGCAAAGCCAGGTGGATGGGTCTGGCTGTCACATCTCCTCATCCTTTTCCACTGGAACTGCAGCAGTCCCCAAACCCTCATGGAGGTGACACGAGAGCCAAGCCTAAAGGTTTGGTCTCGTGGGCTTTGCTCTGTGAGGAGAATGTGCTCAGCACTGGGCAAGGGACAGAGTCGCTGCCCCCAGCTTATTGACCCAAGTCTTTTAAAAGGTTTCCCGCTCTGAACCCAAAGAACAGCCCTGACCCTACAGCCGTAACTGAGCACCCCTTTAGCATCTTTAAAAGTTTTGCTGGGTGCCAGATTCAAAGAGATGAAAGTGTTTAATTCCCTCAGCCCGGAGAGCCTCGCTGCACCCTCGCAGCCTGGAGAAGCCTGTGCCGCTGACCTTTGGGATGTCAGGATGTGCCCTCCGTGCCCAGCACGTGGGGCAAGGAGGGGTTTTACAGCTGGCCAGGCTTTGAGGGGTTTGTCTGACTCAGACCTTGCCCTCTGGCTGCGCAGTGCTGGTGTAAAAGAGCAGGGCTGGCTCGGTCCCTTCTCCCTTGGCCTGCTCTGGTACCTGTCTGTCGTGTTGTCATGGATATGGATAAGGACATGGCCAGGGAAGAGGTGCTGCATGCTGGCAGGGCTCCCGCAGCCTGGCTGGTGATGCAACTTGTGACATTGAAGAGGAGCAGGGAAGGGATGGAGGAGACGTGGCAGGTGTTGGGGTTGAACTTGCCGCTCATTCCCCATCTAATCTGCGTTTTCTCCCAGGTCGTCGTGTGTTATTTCCCGCTCTCCTTGTGATCAGTTGTGGTGGGATTGGTTGCCCCTTTGCCTGAGAAAACAGCCTTTATCCCAGCAGTGCAGCTTGGCAGAGGGATGACAGGTTGGGAGATGGACTCTGACCCCCTCCAGACCTTTCAGCCACATTCAGCTCCCAGCCAAGGCCAGCCCGGCCGAGACTGGGACCTCGGGAACCTGCGAGAGCAGCCCTGGGCAGAGGGCAGCTGGAAAGGTTGGCGAACAAAATTAAAGGTCAGAATAACATTTTGAAAGGTCCCTGGACCTGTTTGTCCCTGGAAAGGTTAATAACAGCCCTGACCCAGTAATAGCAGTTCGGGGCACMAGCGGGAGCACTGGGCTCTCATTGAGATGTGGCTCTCGAGGTGTCAGAGGCAGCACTGAGGGGGGAAAAGGACTTGATTTAGGCCAGAATCACAACGATGATGATTTTGCCCCATCCAAGAGTACAGATTTCTCCCGAGAGCCAAGGGACAGCAGTGTGAGCAGCAGCCTGGGACAGTGTTGGGTGCCAGCACCTCCCAGAGGTGCTCCCTTTGGCAGGGCAAGGAGTGGAGACAAGACAGGAGTCAGGGGCTGGCGAGTTCTATTACCATCTCACTTCAGACAGAGTTTCCTCCTTGAACAATCACCTGTGATGGGCCAGAGCTGACGTTTGGCTCCGCTCACAATGATGGCACAAGACGAGCTGAGGCATCACCAGGGCAGCTCAGCCCCTCCTCACCCTCTCCAGTGCTTCTCTCCCCTCTCCCACCTGCAGGACTAAAGCCCCTGCAGCCACACACCCCCCAGCAAGGATGTGTTGAGCTTCTCTGGACAGCAACGCTGATTTTTCCCGGAGCTGGCACGCACGTGCCACCGGTACCTGTCCATGAGCCGAAGGAGGGAGGGAGGCGGCTCCTCCACGGGGCTGAGTGGAAGGTGCACGCGGCTCTGCTGCCCTGGGAAATAACTCTCTGCTCCGCAGCTTTTACCAAAGAGATGGAAACTTGTCATATTCTTTTCGCAACAATATCTGACATTATCCGAGCAATTTGCCTTTGGTGTGTTTCCAGAAATAGTTAGGCCTACGGTAGGCAGGGGTGACATCTGGATGCATTACTGTTGAGTTCAGAAACATTCAGTAAACAAGACAGGATCTATTGTTTAAAGGTTATTTCAAAAGGCTCCCAGCGAGTTACGTGGCCGTGCAACGGTGAAAGCTTTAATGGCACTGTGGTAATTGCCTTTGCTGAAGGACGTTTGAGAGGGGAGTTACTAAAACCCCAAAAGTGAGTCTCAGCCCTTCCTAGCCAGGTCAGGGGGCTGACCCAACCTGAAAATGTGAGGGGGTTTGCTCTTTACTTCAGTGCTGGTTGGATCCAGCCCGGGAAACGTGTGCCTGGCTGCGGGAAGAGCGGGCTGGGGGGCACGGACGGGGGATGCAGGGGAGATCACCAGCAGTTCAACCACGAAGAAAGTCTCTGATGAGCATAATAGGGCAGCAGGATTCACATCAGCAGGGAGGGCGAGAGAAAGAGCCCTCCCCGAGGCACCGAGCAGAAAATAAATGTCATTAGCAGGGGATAAAGCAGCTGCCTCTGAGCACCTGAGAGAGGGCGGGAGGCTCTGCAGGGAGAGGGGAACGCGGGGGCTGCCGCCCTCTCGGAGCCCATGCCTCTGCCGAGCATCTCCCAGGGCAGTGAGCAGCCTCCCTGTTAAAAACAGGGAAAGGAGGGCAAGCGGATTCCTGGCAGAAGCCAAGTGCCAGCCGTGCCGCCCTTGCCCGGCCCAGGTGGCAGGGATGCTGCTCACGCGGCAGGAGGGACGAGCTGTGGCTGTGCTGTCACTCACACATCTGCACACACACCCCTGGCAGCAGCAGCCGCTGCTGGCTGCTCTGCTGGGGCCCGGGGCGGGCAGAATTAATGCTCACTGATAATTTCAGGCCCCTCAGAGAGGAAATCGTGTCGTGGCCTCACGCATCCTCCCGTTTTGCCAGTGTTTTTCTCTGGGAGGGCAGTGGGGGTGAGCGAGTTCCAGGGTGCCCTGCAGCCGGACGGAGCGCTCTGCCTGCAGCGGGACCATCCCGTCCCAGGCACCGGCTCCAGCCCTCCTGGGCCTCACCCGGTGCTGCCGTGGGGCTGTGTCGGTGCTGCAGGGTGTCAGTGCCGGGGGAGAGGTGCTGGGAGCCGCTTGGAGCTGCTCACATCCCACACACCCAGCCTGCTGCCCATCCCTGCCTTTCCCCTTCTGTTCACCCGCTGGAGCTGCAGCCCTGCTCCACAGCCCCGTCCTCTTCTTCCTTCCTTTCACAGACACCAATCACAGAAAACTTGAGTGGTGAGAGAACCATCAGAAGCTGAAAAACAGGCTTTGGTGAAAAAACCTTTTTTTTCTTTGAATTGCTACTGAAGTCCAGCTTAGGCTCTTCCAAGGCCTCTCCTGGGGAGGGGATAAAGGAGATGATCTTGCTCAGCAGGGGACGGAGCCCTCCACACCCCCAGCTTGGGGTCTGGCTCCAAGGCCCCGCTGTGGCTTTGCTCTGGGTACAAGTTCATCACAGGCTCTGAGCTGGCAGAAGCTCATAAGCTCATTATGTTGGGGGAATTGCCAGTGGTGAGCAGGCCACACAGCTGGGATTTCCTTCCCTTCTGCTGGAGGGACTCTTAGCGAACTGGGAGGAAAAGTGCTTCGTGGTTTCGTTTTTTCCTGTGCGGAGCTGTCCCTTGTTCTTCAGCTGCCTGAAAAGCTAAACTGGACCCAAATGGATGAGAGTGGCCTCCTGTAGCACTGCCCCGTGCCCTCAGGGCTGGCACCAGGCAAAGCCAGCTCCTCTCTTTACTCACGGAGTGTTTGGGATTAAAGGGGGAAACACATCGGTATAAATGCCAGAAAAGTGGCTGCCGAGGGGAGATAAATACCCGGATTGCTGGGTGATGTGGCTGCTTTGAAACCCTCTGGGGACCGCCCCAGCCTTGTGATGGATTCCTCATCTCCCCAACCTCTCCCCAGCTCGGGTCACTTCAGCTGAAGGGGATCAAAATGCCTCGGGATCCAAAGACTCGCAAACTGCCACGATCACAGCAGAGAGATGCCGTGGACTTTGTTGTAAGGAACGATACAGAGGCTCCACTGAGGCTGGAATTCGACGCTGTTGGGAGCGTGCCGGGAGCGAGGGGGATTTCGCAGGGAAGCGCCAGACGAGTCCCCAAAGCGGCTGCAAAAATCGCAGCTCTGCTAAAGCATCACTCACAGGCAGCGCTTCCTGGGAGGAAAATAACTTACCTACACATAGCTGTGCTCATTTCTGTTCCCCATATCCCCCTTTCGCTCCTCTGGGGTGTTGGGGGCTTTTTCCCCGGGAAATGCTGTGGTATTTTCCGAGGTGGCCGGCAGGGACAGTGCGATCCCGTTCGGAAACCCGCGTTTGCTTCCCGATTCAAGCAGGGGGTGTTGCTCGGGCTTTGCCGTGCGGTTTGCGTCTGGATTCCCTGGGCTCTCGGTGTGGATTTGGTTTGAGATCCACCGTGGGTGTTCCTGCCTGAGCTTTGGCGAATTAAATCTCTCACGTTTGGCATTAACTCTCTCCTTTATGTGTCGCCTGCCTTCCCAGCAAGGCGACAGCCCGCGCAGGGAGGTGACTTCCCGCAGCATCCCTGCGGGCAGGGATGCTCCTTCTGCTCCTGCTTTCCCACCCTTGCATCCACAGAACCACAGCGTTGCCGCTCTTTACCGAACACGACGTTTTCACAGAGCGAAACAGGAGGCATTTTGTGGCAATCCAAGCCGTTTCCTGGGGAGGAAATACGGCGTGGAGGCTCGGCTTTGAGGTGTCCCAGCTTTGGGAGGGTGGCCGAGGAACGCTCAGCCTCGCTGTTGGGGATCCCTCCCCATCTCCTCCACAAGCTGGAGCGAGCAGGGATTTACGGGGATGCAATTTCTAAGGCTCTCGTGGGGAAGGGAAAGGAGGTGTCTTGGTCTGATTGGTGTTGCCTGCTGGGTAGCTAAGCCCTGGAAAGATTAGCGGTGGGATCTGGGGAAAAATAGCTCTGCTGAGGGAGTGGGAGTGGAGTTGGGAGGGGAGAGATAATCGGTGCTGATTTGCATCTGTTGTTAGAAAAATTTAGTGCGTTTATTGTTATGTTACACAAAGGAGCAACCGGGGTAATAATTCAGATTTATGGCTGTCCCATGGGCTTCCTTTGGGACTTTTTCCTCGTGCAAACAGCCACGGGCACGAGGCTGCCACTGCCTGTGGCTGCAGCTCTGCCGAGAGAGCGGAGCCAGCCCCACTGCCACATCCAAAGGCACTGAAAGGTGTTTCCCAAAGCCCTCCAGGTGACATCTCCAATCCAGCTGCCACCAAAGCCATTTCCTCACTGGCTGTGCCGGAGCTGAGGTGTACCCGGAGCAGGCTCCGTGCTCCTGGCCGGGGGTTGGACTTGGTGACCTTTAGAGGTCCCTTCCCACCCAAACCATTCCGTGATTCCCAGGACAGCTCAGGTCTGCAGCACTGACATCACTGAGCTCGCTGGGCTCGGGCAGGAGCTCTCAGGACTCTCCTCTTGGCAGGGGAGACCTGGTGGGCTCTGGGCTACCCAGAGAAGCTGTGGCTGCCCCATCCCTGGAAGTGTCCAAGGCCAGGTTGGACGGGGCTCAGAGCAACCTGGGATAGTGGAAGGTGTCCCTGTTGGAATGAGATGAGCTTTAAGGTCCTTTCCAACCCAAACCAGTCTGGGATTCTGTGATTCTGTGATAAAGACAAGCACAATGAGTATTAGACAGTTCCAGATGATTTTTTCTGATTTGCAACACTCCAGCACTACTGTTTGCTCAGGAGTTATTCCTGATTCTCACAGTAGCTCCCGGGAGCAAATGCAGCCTACAGAAAGTGAGGTTTTCTTAGTTACACCTATTTTCCCTTGTGCTGCTGGCATCACATCTTTGTTTGTGTTGTATTTTTAAAGAAAACAACACAGGTTACAGAAAACACAAGACAGCGATACCCATTTCTGAGAAAACGACACTGATCTTACTTGTTTTCCTGATACCTTTATAAATATTATATATTGTTGGATGTTCACATTGGCAGGCAAAGGGTTGGTCCTTCAAACAGCGTCTGACTTGATTGGTAGTAAATATAAAGTGTGAACGTTGCTGGGCTGTGGCAGAACTGTTGACTGCAGAGGATTAGAGTTGCTCAGCCTCGGGGATTCATAAATAACACTGGCACATGCTGCTGCTGTAGTTTTGCTCAGAAAGAGAAGATTTCCAAAAATTAATACAGATGAGAACACTTGCCAGGACCTGAAATGAAAGGGGCTTTGTTTGGTAGGGCTGTTAACACCACCTCGTAACCCGGATATCACAGCCTCGTGCAGTTCCAGGATAATCCCAATTAAACCGACCAGCAGCAGCACTGAGGCATCCTGTGATCACAGCAGCAATTCCTGGGCTCCCACACGCTCCCCTCTCTCCACTCTCAAGCCCAGGAGCGGTGGCAGCCAGGTTGGAGGGTGTTGTTTTAACCAGGCCCGTGGTTTGGGACAGCAGTGAGGGTATTCCTGATTCCCAGAGGAGATTTCTGGTCCATTGAACTTTCCAAGGGGCATCTCCTGCGGGAACAACTCCACTGCGTATTTTGAGGGGTTCTTTGGGCAGGGAAGATGCTCCCATTTGCAAGTCTGGGTTTTGTAAGACTCAAACTTCAGGTCTGTGTGGTTCTCCACTGAGGGGGGATGGTAATGGAGGGCTCGATGGGGGAGGTGGTGCCTGGAGGGCTCAGAAAATCAGCATCAGTTCAGGGAAGGTTTTGCTAATTTGGTTCTGGGCTCCCAGTTCATCTCAGTTCAGCTCAGAAAATCAGCATCAGTTCAGTGAAAAGTTTTGCTGATTTGGCTCTGGGCTCCCAGTCCACCACATTATCTCTGTTATTTAACAGGAGAACATTCCTGCTTCCCAGTGAGTTCTGGCAAACGTGTTCAGGTGAAGTGAAATCACTGTGCAAGGGAAGCAAGCTGAAATCCAGCTGGGATTTGGGGGTGGAGTGGGGCAGCACTGCTGTGTGAGTTTCTTCCTGGTTTCCAGGATGGATGGAGGCGTTTCTCCATGCTCATCCCTCCCGGGGCTGCTGTGGGTGCCTTCAGCAAAGTTCAGGGGGTGATTCAGGGCTCTGGTCTGAGGCTTGGCTTTCTAAGAGAAGATATTTGGCATTTCCTGGTCCTTTGAGGTGCTGCCACTTAAGCAAGGAAAGGAGAAGCTGCAGCCTGCTCGGGAAGTGCCAGCACTGCTCAGAAGCTGAGGAGTGCAGATGGGACCAATTTCCCAAGTTTTGGTGCCAGTGGCAGCGTTTCTTTGGCTCCTGGGCACGGCAGGGAGGTGGAAGATGAGGATCATGAGCCATTCCTCGCTCTCAAGGGCCTCTCCAGCATGCAGGAGTCATTTCAAAGGCAGGGCTGGTGTCGTCCCGGTGCTGATGAGAGGCAAGAAGATCCGTGACGTGTTCTGATTTTGGAAAATGCTGTCCCTGAGAACAGTCGATATTTCCAACACTCGATCCCGGCAGTTCCCAGCCCACATGGGTTTGAGCAGAGTAATTTGTGTGAAGGTTTTTCTCTGTTTCTTTATTCTCCTAATGAGGGTTTTCAGCTGAGCTGTGTGAGTTCCTTTATCTTCTCTGCTTTTGCATTTATGGTTTTGTTGTTGTGGGGTTGTTGTTTTTATTTTTTTGTCTGAGTTAAATCTTTCCCTCTCTCATCTCCCAGGAAAAGCTGTAACAAAATTAAGGTGAGGAAAAAAAGGAAAAATTTACTGGAACTAGTTCATAGTGAGTTGCCAAGAATCTGAAAATTACCCTCTCAGACGGTCTGTATTAATTCCCCTGATGCAGCAATGATAAATCCTTATTAAAGAGGATAACATAAGGAGATTTTACTGCTTGTAGGAAAACTCCAGGTTGCAAACAATGAGGAAGCCCATCTCCCTCTTGCCCTTGGTCCCTGGAAGTGTTCAAGGCCAGGTTGGACGGGGCTTGGAGCAACCTGGGATAGTGGAAGGCGTCCCTGCGCAAGGCAGGGGGTGGAACGAGATGGGCTTTAAGGTGCCTTCCAACCCAAGCCAGTCTGGGATTCTGGGATTCTGGGATCAGAGCAGTTTGCAGATGCACAGGGTAGAGTGCTGACAGCAGCCCTGAGTGTGTGACGTGATGTGGCACAAAGGACACGGATGGGAGGCCAGGCAAGCCCCCTGTCCCCAGTGCCGTGGGCTTTGGCAGCAGCCCTAAACCTCTGCACGTTCCCTGCTTGCACAGCTCCCGACTCCCTGAGGGCCAGCCCTGGGAGCACCACACAACAGGAATTTCAAAGCAGCAGTTTTTGGCCTCTGCCCCTGTCAAGCAGCCTGAAGATGCTTCTCACTCTTCCTGTGACGAAGGAGGGCTGAGGGGCTCCTTCCCCCCCCAGCACCAGGGCGGAGAACGTGCCAGAGGCCACCTCGTGAGCCAGTCCTTAACATTTATGTGTTATTTCCAAAATGCCCAAGCTCTCTCCCTGTCTTCCCCCGTTCTTTATTCATGCACCACGCTGCCTCGCTGGGCTGGAGTGGGAAAAAAACACTCTGCTTGTGCCTCATTACACGGCTTGAACCAGAGCCTCTGCCACAGCGATGTAAAGCTGTAGCTATGGAAACTCCCTACCCTTTTTCCCGATTTTTTTTCTTGAAAGCAACAACATATATCTCTTTAGAGATCCCAGGCAGGGCTGCCTGGTGCCTGCAGCACCCAGGGAGTCCCCTGGTGTCACGCAGCAGCAGCAGGAGCTAGAAGCACAGACCCAGGTCACACTGCAGGGAGTTTGTGTCCCCAGGGCAGAGGAGGGGGACGGAGGAGGAGCCCAGGACGGCTCAGGGATGCTGATGGAGGTGTCACCGACCATCAGCCCCTCACCCACAGCTGGGAGGGAAGGGGAGGGACATCGGTGGCTGGATGGAGGGTGTCCCTGGAGCTCTCAGGCTGCTGCATTTTAATTTTAAAGGAGCTCCCTGCTGCCTCCACCCCAGCCTGGATCCGCGGCTCCTCAGCAGAGCCAAGCAGCGTGTGCAGCTCCCAAAGACTTTAATCTGCCGAGGATCTTCCCATCCCACGGAGCTGGGCTCATACCTCTTGGAAATGCAAAGCTGTTGGATTTAGTGCTTACTGGAAATGTACTCTGTGCGCGCCCTTCCTCCCCAGCCCTGATCGATGGCTCAGCCGCGGCTCGGGATCGATGGATCGATGGCTCCTCTGCCTCCCGGGACATGTGCGGGGCCACCGGGTCAGGCGTGGGGCTCAGCCTTCCCAACCCCCGGTGTAAGGGGTGGCAGGAGCGTGGAGCTGCTCCCAGCTCGCTGCTCACCCCAGTGCCTGGCCTGGCGGACTCCGCTGAGTCTGGAAATGGGCTGGAATTTGACGGATTTCAAGCAATCCGGCTTCCAAAGCAGAGCCCAGGACTCAGCTTCCCTGTCTGGAAAATGGGTATTGGTGTACATGGTACTGCCAGAGCCAGAGGTCCTGGGATGAGGCAGAGGTCCTGGGATGCAGCAGGGCTGTATCCCAGATGTGCAGGGAGGCCGAGGGTGCAGCTGGGGCAGCTGCCGGCGCAGCGGGGACGGGCAGGGCTCGGGGCCTGCCTGAAGCAGAAGGCAAAAGGTGCAAACAGGAGCTGTGGAGCATGCAGTGCTTCCATCAGCACAGGGCTGAACGGCAGCAGGGGTGACTCAGTCCCTGTCGCCCCACAAGGAGGATTCTCCAGCGGTTCTCCGTGCACGGCCGGAGCCGCAAATCCCGGGAGCTAAAGCAGGCCCTGCCAGGAGTCACAGGGAGAGGTGCTGCTCCTGCTGCTTGGCATGGCCATCAGAGGGTACCAGGACCTTGCTGTCCCTCCGTGCAGGGTCCCTGGGCTGTCAAAGCCTTGTTCCCGGGATCGTTGTGGATGGGAGTGGTGAACCCATCCCAGTGCAGAGCCGGTGCCATGGGAGCAGGAGGCAGCTCCAGCTCCCAGCCAGGGCTGAGAGCTCACCCGGTGACTCTGTGGGAGTGTTTTCCCATCCTCATCCCCAGCAGTCCCACCTGAGCCATGAAACCCTGTTCCCGAGGCCTTTCCTGGGCGATGGGACAGTGGGAAGGTTGGTGTGAGCTATTGGTGTAAGGCACCAGCTCCCTCAGAGCTCCTGGGGCAGCAGCATCTGTTTTCAGCCTGAGGAGCTTTCAGAATGCATGTGAATGGAGCAATTCTGGAAAGAGTCGCTCTTTCAGAAGAACAAATGCCCTTTTTTGCACCTTTGGTGCATTGGTTCAGCAGCGTTTTCTGACAATTAAGGCTTTTTCATCTTTCTGACTGTGCCTTTCCGGGGGACTGCAGTGAACTCCTGTGAGATGAAGGTGGAGAGAGGGCACTGCCTGTTCGGTGAATGCAGCACGAAAAAGTCCTAATCAGGAGTGAGATTTATAGTTGGCTCTCAGTAACCTAATCCAAGCTTTTCAGATTGGCCAGGGGACATCTCCAGCCTGCAGAACTGCCCCGCTGGGAGAAGACCTTGGGGTGGGCAGGTGGGTGCTCCCCACTTTCTGACCCTGTCCCCTCTCAGCAGTGGTTGCAGCAGCTCATCTCGAGCTGCTAATTCCCAAACCTGCTCTGTCCAATGTTAATGTCTCAAGCTGACTAAGCCACAACTCAAGAGGTGATTAAATGATGCAGGGCGAGAAGACAGCACATCTTTCTTTTATCTTTCTTCCTTTTTTTTTTTTTAAGGAGTTTAGACTGCTTATGTGAGTTTGGGATTATGGCCTGCTTTCCAGCTGATGTATGGAAATAATTCCTGGTACTTAAGCACAGTGGGATTGTTTGGGCAGTGAAAGGTGGGACTGGGGGGGGTAAAGCCCTCTGGAGTGGTTTGACAGATGTTCTAAAACTGTGACAGAGCCTGGCTGGTCATGAGCTCCCACTGTGGCAGAGCTGTGAGTCCATCCCTTGTGCACCAGTTCCTTCCCTGGGCCTGGTTTTTGGGATTTCCCTCTCCTGAAGCGATGCCAGTGCAGGGTTGGTGTGCAGGGACGCCCCGGTGGGCAGCTCGCTGGCATCCCTGTCGCTGTCCCCAGCACCCCTGTTCTTGTCACCAGCATCCCTTGATGTCTCCAGTATCCCTGCGGATGCTTTTAGGACGTGACCACTCCCTCGCACAGAGGGGCAGAGCAGGGTGAGCACGCCCTGCTTTGTTCTTGGCCATGCCGAGGTGTCCGCAGTCACCTTCAGCAGCCACTCTGGAATCAAAACAGCAGCACCTTCAGGATGGCCCCTGGAGGGGACATTCCCAAGGGCAGCATCCAGGTGATTCAGCGATTCCCGCACCCCTCCCCGGCGGCCCCGCTGCTGTCCGTGAGCATCTGCAGTCATTTCAGTTCCTGCCTGGCGCTGCCGTGCTTAGTAAGCCTTAATGCGGCTTTGATGAGCTGTGCAAATATTGCTTTTGTGAGGCGTGAGCTGGGTGTGCTGAGTGCCATTAGCGCCTCGTTACTGCGGGGCACACCTTCCCTCGCAGGCCGGGCATCCCCGGGCTCCAAGGAAACCTTCCTCACTGTGCTGGGAATCCACGCTAAGAGCTCATCTCTGCTTTAAAAGCTGGTGATGGTAATCGCTGGGAGGGGATCGCTGATCCTCCCATGAATTTGTGCCTTTTTTAAGCTTCGGGAAACCCCACAATTGCTGTGGGATGGATCTCCTGAACAGCCTGAGCCTCCTGTGCTGGGTTTTGTTGTCCGTGAGCTGCTCTCGCACAGGGATCCAGCCTGGCTGCTCTGGCAGGTTGGGGGGGTCACACTGGATGACCTTTAAAGGTCCCTTCAACCCCAATTATCCTATGATTCTGTGACAGCTCCCCCATCACCAGGGACACCTGCAGGGATGCGTGTCCTTGGTGTTTGAAAAAAGCTTGCACAACAAGGAGTTGTTGGACTGACACGGAATATTGAGCAAAACACTTTGAATTATAAAATTCTGGGGGTTAATTACATATAATACCATGTTTATATGTGGTTATATTGAATTATAACAGGAGCAGGCAGAAGGAGCAGCTCCCTGTGACCTGTTTCCCACCCCAGCACTGCTCTGGGAGCACTGGGGGAGCTTTTCTGGCTGCAGAGGGCTGAGCTGAGGATGGGCAGAAAGGAGAGGAACAGTCCCTGCTCCCTCCAGCCCTCTGGTGAGTTCATTGTAGGTCATGATTGATGCAGATATGGGGGATACAGCCCCAAATCAGACGATCTTGATGCCCCTCCAGCCTTGGCTCTCGCTGTCAGGGCACTGAAACCTTCCCACAGCCGTGGTGGTGCCCTGCCCGCAGCCATTCCCGGGGCCCCATCGGCCCTGGGAGCCTGGGGGTGCCTGGGATCCTGTTCTGCAGAGCTGAGCACTATTCCAGCAATGTCCTGGCTGATAAATAATTGATCAGGCACTGGGTGTAAGTTGCCTTCGCAATGTTTTGTTTCTGCTCTGGACATCAGCGGGAGCTGAAGCGTCAGGGTCTGTGCCGGCTGCAGGAGGGCTGGGGGTGTTGGTGGGGGACAGGAGTCTGAGCTGTGCCAGAGTCAGTGACCTCTGCAGTTGGCTTTAAGCCAGGTAAGGGCTCTAAGGCCACCAGAAGGGGACAGGTGGACGTGGAATGTTTTGTTCCCTGTCCTGTTCGCTGTTAAAAGCCCATGACAGTGTTAGAGGCACCTCCCGCCTGCTGGAGCCCTCTCCAGTGTGCCACAGGCTCTCAGAATTCCTTCTTATCCCAGGGATTATCAATAGTGGTACCTTTGAGGGTAAGAAAAGCCCCTCCTGAGTGCAGGAGCTGCTCTGCCAAGGGCAGTGTCTGAGCAGAGTTGGGATGAGCACGGTCCTGGCGGGTGCAGGTGGGAATATGGAGCTGCTGGGATCTCTGAGCAGCACCCAGGAGGACCCTTCTGCCGTGGATGAGCCTGGGAATCTGTGAGTAGCACTCTCCCAGCAGGGCACAGCAGAGAGTGAAGTGCCCTCTGCTCGTAAAATATTGAAAAATCCTCGGAGCACTGAGTGCCTGGAGCTGGGGGGTTCCCACGGGGGCAGCACTTGTGCTGGGATGGGGAAGCATGGAATGATGAGATGTGTCTCCTTGTGCTGAGGAATGCCCAGGGGTCTGCGGTGACCGAGCCCCACCTGCCCTTCCCCAGCCCATCCTGGCTGTTCCAATCCCGCTGCCCGCACGGAGCATCCCCCCCTAGGCCAGGAATGCTGCCCGCAGGAGGGGACAGGCGGCGAACAGGAGTGGTGCAGGCCTTGTGCTCCAAGTGTTTCTCCTATGGAAAGCCACGTTCCCTGCCTGTTTCTGGCAGCTGCCCTGTCCGCTGGCTCCCTCCGCGCAAAGGCTTCTGCTGGCGCCTGGCCCGGCCGTTCCCAGAGCCCGACTCTGATTCATTGACTGGGTAGGATTACAGGAACTGGGGGAAATGCAGCAGGAAGGCTGCATTTGCCACCAAACTGGTGTTGGCTCTTAGTTTAGTTGCTGCTTTCCCACCTCCCAGGCTGGTGGCGGAGGATTTCCTTCACGTCGGTGCTCTGCGGGGTTTGCCCCTGGGCGGAGCTGTGGCACTTTTGGGGTTCCAGGGGGGTAACAGGAGCATAAGCCAGGCTTATCCTAAATCTTAGAGCAGCAGGGGCTTGGATCCAGTCTGCTTTGGACAGTTTATCACAGTGGGATTTCTCGTTACTCTCAGTTAAGGTCCTGGGTCCCAAATGCTGCCTGCACCCGGCTCCAGGTCGGAAAGCGGCAGGACCCAGTGGCGTCTCGGACAGCCAGCATCACTCACCTGCTCTCCAACTTCCCTGGCATTGTTCTGGGCTCATTTACTTCCTTCTGAAGCAGGGCCTGATCAGCAGTGCCAGCATCAGGGTTCACTGCACAGGGATGAGCTGCGAGGTGGCTGCATGGCCAGGGCCAGACCCGCAGAGCTCCTCTCCCTCACCGCAGAGGGCCAGACTCGTGCTCCCCCCACCAGAGCTGCTCAACTCCTCGTTTCCACACAGAACTTAATCTTCCCGACCTGACCATCCCCTCGTTGAGGTCTCTCCCTTGGGTCTGTGCCCCAGAGTGACCCGACGAGCTGCCCCCACTCCGGCCATGGTGGTGACCCGTGGGTGAGGGTCAGCCCGGGGGCCGTGCCGGGGTCACTGCCCCCTCGGAGGCCCTTCCCGGGTGCCGAGGACACCCACGCCCGGCAGGGCTCGGTGCAGAGACAACTCGTCCAAGCGCAGAGCGGAGCCAGGGATGTGCTAGCGCGGAGCAGAGCCAAGACAGGCAGGATGGTGTTACTTCAGGACACGGCGCTGGCCTCCGCTGCTCCCTGCGAAGGGTGGGATGGGTGTTTCTCCTTTTTTTCTCTCCTTTTTTTTCCATCCTGGCTGTCTGGAAGCTCAGGGCAGAGCTGGGCCCCGCTCCCCTGCACGAACTGACCAGCGAGGACGAGGGGCAGGGTCTCGTGGTGAGGTTTGAGCCGAGTGGCCCTTGAGCAGGGGCTGCTACTGCCTGTGTGTTGATTGTAGTGGGGCCTCAGCTCCTGCCTGCTCCAGTGCTGGGCACCAGGCGGGATCGGTCCTGCCAGCACTCCTGTCTGGGCTGCCAGCTGGATATTGTGTTTAAATCTCCAGCTCCTGGAGTCAGGTGAACAAGGGCAATTCCCAAATTCCATGTTGAATAATGGACTGTGCTGCCCCTGGCTGCAGAGGAAGCAGGTCTCAGGCCTGCTGGGGGATGCAGCAGCAGTACGGTGGGACATTCCCTCTTTTTGGTGTTTGCCATGACAGCACTTCCAGCTGGTGCAAAACAGCTTTGGAGTGACTGTGTCGCCCTGGGGATGGGATTTGGGGCGGGATGGGATGGGTGAAAGCCCCATTCATTTCACTGTCCTGAAGAATCCTAGAAGCTGGCTTAACTGAGTGCCTGAGTGTCCCTTAGAGAAACCTTGGAGCGGTCTCCTTTCCCATCCCCAGGTCTCCCTCTCCCACAGCTTCAGCAGGCAGGCTCAGGCCGGTCCACAGGAGTCCTGCAGCCCCTGGAGCTGGAGCTCGGCGTTTGGGAGCCGGGTATTCGGTGGAGCCTTGGGATGGGCTGAGCTCGGCCTCCCCCCCAGCTGCTCGGAGCCTTCCTCCCACGCAGCCCTCCCGAGAGGCAGCGGCTGCACGGAGCCGTGGGCAGGAGCCAGGCGCAGCTGCGAGAGCCTCTCCCTGCCCCGGGGCACCCGCGGTGGTCCAGGGGCCGCGTTCGGGATGCTGGGGGGTTGGAAATAGGATGATTGCTCATCCCACCCCTTCTCCTCTCTGCATTTGTCGAGTCCTGTTCTCTGTTGCTCATGAGAAGCTGCCCCCAGCCCCTGGGTTGGGTTGATCAGCTCCTCGTGGCAGCACCCAAGGGAAGGTGGGAGCAGAGGCTGGTCAGACCCGGCCCAGAATGGTTCAACCCCAAAATCTACATCCCCAGGCGTGGCAGGGACATGCACGAGCAGGCAGGTGGCCCAGGGTTGTGTCTGAAACCAAACAGCTCGTGTGGGACCAGCCTGTGGGAACAGGGAGATGAAGATTCTTTGGTTTGTAGCAGCACGACCCGTCCTTTGCACTCTGGGAGAGTAAAGCCAGGGAAGGGAAAGTCTTGCATCCAGCCCTGTGTGCTCCCAGTAACCCCAGTAACAGGGCTGTCTCCTGTCATCCCATGGCACTGGGGACCACATTCCTACAGCCTGTGTGGAGTTAACACCCCCCTGCAGCCCCTTCCTGCTGCCTGGGGGCTGGATTCGGATGGGCTCAGCCACCCTTGGTAGCTGGAGGGCTCCTAGCGTTGCTGAGGGGTGAGGAAGGAGCCGAGGTCTCCTGGGATCCCATCGCTCGTGCCTGCCTTCCTCAGGCCAGGGCTCCCACATACCTTCTCGGAGACCACAGCGGAGCTGCAAAGCACTTCCTTTAACCAGGATATTTATTGCTAAATATATGAATCTGGGAGCCTGTGGAGCATGAAATTAGGAACAAATGTAAAAAGGAGGTCTAGACAGGAATTGTTCAGCTTATGGGCCTCCGCATGCTCTGCTTTCCTCCCCCTTTGCACGCTGGAGGGTTTAATGCTTCCAGGTATGCGGCTTTAATCGGAGAAGTCTGTTTGGGGAGGGGAAAAGGGAGAAATGCAAATGGTCCCGCTCCGGGGGGAGCAGTGGCGGCGATGCCACGTCTGGCTGGGCGCGGCTGGACAGGAACCGTGAAAATGGGCTCGGTGCAAGCCTCGCTTGCACCCCAGGGCTTTAATTCATGGGTGGGAAAGGTGGGGAGCCCTCCCCGGCACGGCCCTGCCCGTCACCTCCCGCCCCGGGCCGGCGGGGAGATGCTGATCCTCTCTGATGGGTGCAGCGCCCATCCCCAAGAGCCTGCAGGGCTGAGTGTGGCCACCCCAGAGCCAGGTTGCTGTGCCCACCCTGCCCTCGGCTCCGGGGCAGCGTGGGGACTGCAAATGGGAGCAAAGGACCCAGGGATGGGCATTTCCAGCCGGCACCTGGTCCAGCCGGGCGCCTCCATCCCTCTTTAAACAGCAGCCAAAGTTCCTAAATCACTAACGCATCGTTTGCAAACCCTTCCCGTGGCTGTGTTGCTCCCCCTGAGCCTCCCGAGAACGTTTTCCCCGAGGAATGAGGGCAGGATTTGGCCCGGCTCTTGCCCCGTGGCCGCGCGGTGCGAGGAGCCGTCGAGCCGTCGGGATAAATTCCCTTCCCTCCTCCCGAGCTCAGCAGCAACGTAAAACGTGACACTGCTTTATCCATTCAGCACTCACCCAACTTTAGCAGGACATTAAGTGCCTGAAAATATGGCAGGGGTTTATTTTCTTTGGCAGCAGGTTAAATCCCTGACAGATACAGTGGCTTTTCCTCAGGTGCTGAAGTAATTTGGGGCTGGGGTGGCTGGTTTTTGGTTTAACCTGATAGCACGAGCTGGGAGCCAGCTTTGTTAAAGCACTTGTAGTGTAGGTGGTCAGGGTAGGATTTCTCCCTTAATTTATGTTCCTTCTCCTGTTCCCAGCCCGAACTAAAAGGTTGCTGGGGCTTTATTTGCGCAGGTTTTAGTGCCACTGTCTCCGTAGCTGCTGGCAGGTGTGAGCAGGGGATGCTCCCCAGCATCCTTCCTGTGGCAGAAATCTGTGTTTTATCCTGCACGGGATGGGGAGGAATTCAAGCCCTCCCATGGGCTTTCAAGGGAGGGATGCTGAGAGCAAACCCGAGCTGGCATCACGGGGCTGGTGCTGCACATGATGCACGACTTCTGCCCTCTGGGAGAGCCCAGCAGTGCCAGGGGCAGGGTCCTTCTGCTGCTCCCAGAGCTGTGTCAGCTCCCAAGGGGCATTCCAGGGAGAGAAGGGTGCTGGTGGTCCCCCGGAACACAAGCACAGGGCCGAGCTGAGCCACAGCATCTCTGTGACATCCAGTGCAGTGTCCCAGCCACAGCATTTGCTGTGGGGGGGAGAGAACGGCTCACCTGGGGCTGTCACAAGCATCATCCCAGGGTGTCCCCACAGCCCCCCAACACCACGGCTTGGCCATGGTGAAGTGGAGGATCCGGGTGCCTCAAACACATCCTGGTCTCGGGGAGGGAAGCACCCCGGTCCCTGCGGCCATTAAAGGCTCACTTAGCAGCTCCGGTTATTCCAAATTAAAATACCACATTGTTTTCAGGGGGAAAATGGATTATAGGCTCAGAGAAAAATGTGTACCGCTCAGAAATCCTTATTGCAGGGCTCCTTCTCCCATCGCCGAAGCCCTGGGAGGGTGCCCTGGGTGTCGCAGGTCCTGTGCAGAAGGTTTGACTTCCCTTGGCTCCCCCTCCTGAGTGCAGAAGATCTCGATGTGACCCCAGAGCTGCTTCTCATTCAATCTCTCACCCACTGCACGAAGCTTTTTTTACCACTTGCACCTGCAGGGTGGCATTTAGGGGGGGACAGGGACTCCCTGATGACTTTCCACAGGTGCCCAGCACAGGAGTCTGCCCTGATTCTGCCCCACAGTGCTCTCCTGGTTTCTGACCCGCTTCAGGTGGGGGTGAGCAGAGGGTTTGGGGCTCTGCAGCCCAGCCCCAGCCCCCTCTGCAGCCCCTCAGCCCTGCACTGTCTTCCGCAGGCTGTTAATGGAGAGGAGGGCGGATGACAGCCGGGACCGTGGTCATCACAGGCGGAATATTAGCGACTGTCATTTTACTCTGTATCATCGCCGTCCTCTGCTACTGTAGGCTCCAGGTAAGGCCGGGGCCGTGGCCCCGAGGGGCTCTGCAGCGGGGAGGGCAGCCCGGGGCTGGCGGGGTGGGAGCTTTGGGGTGCCAGCCGAGCCCCTCCCGTTTCAGTACTACTGCTGCAAGAAGGATGAATCCGAGGAGGACGAGGAGGAGCCCGACTTCGCCGTGCACTCCCACATCCCTCCGCTGCACTGCAACCGCAACGTGGTCCTGACCAACGGCCCCTCCCTCTACTCCTCATCCCCCTTCGCCAAGAAACCAGCCCAGAGCCGGCCCAGCTGCCCCAGCTGCGCTCCCTACGAGTCCCCCACCTCCTTCCTCCAGGAGCCCCCCAGCTCCTTCCTCCAGGAGCCCCCCGCCTCCTTCCTCCAGGAGCCTCCCAGCTCCTTCCTCCAGGAGCCCCCCGCCTCCTTCCTCCAGGAGCCCCCCACCTTCTTCCTGCAGGAGCCCCCCGAGGAGCTGCACAACGGGGGGGACCGGGTGAGCTACAAGACGGTGAGCCAGGAGGATCTGGCTCTGCCCGTGTCCAACCTGCAGGCGCTCAATCCCAACCGGCTCTCGGCCATGCGGGAAGCGTTCTCCCGGAGCCGCAGCATCAGCACCGATGTGTGATGTGCTGCCTGCCCGCCCCGCCCCGAGCGTCCCCGAGCACCTCCCCGGGGCTTTGGACAGCGGGAAGGACTGGGTGAAATTCGTGGGAGAGCTTTGAAAGGGGGAAAAAAAGGAAGAAATGAATGTATTTCTGCGGTCTGGCGAGATAAAGGGGTAGCAAAGCAACCCCAGAAGGGGAGCACGGGGGTGCGGCTGGAACGTGGGGTTTTCCAGCGCTGCGCTGCGTTGCTTTCTTTTTTTCTTTTATAAAGAGGATTTTAATATTGAGCATCCTTTTCTACAGAGGAGTTGCCCCTCCTCAGCATTCGGCCAGAGCGCCGGGGGATGGTGAGCGAGTGATGGGGCCCAGGGGTGGCTGCGAAATGGCTCGTGCTGCAGGTCAGCAGCCAGCTGCTGGTGGCACGTGGGGGCCCTAGAACGCACACACCCCCCCCCCACTCATCCCAAATGGTCCCCTGGCAAAGCAGGGCTGGCACTGCCCACCATTCTGCCACTCTGTCCTGCGCCGCTCCCTGCTGCGGCCATGGGGGTGGGGGGGGTGTGAGTGTGCACAGCCCTGCGCTGTGCCCAGCCCAACTCATTCCTCAAGCCAGGCATTAATTCCCGGGGGACAGGCACAATCCCTTCAGGGTTAGGATGGGGGGTGGGCACATGGCTTGTCCCTGCCCCTGGAGCCCCTGGAGCAGCCTCACAGACCCCCTGAAGGAGCTGGGCTGTGGGTGCAAAACCACTGCCTTACCCGGCTGTGGAAATGGCACACAGCACGCCTAGGGATGGAGGAATATCCCTGTGGATAATCAGCATCCCTGCTCCAAGTAATGCCATACACAACTGACTGAGGGCTCCGTGTCACGAGGGTCACCGTGTGCCCACCCCCTGCATGCTCATTTTTACACGCATTCATTTGTTTGGGATTTTTAACAACAACAAAAAAAGACACTTTTTCCCCATCCGGGAAACTGTCAAAACACTTTTAGATTTAGGCAAAATCTCCTATTTGCATTTTCCATTGAGCCATTTCCCACGGCCGGGCAGCCTGGCTGTGGCACCGGCTCTGTCCCCGCTCTTCCAGCCACGCTGGATCTGGCCAGGACAGCCCTGGCAGAGCAGCAGGCACAGAGCTGGGCACGGGGCTGGGCACAGAGCTGGTCCCCAGGTGTGCCCCTCCGCACCAGACGTGCTGCAAAGGAGCCCTTGGGGTAACTCAGTGCTTTAGGGGAGGAATTGCAGCGGTGAGGGGACTCCTGCTCTGTCCCCATCCCTCCCCTCCCACCTCAGCACGCTCCCTGTGACAGAACACCCTGTTTCTCCTGGACTGGGCATTATTCAGGTTAAAAGCATCCCCTGGGGACGGCTGGGGCGAGGCTGGACTGGCTGCACAGAGACTCCCACGGCCTCAGCGCTGCGCTCCAGGGCGATTTTCCTTTTCCGAGATGTTACGGGAAGAAGCGGCCGTGGCTCCAGCCCCCTCGGCTCACGGACACTGGGTGGAGCCCGGCTGGGTGTTTTACTCTGAACCACGAGGGCTTTTAATCCCACAGGAAACCTTTTGAAGTACGAGTCAGTCTTTGCAAATGAGTATCTTCGACTTTCTCGGGGGGTTCTGTTGGGGGCGGGGGGGGCTGGGGTTGGTTTCGTACGTGTTTAATATTCCGGGCTCGGTCCCTGCGGTGCTGCATCCCGGGAGAACAGTCCCTCTGCTCCACGGGGATGCAGCCACTCGGGCCGTGCTCCCATGTACAGTTCTCACTGGGGTTTGTTTCCACGCCTTGAGCCCTTCTCTTCCCCTTTCTCGTGGTTTCTCCTACCCCCCTTCCTTTCTTCCTTGTTTTCCTCATTTCTTTCCCTTGTAGCTTGGAAACTCAGCCAGCGGTTGGCTTTCACTAACCTTCACCTGCTGATCTGTTGTACAGGACTTTGGGAATCTCAGATTTGGGGGGGGGAAGTCAAAAGAGAAAAAAAAAAAATGAAATAAACTACTTTGACATGGGTTTTGAGGTTTGTTTTTTTTTGTCCTTGCATCTGCCATCATGGGGTGGTGTTTGCAAAGCTCTCAGGAGCTCCCTGCTGCTGAGGGAGTGATGCAGCAGCACTTGGGGTGCACACAGCAGTTTGGGGCATGCTAAAGAGCCTTTGGCCTGGACTTGGGGGGATCACACCTGAGAAAACACAGAGCAATAACCCCTTGGGAGCACAGAAAGGCCCTTTTCTTACTGGCACCATATGAAGTCTCTTTGCTCACAAACCCCTGAGGAGCTTCAGGGCTGCAGCTACTAAAGCCACAGAACCCCAAAGGGCCCCTAACAGTCCCAAAATCCCCCCACTGCTGGGGCTTTCCCTTGCACCACTGTCCAAGGAGCTGTCATTCCCCTGACTTTAAGCTGCTCCGCCTCCCCTGGGCCCCAGCAAGTCCACAGCCCCAATCCCAGTATTCCCAGCACTCCACTACAAACTGGAGAATAAAACAAAATACCACCATAAATATGACAACTTTATTAAAATATACATATGAGTACAAATTAATGATTATGTGGATAAAGTTCACTGTCTGTAAACAAATATATTAAAAAAGAGCACGTCTTTTTTGTGATATAAAGTGCAGTTATGTTTCCATATTATATACAATATGTCAGCATCGGGGGGGGGTTGTAAGGACTATGAAACTAAGATTTGGTTATAAGATAAAATTCTCTGAAAAAGTATACACCTACATATTACAAAAAAAGGGGCTTGAGTTCATTTGACAAACGAGCTTCCCACCACGTTAATTCAGCTACGGAGAGCGTGCAGGTCTCGGGATAAACCAGGAGAGAGGCACCGATCCCCTTTGTGAAGGGAAACTTGCACTTCCCAGAGTTCACCCCTTCCCCTCGCCAACCCCAAACTTGCACAGAAGGAGGAAAACCAAAGGACAAGACCTGGAGTTTGGGGGAATCAAATATACACGACTTTATGTACAGCTCTGATCCCGGGGCGGGGGGGGGCTCCCGACGTCCAGCGGCGCCGCCGGCACCGTCCCTGCGCTCGGGACCGGGAGAGGAGTTCTGCGTGGCCGGGGACGGACAAACCGGGCCGAAAGCATCCCTGTCAGCAGCGTGTGGGGTGTGTGGCTACGTGGAGGGTGGAGCCCTGGCCCGGGGGAGCCCGGCCCTAGGAGTGGGGCGCGCGGCAGGAGCGGCAGCACGCCTTGCTGTAGTACCAGTGGCTGCACAGGTTCACCTTGATGGCCAGGGCGCAGTTGGTTCCTGCCTGGTCCTGGCAGCTGTCGTCTAGGGGAGGGAAAACACAAGGAAAAGGAAAGGGATATAAACCACTGCGAGCTGATGAGTTCGTTTTGCCCCCTAACGCAGCTCTAAACACAGTGGGATGAGCGACAGCATCCCAGCTGTGACTGCCACCTCCCCGATGGCATCCCCTGGAAAACACCATGGAGCTTCCCCATAAGTATCATTGTCAACCTGGGCAAAGGCACGAGCGGGTTGACCCGTTCCATCACAGCTGGCCGGGCTTGTGGGGTCTGATTTGGTCCCAGCCCTGAAGCTCAATCTCTTTCCTGTGAAACGGAGCTGGCCTGGGATTGCTGGAGCTACCAAGGCACTGAGCTGTCCCCGAGCCAAGGGCCTCCCCTGGTAGGGCACAGGGTGACCCCAACATATTCACAATTTCTGCCAAAGAAGCTATTTGAGAAAGAGAATGGGAATCCGGCAGTGTCACAGCCAGAGTTAGGGCGGGAAAGTGAGATGCTGGAGACAGGGAGGAGGCCAGAGGCTGCTGCAACACTCTCCCAGCTCCTTTCACAGCAATATTTTGCTTCAAACCCATAGGATTTATACTTTTGTATATATATATTTTACTTAAAATCCATAGGATGCGCGAAATTAGGCTGCTTTCAGGGCAGGGTGGCTGCGAGGCAACTCCCAACCTCCATGCCCCATCCCAGATCCCAGGGGAATGGGCAGATCAGAGCACCCAGTGGGGCCGGAGCTGAGCCAGAAGCTGGCCCCAAATCTGTCTCCCATTTTCATGCTTTTCTCCCACACTGTCCTTATTCCCAAATCCTATTAAAGGATTAGAACCGCGTGTTTGCTAAAGATCACAGGGACTTGGAGCCAGCAGACGAGTCAGATAACGAGATAGTTACAAATCCCACAGGACACCCGAAGACCAAAAATCATTAAAATAATGGCACAGATGGAACTTCCTCGGCTCTAGCTGGAATCTTACAGAAGCAGCTCCCAAGTCAGCTCTGGAAAGGCCCCTTTTATCTTCAGGTCAGAGCATGCTGCTTCTGAACTCCCCCCTTAATTCATCTCCAGAAATAGCCAGTGCACAGCCTCCCATTACTTGGGCACAGAGGGAGAGCTCTCCCTGTACATCCTCCCTGGATGAATATCCAAATGGAGCAGTGGAAGATAAGATGCTGGCAGTGCTGTTTGGGGTGGGATCCATGGAAATTCAAGGCCACGGGGCGGTAGGGCTCACCTGGGGGCTCTGTGGGGCAGGGCTGCAGGTCACAGGTCTGTTTGCCCACCGGCTTCACCAGCGGGTCACAGCCCCGCACGATGTCCTTCCCCTGGTAGCACTTCACATCCCGCATCCTCACGCCGATCCCACAGGTTTTTGTGCACTGGGGGACAGAGAGAGGGGGTGAGGCAAGACCCTCCAGCCATGGCAGGGGACTGTGCTGAGCCAGAACCTGCTCTCTGGAGATGTTAGGGCAGGAGGAGGACTCTTCCCCTGGCTGCATGTCACGTCTCAGTGCCACACCTCTGGCCCCTTGCTCTGCCTTTGCTGCCAGCACCACCAGCTTGTGCTGCAGCCACCCTGAGGCCATGGGAACCCAATATCACCCAAGGAGTGGGGCTGTGGAGTCTCTGTGCATCCACTGTGGGGTTGTGGAGCCACTGCTGGGCCCGGCACTCGCTCCCTGCTGCCCGTTGGATGCCTCGTGGAGCTGGGATTACAGCAGGGCTGCTTTGGCTAATTACAGGCTGCAATGATGGTTTGCAAGACTAAACCAAACGAGGCGCCTGGAGCTCGGGTGAGGGAGGCTGCATTCAGGAGGGCCTGCAGGAAGCCCACGCTTGCTGGGTTTAGCCCCTTGGCCACCCAACCCCAGCTGCCTTCCAGACTCTGCAGGGTGCTGGGGCAACCTGTGCTCTCAGAGCATCCCCAGCTCCTGCATCCCCAGGGCAGCCACCCCGTGGGCTCCATGCACGCCCCCAGCCACATTCCCAACAGTGGTTGGGAAAAATAAAGAAAAATAAAGCTACAGCTGACCCCAACACCCCCTCCCAATCCTGTTGTCCCTGAGCACAGTCAGTCCCAGTGGCACCGTGGCAGGGCAGGATTTCTACCCCGAGCTGCCAGTGCAGCAAAAGCCCCTGGGGTGCTCTCTCGGGGAGAGATTCACCCATCCCTCAGGGGGATTCTGCAGGCAGTGGGACCCTCGGTACGAAGGGACGGGGCACCGCACACGTGGGGCTCCCTGCCCGCTCACCTCGGACCAGGGGGTGGTATACCACTTGAAGCAGGGCCGCTCAAAGCACGTGCTCTCCTCCACCGGCTTCTTGGCCACGTCGCAGTCAGCGGGGTTGCGGGTCTTGATCTTGCCGTTGACGATCTCCAGGCAGAGCACGATCCTCTTCTTCACGCCCCGGCCGCACGTCGTGTTGCACTGGTGGGGGGGGGCACGAGCGGGGCCGCCTGAGACCCGCACGCCCCACCCCGACCCCACGTCCCAAAGCACCCCCCGCCCCGGGGGGGGGCTGCACTCACCCGCTCCCAGTCCTGCGCCAGCCAGTGCGAGGGGCAGTTCTTGTCCCCGCAGGGGTGGATGGCCAGGGGCTTGGCGTCCAGGTTGCACTGGGACTCGGGCACCACGCGCCCGTCGCTGGTTTTGCAGTACACGTGCCGGATCATCCTGCCCTGCCCGCAGCCGCCGCTGCACTGCAACCACAGTGGGCACTCAGCGCCGGGGCGGCACCGGGATCCGCCCCTGAGCCACCCCACAGCAGGGACACGGCCCCCACGGGGCTCAGCTGCCTCCCCACGCCCGCCTTCCCCAAATCTCAGAGGGATTTTTGGGGGCTCGGCTTAAAACGGCCACAGGGAAGCTCAGCGGATCCTTCCCGCAGCCAACACAGATTCCATCCTCACGGAATCACTGAATGGTTTGGGCTGGAAGCGACCTTAAAGATCATCTCTTTGCAAGCCCATGCCATGGGCAGGGACACTTTCCACTAGACCCCTTTCCTCCAAGCCCTGGGCCTTGAGCACTTCCAGGAATGGGGAATCCACAGCTTCTCTGGGTACCCTGTGCCAGTGCCATGGCCCCATCAACACCCAGCATCTCTCAGGGCAGGGAAAAGGGGGAAGCACAATGAGCAGGGAACCCCGGGGTGGCTCCCAAAGAGGCAAAAAGGGGACCAAGGAAGTGGCTGCAAATATTGAGCCCCTACTGCCCGGAGCAGCCGGCGCTCCCCGGCGTTCCCGCGGCGGCTCTTGCAGAGACTCTCGGTGTTTCCTAGCGCTGCTGCTGCCATGGAAACTACTTATTTTTAGCTGATGTGAATGTATCAAAACCTGGGTAAAAATAGCTTGGGATGGAGGGGGTCTCTGGAGCAGAATTGTGCAGGAAGGGAAAAAGCCGGGGGGAGAAAGACAAAAAAAAGAGAGAGCGCAAAAAAGAATAGAAAATAAGGGGGAAATAAAAATAGGGGAAAGGGGAAAGGAGAAAAGAAAAAAGGAAAAGGGGAAAATGGAAAAAGAGAACGGGGAAAAGGTAAAAATAAGAAAAGGGAAAGGGAGTTAAGAGGTTCAATTTCTGGGCACGGAGCATCAGCATTGCCAAGGAATGCTGTGCAGCAGACAGACAAGAGGATTTTGACACCCACTAAGGCCCTCAGCCAGGTCTGTCAGGGTTTAACCCCTCCTGCACCGCGTCCCCCGCAAGGCAGGAGCCTCAAGGAGAACCTAGGGGGAAGCAACAGGATCCGTTGGGATGCCGGATCACGCGCAGTGCCCGAGCCAGGGCGGTCAGTCAGGGTGACTCGGGGTGACAGAGGTGACACGGGGAGAGCCGAAGCAGGGGAATCGTTTGGAGGTCGCTCCCAGCTCAGGCTGCCTGCGGGTTTGCGGGAGCTGAGAGCCGCCAGGGATGATGAGCCCAACCCCAAAACCCCCGACACCAGGGACCGGCCAGCGGTGGGGCACGACGGCCGCTCGCGCGGGCTCTCACCGGTCCCCAGTCGGACACCGTCCACTGCCGGTCGCAGGGTGGCCCCGTGCAGTTCTTCTCGGCCAGGGGCCGGGCGCTGGCGTCGCAGAGCCTCTCCTCCTCCGAGCAGCGGATGTCCCTGGTCACCACGCTCCGCTCCCCGCACCGGGCCGAGCACTGCCGGGACAGGACGGGCACAGCGTCAGCCGGGGACAGCGGGAACTGCCCGCCGCTGCCTTCCAGGCTGGGGTTTTTCCCGTATTTTAACATAAAACTAAAATGTGCTGCAAATGCACAAATGACTCTTCCCCAACCCCGCTCAGCAGCTTCAGCCATCAGCTCAAGGTGCAGGAGGGTTTCGTCCTGCCCGGGTGCTGCGCTCCCTGCCAGGCGATGCCAGAGGGTGGAAACCCGAGGCTCCAGGAATGCCTGAGCAGGGCTGAGCAGTTTTAGCTGTCACTTAGAGACAGGGTGAGATCTCCCTCGCCTCGTTCCCAGGAACAGCCAGCTCCTTTCCACCCTCTTCGGAGAGTGTCTTCCCCCCGCCCCAGCCGCACAACTGAGATTTTCATGCTGCGGATAAATTTGGCACCGCGCAGCCCGGTGACATTATTTAGAACTGGATTTGAGTTACTACAGTCTCACACACACACATTTGCTCCATGCATAACGTAAAGCAGGGAAAAGTGTCAACAGCACAGGGCCCAGACGCACCGTGCCGAGATGTTAATCCTCAGAGCCCTGAAATGTGCTTTTTTTAATGCCTATTTCCCCAGCCAACTTGGCACCCCACCTCAGATGGGATCCAAAGGAGATTAGCTTTGCTGCTGGCTAAGAACAATCCACTCCAGCACTGTCTCAAGCAATCTGTCCCTGACAAATGCTGGAGGAGAATACAGATTTCTGTAAAATAAGCCACTCCAGTTTGCTATGCTGGACAAAATAACGCTCCAGCACGTGCTCAGGGAGCTCCTCTCTCCCAGCTGGGAAAGCCAAAACATCCTGCACCACCTGGGAATGCACCAGCCCCTCCGTCAGCTCCAGGGAAACGATGCACACCAGCTTGCAGGGGAATGGAGACATTTAAATTATGACTAAGAAGAGTTTTGGGAGCTTCCCAGAAGGAAGAGTTGTACTCCTCACGATCTAAACCATGGGGCAGGCTGGCACCCACGGACAGCTTGGCTCAGAGCTCAGGCTGCTCTTGCTTGGCTGAGGCCTCTGCTTGATTTGGGAAGAGGCGTCCCGAGGAAGCAGCACTGGTTTGGTTGTTTCCATGGGTTTGTGTTTGTAAGGGATGGGTTGGAGCACCGTCTGTGCCTGGGGAGGAATTCAGGGGCACAAACCCTTTCCACAGGTTTTCCCAAGCAAACCAATGAACAGGACAGAACTGCACCTCCCCAAACCATCTCCCAGTGGCTTTGGGTATTGGCTTAAGGAACAGCTGGGAAAAGGTTTCATTCTGCACGTGGTGCAGAGAAATTGGAGGTGAAGAAGGGAAGTTTATAGGGATGTAATTCATGTGTGAGTCAGGATGGCCTTCCTGGCAGGTTGGATTTGAAGAGGCTGCCAAGGAAGTCGTGATGGGAGGATTCCTGCCCTACCTCAGCGAGCTGGCACCCCGTGAGTGACCGCTGGCAGTGGCCTCCCATCCTAGATGGGAGCCAGGCCTTCATTTTAGGGGGGAAAATACAGATGCACATTGACCCACATGCAGTGTCCTGACAGGCCGCTGGCTATGGATGGCTATGGATGAGCGTAAACTGGGAAAGGAACGGGGAAGCACGGGCACAGGCGCCGCCCCTCAGCACTGTCCAGTGGCAGGACCCACCTCGGACCACTCGGACATCTCCCACTGGGGCCCGCAGGCCGGGTTCTTGCAGACCTTGCGCTCGTCGGGCCGGGCGATGTCGGCGGACTCGCACAGGTCGCTGTACACGGAGCTGTCGAAGCCCGGCGAGATCATCTTCCAGCAGCGCACGATGCGGAACTGGTACCCTTCCCCGCACGTCCGAGAGCACTCGCTCCAGCTGCTGGTCTCCCACCTGCGGGGGGGACAGAGGCGTCACGCGGCCGGACAGCGGCCGGAGCGTCCCACGGGAAAGCCCTGCCCGCTCCCGGCCGGAGGGAGACGCTGCAGTGAGCGAGCTGCCAACATGAGAGAGGTTTTCCCAAGGGATGGGAAGTACCAGCGTATGCTGGGCTCACGCCGCCGAGCCCAGCTCATGCCCGCGGCTGAGAGCAGCTTGTCAAGGGGATGGGTGGCACGGGGGGCCTGGCCCCGTGTCCCTGGTGACAAGTGAGGGTTTGTCACCGCAGGCTCTGTGCCAGCACATTTCTCCGTCGGGCTTTTTGCCCGTGTCTGACCTCTCTTTTGTGCCTGCTCAGCTGAAGTACGGAGAGGATGCAACATCCATCACCCTGCAGATCCCAGCAGGAAGGGCACACGGAGCTGCCCCGGCCCCGGCGGGACGCACGCTCGTGTCCCACCGTCAGTCTGACTCTGCTAAGCGGTTGTGACAGGCTGGAAGAGCTGGGATCTGCTCCAAGCACTGCCTGTCCTTTGCTGTCCCCTGCCACCACTGCCCTGACAGGAGAGGAGCAGTTTGTAAACCAAGGAAAAAGACATAAAAGGTCAAGTTTACAGTATGGCAACATTATAGCGATTCAAGAAGGAGCCAAAAATATAAAAATCAGAATTCCCAGCTCGTCTGGATGTAGGACTGCCCCATGCAGCCCCCAGGCCCCCACTGCTGCCGTTGTCTGAGCAGCAGAGCCCCATCCCCAGCTGCCCACAGGCCTCACACCCCATTTGGAGCTCCAGGCACAACAAGCAGCCCTAGGGAGATGTCACACATTTGGAGACGTCACACATTTAGAGGTGTCACCTCAATTCAGAAAGGAGATGACATGAAGGTCTACCCCGTCCAGATCACACAAAATTAACACTTTCTGTTGGAAAAGGATTGCCAGCCCGTGCATCTTCCCATCTGCCCAAGTGCTAGGGAAAATGCTGGCTGCCCCATTTGAGCTCCCAGTGCTCCCAGTTTACCCACTGCAGAGCTGGAATCAGTGGTGAATCACAGAGCAGCTCTTCTCCCTCACAGTGCAGACCCCTGGAGCTGGAACAGCGCAGCCATAAGGAGGGACAGCTTTATAAACACTAGTGGGAGAATCTAAGCACGACAAGTACCCGAATGCTTGTTCTAAAAAATCACAGAGTTCTTGCAAACAGAGATTCCAGTCCCCGTGGTGCCACAGGGAGGGGACGTTCCCAGCAGTGCCATTCACCTCCCCACGCTTTTCTTGCCTCAGCTGCAGCCTGCCCGGGCTCTCAGCCCTAACGTGAGAGTTTCCAGAAGATCTTATACTCCATGTGCTTTCCTACCTGTCCTCCTTCACAGTCACCTGAGCACTCTCCAGGAGGCATCCCTGGCATCACCCTGCTCTTGCTTTGCACCGTTCACACCATTCCAGGGCATGGATCCAACAGCTTTACTCTTCCCTTTCCCCTGTGATGGTCTGGCACCATCACAGCCATAAAATTGAATGGGATATCCTGAGCGGCCAATCCCCTCCCCGTGATGGACTCGGGTCTGTCCTGCCCACAATCTCTGTCCTGCCCAAACCTCCCAACCGGCACAGTGGAGTTGTCCAGAGCAGGACAGCCTGGCTCTGGACAGCCTGGCTCCGGACAGCCTGGCTCCGGACAGCCTGGCTCCAGGCTGTGGTCACTGTTTGGATAAGGAGCCACATCAGAAGGAAAACTTTCCGAAGGACTTCCAGCACAAATTCCCCTCCACACCAGCTCTTGCCCCAGCGCAAGCAAACCTCAGTGGTGTTCAGGATGCTGGAGGGACCACAGGGCTGGATTTGTGGCGCAGTTTGCAAGCCCAGCCCCTCCTCCCGACTCACACAGGTTTTCCATGTGCCAGGCAGGGCAGGATGATCCTGCACTGCTCGAAGCTGGACGTGGTGGGAGCCCCAGGTGCCAACTCTGCTGGGATTTATGGAAGTTTTCACCCGGCAGCTCGAGCTAAAGCACTCGGGAGGAAATTCTTGCTGCATCCCAGCATGGCCCGGGCAGATGGAACTGAGGGAGGAGGGATGGGGGTGCTATGGGCCAGCCCTGCTGCCCCCCCCACAAATCCACACTGACCCCCCTCCCCAAAGGCATCCAAGGCAGAGAAAGAGGGTCCTGGTGAGGCAGTACCTTGGCTGGCACTCTCTCCCAGCACAGAACTCATGGATGGGCTCGGGCCGGGTCATGGCATCACAATAGGTGTCATCCACTTCGATCCCATCGTAGCGAACACACATGGCATATGTGGACATCACCCCTGGGGTCGGAGAGAACACACACACAGCAGGCTGCTGGGTCACTCGGGCATCCAGACTCTGGGGTTTGGGTTTCTTTTTTTAGCTGCGTTTCCCAAAACTTCCTCCCGGTGGGAAGCAGCAAGCCGGACTCCCTGTCCCATGGGATGGGTGCTGCTGGGAGGAGGGGACCGCTGCGGCCACCCCGCCAATCTGGGCAGTGTGGTTGGGTTTGGCCGAGGAGCTCCGAGGAGGGCACGGCCACCCCTGCCAGGGCTTGCCACCAAAACCAATAGATGACTAACACGTTTTTATAGGAAATAGTCGGGGCCACGAGTCTGCTCGGCAGCTCCCACCCTGCCAGGCTGGTGGGTGGAGGCGACACGGAACCGTCCCCGACCCGCTCCGTCCCCACCGCTCTCCCCGTGCGTTACACCCCCTTTGCACCAGGTGCTCCCCAGGTGCATCCAGAGCTCCAGGCTAAGGCAGGGAGCCTGGAAGTTTGGCAAGGAAGCCCCTGCCCCTCCTGCTCCCCCTCCAGAGCAGCAGCAGCCGGTGTCGTCAGAGCGAGACCTTTTCCCCCGCAGCCTCCCGTGCCAGAGTAAATGTTGGGAAGTCCATTCTGGGACCTGGCCGGGGACCAGGAGGCTGCTCTGGCTACAGGTAACAAGAATTGCAGCTCTCAGGAACATATGGTTTACATGAAACTAAAAAAAGATCTACAGCTCTTGACACGGCCTTGCCTCTCTGTGATGTGTCAGTAAGGAAAGGCAGGGAGAAAGGAGAAATTTGAGTTAAACCTCTCTCGGCTTGCTGCAAACCAGGGCAGAGCAGGCTGGCCCAGCCAAGGGGGAAATTTGTTCAGAGGGGATTAAAGAAGTCAAAAACGTCCCAGAACTTGTGGACGATGGGATCTTGGGCAAGGGGACGGCTCGCAAAGCTCCTCCTGCAGGCATGAGTCTGCTGGACAAGAACAAATGCTGAAAATATACAATCCTTGCATTTGCTCTTTTAAGAGATGTCCCTGAGATTGTAAACTCCTCTCTCCCCCCTCCTTTCCTTCTTTTTAATTCCAGAAGCACTGCAGGGTCTGGATTATTTCAGGGACAGCACAGGCTAGTGCACGACCCCCACGCCTGATTCATCCCAAGGGATGGGCAGGGGCCAGGACCCCCTAACCAAGGGGCGAGGGAGGAGATCAGGTGCCTTGAAGCTTTTCAGGGGGCAAAAAGGGGGGAATTTATGCCAAAAGAGGAAATTTATGCCTAAAGAATAGAGGCTCAGTTTCGATATCCCTGGCATCTCTGTCACTGTTCCAGATTTACACCCTCGCAGCCGAGATCAGGCTCCAGGGTAGAAGGAGTGGGAGAAACAAAACACAATCAAAAAGCCAAATGCTATTGTGTTTCCCGCCAGAGCTGAACAATCTTCAAAATTTCCCTCTGCAGGGAAGCAGCTGAGCTTTTCAAACCCCTCGAAACTGTCAAAAAGGCGAGGAAGGGGGAAAAAGAAAAGCAGGCTCAGCACAGGTTTGGGGATCCTGCCGAGCCCCAGGGGGACACAAAGCGGTGGGAAGCGAAGGCAGCGTCCAGAGCTTCCCAAAGGGAGGGTGTTTTGAGGGATGAGGGACACTCTGGGCGCCAGCTCCTGGTCCTCAACACACCTGAGAGGTCGGTGGGCTTTGCATGCTCAGCCCCAGCTCCTCTCCCCTCTTGGCACCCGGGCAGAGCAGACCTGGGGTCGTGCTAAACCAGAGATCACGAGATCCCCTCACCATCAGCAGGTCCTTCCCATCCCTAACAGACATAAAAGTGACTCACACACCAGGTGGTTTCAGCAGGCTGTGCAGAATTTGGCTGCTTCTTATAACTACCTGTGGTGCATGTAGAGCTGCAGGGTTCATGGGAGGAAAGCTTCCACCTGTACATGTCAGCAGCACTCACACCTTGGCCCTTTCTTAACAACTTCAATCTGTTTCTAGCGATAAGCAAACAAAAAAAAAACAAAAAAAAAAAAAAGAAGAAAAGAAAGAAAAGAAAAGAAACAAAACAAAAACAAAAAGGCATTTACAAGGCGAGCGGTGACAGCCCACGACAGACACACACATCTGGCTGCAGTTCGGTTGGGTTCGGGTTTGGGAGGGGATGTGCTTGGTTTGGCTTGGTTTGGGTTCGGTCGTTCTGATTTTTTGGGAGGTTTGTTCGTTTGAATCAATTTGTGTTCGTTTTGGTTTCACAACATACCTGTCCTGAGCCCCAAGTAGAATCCCCAGCCCGGTTAGAGGCAGAGCTTCCACTGTCTAGAAATAGAGAGAATGGGATAAAAATACCCACAAGTAGAAACAGTTCAGAATTTAACAAAGTTTGCATTTTTCTGCTCAAATACACCTGGCCCTCGGCACACAGTGACTAAAGGTGCAGTATCTCCTCCCCTGCGTCTCCAGGGCTGGGCAAACCCACTCTGCTCGATGCAGCAGAGGTTGTGGCTGCTCCAATCTCCAGAGGCCAGCACGTGGCACAGGAGTTTCTGAGCTCTCTCCTCAGAGCCCACTCGCCTGCCCATTGCTTTCGCCACACTCTGCTTTTGGCCTGATTTATTTTGGTTTATGTTACGGGGAATTTTAATATCTCAGCTCCACGCTGTGCTCAAACACAAAATGCCAGGGGGAGAGGAGTGACAGAGTCAGCCTGGTGTGAGAAAAAGCATTTATCAAACCAAGGATTGCAGCTGCTCCCCGTGCTGGGAGGGGGGAGCACGTCAGGGATACTGCACCTTTGCAACAAAAGGCTTCGGTTCTCGTCTCGTACCTTTGTCCAAACCCTTGAAACAGCTACACTGGGATAGTGTACAAGGTTGTATCCTCATATCCAGTTGTCTCTGGCCTGGCAGGATATGCAGCTTGTATGATTTCTAGGCAGCAGAAGCTCTGAAATTGCCTTATTTAGTTGTTTGTAAGAAAAAGTTGAGGTCCAGCCTATCAAATCAACCTTTAAAAGGACACTGTTGAGAATCCAGCCGTTTCCTTTCCGACCCACCCTCCTTCCACCGCCAGCACTGAGCCTCCAGAAGGATTAAAAACAACAACAATCTCATTTTCCCTGTTGATTTTGCCTCTGTCAGTTTGGCAAATGGTCGCTTCCTGCGTTTGAAATGGAACTGAAATGAATGTGACTCTTTTCTTTTTTTTTTTAGTGGAAAAATAACAACCTCAGCTCGCTATAAATAGTGTTTTATCTGCCACAGCAGCTCTGCCTGGGGACCCACACCGGCTCCTGATCCCTGCCGTGTGCCACGAGCTGCCACCCAGCCAGGAGGGGGCTCACACATGACGGTTGTCATTAAAATATAGTCAATATCTGCCTTTTTGTACTTTAATTGGCCTGGAATTATTGCCTAGGTCCTCCAGTCTATCCCCTGCTCTCCAAGGCACCAAAGTAAACACACCAAGTTGTGCTGTGACCAGGATTCCTCTCCCTTGAAAAGATCCTCAAAATAAGCTTTATGCCACATCTGAGGACAGAAAATCTTTCAACAGTGTCCCTTTAATGTATGTGATCCTGAATAAAGAGCTTCTATGCATCACAAGGTCCCAGGGACGAGTTCTTTCCAGAGGAATCAGACATTTGGGCACAGGGCAGTGTTCAGCTCATTCCCAGCAAAGACAAAACTGTCATTTTGTTCCCCTCTAAATGCAAACAGCAGCCCATTGTCCAACAAAACTGGGGGCGTTTTCTCTTTTATTTTATTTTTCCTCTTTATTATTATGAGCTAAATAATAAAGTCACACATTTTCTTCCCAGCCTGAGCTTTTAATTTGCTTTTCAAGCAAGCAACAGCACCAAAAACTGGCACCAGTCCCTCACCCCTAACTGAGGTCTGGGCTGCCCCTTTTCCCAGATCAGTTCCCATAATGAAGGAATAATCCTGGCAAATGCACACAAACACCACAGATCGACATCCACGGTCCCTGGGCTCCCATTTCTGTGTTTTATTTCAGTTTTTATTTCTAAGCAAAGGGGGAAGCTCATGGCTCCTGTTGCAGGCTCAGCCCTGGCTGCTCTCTGGGGTGAAGACTGGAGGTTGCCTGGATCTATCCCAGCACCTACCTGAAAGGTTTTTATCTGCTCCAGGAGAGGAAAAGCAGCACAGGAGCCACACACCCATCCCAGCTGCTCCCAGAGAGGGAATAGAACACACCTCGTTGGCGCAAAGGGCTCCTGTAACTGGGTACCTCCAGCCTCACTACAACAGTTTAGTGGGAAATAAACCCTTCAGCTCTAACCAGCACAGTCCCACTGGTACAGACTGGCTCCAAAGAGCTGACCTTCCCTTGCCTGTTCTCTCACAGGGAATGAAAATGAACAAAAAGCCACAATCCATGCCCCAAACTGATTTGGGAGGTGTCAAATCCAAACTCCTGCCCAGAGCTAGGCTGACCCCAGTAACAGACTGGGTCCCACAGGGCCTTGCCCTTTTTCAAGGATGGGAATCCCCTACTCTGCCCCACACCAGGAGCAGGGTTTTCCCTCGTGTCCCACCCCTGTTTCCTCCAGCACAGTTCTGGCTGCCCCCTCCAGCTCCTTCTCTCCTGTGGGACAGCTCCAGTCCCCAGTGCTCTTCCCATGGCTTTGCTCCAGCCCATGACACACCAAACCCAGAACCACATCCCACTGCCAGTAGGGGCTTTATCCCACTGCTGGGTGCCAGCAGGAGCATTAATCCTGACCTCAGGGGCAGGGTGAGGGGAGCTGATGGTGCTGCCCTCGCTATGAGAGGACGGATGAAATGCTTGCTTTGGCAGCTGAAGGCAACATTCCCAAGCCAAGCCACGAGGAGAGACGATAGATTCAAGCCCCTGGCAACATTTTCATGTTCTTATCATTAAGAAGTTTGCCGATCCATTTGGCTGCAAGGCCATTTTCTTTAGCGTGAGTTTCTTTAGGATAACGTAGTGGAAGTTCGGGGTAAACCCAGCCAGCTCCAACCAGAGGGAGCATCTGCTCAGGGCTTTGCATCTCCTCGAGCTCAGCATCATATCCCATGTTTTACAGATCCAGGAGGAGGCCAACAGGAGGCTGGGGAGACCTGGGGGTGCACAGTGGGACCCAAATCCACAGCCACGGGTCTGGGACCTGGATACTCCCAAGGCCCCAAATTCGGCTCAAGGTCCCCAGGGTGTGCTCTGGTGTGCAGCTGACCATGAAGGAAGGCTAATTGAAGGTTAATTGGAGGCTAATTGCTGCTCTGAGCTCTGGCCACATCTCAGTCCCCATGTGCCCTCACTTGGAATGAGCTCCCAGGGGCTGGGAAAAAAGGCAGCACCCCAGAGAGCCCTGGGACATCCCAAGAGTTGATGGATCCAGGCTTGTGGATCAGCACTATCCCAAGATTTCCTTCCACCCTTGTCTGAACAAAATCTGCTGCTGAAGCTAAACTAAGCCTTTCTTTACGTCCCCACTTCCACTCCAAGCAGCCATTTAAAGGAATCCTGAAGTGAAGGTCCCAATATCAACCAGCGAGCTGCTACTGCAGAGCTTTGGATGTTCCTGTCCAAGCCGTGACTCCCTGAGCTGCTTCTGCAGCTGCTGAGGCAACAAACCCAGGCTGTTCCTGCAGGACCCACAGTGGAGCTCCCGGTGTCCTGCTCTGCCTCTCCAGCAGCTCCCTGGCAGGGCCATGCCTGGGAGCTGCTGGAAGCATATTCCTGCCATCCCAGGTGAGGAGGGTCGTGGGTGGCAGTCAACAGGGTGGGTGAAAAGGGGCCAGGACCAACTTCTGCTGCATCAGAACTCGGAGGAAGGGGCTGGGGAATGGGAGCAGGACGTCAAGAGAAGGCAGAAGGAAGAGGCTTCCTTATGGCCTCAGCTGACAAACATCAGCGTGGTCTTCCCAACACGCCCACCAAGGGGCACATCAAGTTTTCCTCTCGCTTAAATGCTCTCCTGACTTTCTGCTCCCAACCCTCTGGCCCTTCCTTCCAGATTGACTCCCAACAGAAACCTTTCGTCATCCCACCCCCCACTTACCTCCTGCTGCCAAAGCAGTGCAAACCGTGGGGTTGCATTGAACACAGGGCTATTACGAGTCGAGAATAGCAATAAATAGGATTTATACTAATGAAAGGCACGTCTCCTACCTTGCTTTGTGGGTTCTGTTCCCTTGGGGGCTGCTCGCGGTGACGGTGGCGTTGGCAAAGGGCGTCTCTGCGGAGGCGTTGGCGGCTTTGCCGTTGCTCAGCTCCATGTAGGTGCCGTTGACGGAGTAGGACACGAGGCCGTCGCTGTCCTCGTAGTCCACGTAGAGGCTGTCAATGTGGGGCCCCACGGAGTTGATGGGGTCTCCCTGGGCGAAGATGCTGTTCATGGTCATGTTGAGCAGCAGCTCCTTGGAGTCCGAGCTCTTGTCCAGCAGCTTGTCCGTGATGGCGTTCTCCAGCAGGAATTCCCTGGAGGCGAAGCCGGGCTCCGGCTCTCTGTCGCCATGGTCTGTCTGGTAAGTAGACCTGGTTACGTTTGAATCTAGATTGGAGCCAACAGGGGGGAAACCACAGTGACAACCACAAAATGCATTCGAGGCCGGGAGGGAAAAGCAGCCCGGAGCAGCGGGGACGCGCCGGAGCCCGAGCAGCCACACGGGGGGCGGGAGGCAGGGGTTGGGTTCCGGGGAGGGGGAATCCCACGGGGTTCTCAAGGGTGCGCAGCTTTGGGGGTCTTATCCCGCTGTGGTGTGGCCGGAGGGGAGCTCAGCACCCGCCAGCAGTGGCCAAAGCGATAGCAGAGGTGAAAGGAAGGTGCCCTCCCGGCCCCACAGCCCATGCAGCCATGCTGGGAAAGCACTCCAGGCACTCCGGGGGTGGGATGCCCAAGGGACTCGAGTGGGAAGGAGTTGCTGGGGCTGTGGAGGGGTGGGAGGTGACGGGAGGTGTTGGGACGGGGATCTTTGCGCCCCCAGGGCTCCCTCCTGTCCGTGGCATGAGGCAAAGCACAGCAGGGCACCAGCGGGGAGATCTCACCCAGTGTCCACCCCCCACGCACCCCCACCAGAAACCAGAATCTGAAGGGCAAAGAGGATTTGTGAGCAGAGATGTTTTAAAGAACTTTCCGAGGTTTCCAAAACACAAACCAGCAGAATCACCAGAGGTAGAAACAGAGCATTTCTCAACAAGAGCTCTGAGAAGCAGAACAGTGAGGCCCAAGTCTCCTCCTTACCTTGGGGTTGTTTGCCCTTCAGTTTTGGCTCACAGTCAATTGTGTCTGCTCTTTCATAGACCTCATTGGTTTCCTGACCTTTGCTCAAGTTTAAATCTTCCTCCGTGTCCTGCCTTCCAAACACCTGGTTCTCCAAGTCTATCCTTTCCCTGGAGATTTTCCCGAAGTAGGTTGCGTTGTGCTGGATGAAGCCCAATGGCACGTCTCCGTCGAACTCCCTGCTCTCCTCGCTCTCTGACTCCGAGAAGGTGTAGTAGATGGGCTGCAGATTTTTGGAGTGTGGCTTCCTCAGGAGGGTGTACTCAAACGTGATGGACGGGTTCTTGCCGTTTTGATTCCAGACCTAGCAAAGGAATTCAGTTATCAGCGGGTGAATATGTGGCACGCAAAGCATGGGATTCATCTCGGACCTGACAGCTGGGGAGCATCTACTTTGCTATTTCCAATTTTCCTTCACAGTGCCAACTCCTTCCTGCTGGAGCCCAGCACCATTTTCCATTTGGGATTACCCCCAGCTCAGGAGCCACAGGTCACATTTCCTCCTGTGCCACTGAGTGGCCACAGGCTTGGGAGAGCCACTTCACGAGTTCCTGACATCACTTGCAAAGCCACTTTTTGTGGCTTCATGAGGAGCACACACCTCCCTGCAGCTTCTACATCCCTCTGGGGCTGGGGACCCCCAGCTGAGACACTGCAACCTCTTCCTGGTCTAATGCTTTACAAGCACCCAAGCAACCATCCCTTCCCCTTCCAGAGAAGCCTGGGGTTACATGGAAAATATCAGGAGTCAGGCTCTGGCTGGCTGCCCAGAAGAAAATTAAGGGACTTTTCTCCAAATACCTGGTTTTACATGGGTTGCTTTCAAGAAAGAATTGGGGTTTAAGTTTTAGGCACTTGTCTAAGCTCTCTGGCCCAATTTCTTATTTTTGCTTTTCCTGCCAGGTAACTTGGATAAAAGTGCCAAGGAGTAGAAGAGAAATCCCCTCACAGTGCCTGAGGCATCTTCTCCCCGCAAAGAGGAGTTACCAAGCCCACATTTGTTATTCACAGCCCTGCCTGCATCTGACACAACTAAAATAAGTTTGGGTAAGGAACAGGGCACAGTCAGTGCTCCAAATCCCCTCCTCTCAAGCTGCCCGTGTGAAACACTCTTGTTCCCATGCTCGATCCAAGGTGGATTTTCTCTTTCCCAGCACCCCCAGCCTCGAGGACTTGAAAAGCCCAAGCTCACCATTATATTCAGCCCTTGATTTGTGGGTCC
The DNA here is from genome assembly GCA_018881555.1 of Amblyornis subalaris. NCBI lineage: Eukaryota > Metazoa > Chordata > Aves > Passeriformes > Ptilonorhynchidae > Amblyornis > Amblyornis subalaris. The sequence continues at coordinate 3,818,019 of JACAXG010000076.1, forward strand.
CTGGGCAACGATGTACTCGATGCCGGTCTCGTACACGTCCATGGGCCGGCGGTACTTGAACACCGTGCCTGCAATGTTGAAGTTCTTGGGACTGTCAACCTTATAGTTCCCGTTGAAGAAATAGTACCCAGCTTCGTCAGCCACAGCTTCAAGGGAGAGAGAACAGTCAGTGCCAGAGCAAAGGACTGGGTACTGCCCCTAGCTCATTCAGGGGATGAAATTAGAGTGTCACAGTCATAAAACAAGATATTCTCCTCCATGGCAATGTGTTGGTCACCCATTTCCAACACACACCACATGAGTATGTGCCCAGAGTTCCGGGCCATGTGTCCCTCCACGTTGCAGACTCCTGGGTGTGTGGTTTACACTCACCCCTGGCTGCGTGGTTTACACTCACTCCTGGCTCCTGTCACCCTCTTGGCACCAGCCCAGCCTGAACACTGAACAATCACAATCTGAGCTGGCCCAGGAACTCTTCACCACATCAAGCCTTTTTCATCCATAGAATCATCCTAGAATGGTTTGGATTGGAAGGGACCTTAAAGCTCATCTCATTCCAATCCCCTGCTGTGGGCAGGGACACCTTCCACTGGACCAGGCTGCTCCAAACCCCATCCAACCTGGCCTTGGGCTCTTCCAGGGATGGGGCAGTCACCTTCCTGCACAAGGCTCTGAGGCAGCAGATCATGACAGCAGCTTCTCTTTGGCAAGTCCAGATTTTCCCACAGAGCTCCTGAGCAGCTCTGTCACCTCCCCCGTGGGATGGGTGGTGTGGTCACCAACACCTCAGCGAGGCAACACAGAGGTCACATCCCCTCGGTGCTGCTGTCACGAGGCCATTGCACATTCCCCAAGCAGGGGAACGTCGAGGGGATCACAAGAGAGGCGAAGTCACTGGACATCTGTGACCCAGCACCGGGGTGGCTGTCCCACCCCACTGAAATCCCAATAATATTCCCCAGCAGTTTCTGCATTAAAGCAACCAAAGAGTTGACAAACACAGCCCAGGTGCTCTGAGTGCAGAGTGGAGCAACACCCTGGCTCAGACAGCACGGCTGGATTTACATCGACTACGGATTTAGCTCATGTCTGCAACAAATGGACTCGATGATCCTTGTGGGTCCCTTCCAACTCAGGATATTCTGTGATTCTACGACAAAACTACATCCAGCCCCGCGTTGGAAAAAGCATTAGCCGGCATAGGCATGCATCCTAGGGAAGTAGCAAGAGGTTATACACACCCAGAACATCTGCAGACTTTTTCCGTTCCACTATCTGGATATCCCTCGCTCCGGCGGGAATGTGCGTTACCAGGGAATAGCCTACGGGAAACTACGGATTAATGAGAGGATCTCCGTAACCGGTGATCTGAGCGCAGCACTCCGCGGGCAGAGCTGCAATCTGTCCCACACGCTGGCCTGGACACACGTTTTTAATGAGCTCTGGGTTAAAAAAAAAACCCCAACCCTTCATGTTTCAGTCAGCAAACGGGAGCTTATCGCTAACGGAAAAGAAAAATGCGTGAATTGTGCGTCCTGGTTTATGGAGGAAAAACACATCCAAGGGGGGAAAGGATTCAATGCTTACATGCACAAATATCACTTTTATCCAAACTGGTGTGAGAAAATACATCTGCAGATGGTTTTACCAGCTAGAGAAGCTGTTCTGAGGTCCAGTATTGATCCCTGTGTTAGCCAGCATTCCCAAAACCCCAGGAAGAGATGACAGCTGGCTTCTCCTCTGACTCTGCTTAGCACCAGGCAAGAGATGGGACAGGACAAGTGCTCCCACAGCACTGAAGTTCCTGCAGTTTGCTCCATCTCAAACAGATCCTCAGCATTAATCATAATTCCTGAATTAGACTGTTATATTTGGGACATGTAGGTTCTGCTGCTTTACATCACACTACTTTTTGAAATCCTGGTCTTTCAAAATACCGTTGCTTCCTGTTATTACAAATCGTTTATTTCTGGGTTTACTGGGTCATGAGTGTCCCAGTTTTGGCTAAATGACTAAAAAAGACTAAAATAGACACCAGCCTCTTGCATAACCCTTGTGCACCATTCAGCATCAGAGACCTCTGGCTTCTGACAACCACCACGCAAGTTTCCTGTTTTGTTTTTTGTTTTTGTTTTTAAAGAAGCCTTTTTCCTTCCCAAATTTCCAAGCGGCATTAACACGCATAGAATACGTGGGAAAACCCGAAGCTCGTGAGAGCTGAAAGCGATTTACCGAGAAAAATAGGTCCATTTTAAACCCAACCCTCTCAACCAAAAGCCCACGGTCCCCGAAGCCTTACCGAGATGAGAATTTCCTTTCCGGTAACTGCCGGTTACGTGGGTGCAGCTGCTCCCATCTCCTTGGCAGACTCCGCATTTATCCAAGGTGTGGGTGGAAAAGAGAATGCCATCGCAGCCAATGGGCTGGAAAACGCACAAACAGAGCGCTGAGGGTCAGGCGAACGTCGCACCCCTCGCGGCTCTCTGAATGCTGCGAACAATATTTTTGCTATAATGTTTAACAACCTCACATTTTCCAGACACGCAAACCCCTCGGAAATCGGTGTATTTGCAGGACGTTCCATCCCGGGCCTGAACCATTAGCTGCCTCTGCCCATCCACAGTGGTGCAATGGAGGTCACAGGGCTTGCTAGAAATGTGAACATAGTCATCTAAGGGGAAAGGATATAAAGAGGGATTCAAAAACAGCAGAAACGCCACAACTTCCACCCTACCCGAGCCAGTGAATCTCTGCCAAGCTAAACAACGGCAGCACCAGCGCAACTGCAGAGCAGCGAGAGTTCGGAATTGCCATCTCTGGTGTCTCAGGCTAGACAGGGGATGGCACTTGGACAGCGTGACGGCCCACTGCTGCAAAACTTTGCACAGCCTGGCAGGGAGAGGTGCCCCAGGGATGCCAGGGGCATTACCAGCATCAGCCCAGGGCATGCACTGAGGCGGCAGCACTGCTTTGTGCGAGGATTTGCAGCAGTGGTATATGCACATTACACAAAAACATGCATGTTCACATAGCAACGTGAGTTAAATTCACAGATATTTGGTTGGAAATACATAAGTAAGGCTATATTCAAAACCATAGCAACTTAGAGCATTTTCTAATGTACAACTTTCCCATAAACATTCACCCAAGTTGGACTTAATTCACCCTTTGCTTTCTGCAGACAACAACTGGCTGGCAGCATCCACCACCACAGTAATCCCACATTTTATGACATCCACAGGAAGCAGGCAACAAACTCATATTTGCATCAGAAACCTGATGCCAAGTGTTTATCTCCACCAACTCCTGAGCAATCAGAGACCCACTGGCCCGCACGCCCAAGCAAGGCAGCATCAAGTGTCAAAACATTCTCCTGCAAATCCCCCAGGAGCCTCACGAACGCCTGCTAAAACACAAAACAATTCGCTGCAACGTCTCTGGTGAGTCAGCTCGAACAGCAAATGTGTTTGAGGAAATTGTCACCTTCGAGGGACAAAAGCCACTGAGGAGAAATTGCTCATGGACCGAGTTCTACCCCGCTGACCCTGCCAAGGCTGCAAAGCCAGGGGCTTTTTACACAGGAAAGGAGGCAACAAGTGATTTGATGGAGATAATTGTTCTTAGGTATGTACAGAGACCCCTAAAATAAAGCTGCAGTAGATCTCATCTCTATTTTTAGGCGCACAAATGTCCCTGTGAACCTGAAGAACCAGAGCTCAGGAGCCTGCCCAGGAGAAGGGCCCTGAATTCCCAAAGCTTGTCCGTGGTTTGTGTTTAACCCTTGACTTTGATGGCAGTTCAGTGCCTAAAAATTCAATTAAATCTCATCTCTGAGTCCCAGTTTGTTTCTGCAGTCCTCCCTCACCCCAGATGACCAAAGTGACTGCCTGCATCCCGGTGACATTTGACAGAGCACACAGAGGGCGTGGGAGAGACCAATGTCACCGACAGCAGCACAGCCAGCGGTGGCCCCGGCTCAAGGGACGCTTGTCTGGGTGAGCCTGACTGTCCCTGCCAGCACAGCCCATCACCCCCTGCTCTCACATCCTCCTCCAGCCTCCCAGCCCCCCGGTCCCCGGGAGCTGTGACCAACACAGGACACGAATCCATGTTGTTATTTAATTTTTCAGCTACCCTGCAGCTGCCAAACATGCCTTTGAACTCGGGAGACAGCTGATTGTGCCTCCGAAAAACCACTTTAAAACAGCACAGAGGAGGAGCCTTCCTGCAGGCTGTAGCATCATAACTATCAAAATATTTGGCCGAGCATTATGAAACACACAAAGAATGTCTTGTTACCAGGATATAAAGGTTTCCATTGATACGTTCTGCCATTATACACATGGGAGTTAAATGATGAACACTGCTCCTCTCGAAAGCTCCTTCCGTTCACAGGGCACTCCTAGAATGGGATACATTAACATCCTGACGGAAACAAAGTGCGGGAAAGGTTTCTGGCACATCACCACCAGCTGCAAGGAGTGTTTCCATCACCTTCCCCAGCCAGGGCCACATCCTTCTCCTCCTCCTCCCCCCACTGCAGGAACCCCCTGGGAAATGGTGCAAGAGCTCTGGGGTTTTATGGCCCCCAGAACAGGCAAAAAGCCCAAAACCCAGACACTGGTAATGGGCACCAAAGAAGGGAACTCCCAGCTGCTTGGGGGGGCAGCAGGATGACAACCACAGGACAAGTGGTGTCCCCTCTCCAAGGGACCCAGAAATGCCACTCATGGCTTTCCACATTGAGTGTTCCCAACAAGACAAAGGATATCCTTACTTGGACTTTGCAGAGCTGGTATCTTTTGGACGTTCCAGTGCAAGTTTTATTAGCCAGCCCACTCACTGACTTCCTTCTGAATAAAGAAATGATGGTTACACAGGGGTCAGAAACCATTTTCTCTTGTTTACATGTATTTATTCTCTGCCTCTGTAAGGTCAGCCTCCACACAGCAGAGCCACACAGAGCTCTATCACAGTGTCCCTGGAGCTGCAGCAAAGGTCTCTCTGGCTTTGTCACCTGCATCATCAATTATTGCAGGAGGTGTCATGGGATGAGGGTGTGGGGACAAGGTTTTTAAAGTGTTTTTGGCAACCACGCTGCCCAGAGAGGGCAGAGCCAGGCACGAAGCAGATGGATCAGTGGGTCCTCGCTGCCGTGCCCAGGAGCCTCGAGGACAGGTTTGTTCTGTGTCTGCTGCCCCTCTGCACTGATCCCTGCTGGAGAAACTGCGGGGCCAGCGCAGGAATGGCTCAGCTGGTGCTCTTGGCAGGGATTGCCCAAAGCACAGCATCCTCAGGGAATCACCTCCTGCCCTATCAGGGTTTGCCAGACACCCTTCCATCAGTGCTTATCTCTGAGTGGTGACCTTTGGGACCAAGTCACCCAGAAAGCTGGAGATCCCCCCTCCCCAGCAGGTGGGTGCTGTACCTCTGCCTGAGGCAGTGCCTCTCCTGGGATTTGACTCCTCCCCCGCAGGTCCTGGTGCACGCCGTCCACTTGGTCCACTCTCCCCACCAGTAAGCAGTGACATCTGAGCCCTCCTCCAGGCTGTTGGACGTCTGTGTCAGGTCCTGAGGGAAGAGAAGCAGGAGTCAGTGTCCACCCCACAGAGCCTTTTGGGGGACGCTGAGGGCACTCCCCCCTCCCAGCCTGCCCCGCTCGACCCCGGGCATTGCCTTCTCCAGCTGAGGTCAAGCCTGAGGTTTCCATCCCTGCATTCTTCCAATTGTGTTTTCATTACAAAATTGGAATGAAGTGGCAATATTTGGGATTCCTCAGGAAAGGAAATTCTCATTGTTTCGCTCGGTTGGCAAAACTGAGCTCCCAAACAACCCTAAACTCTCCAAGACTTTTGGTGCTCTCTGACTCTTGCTCCACAGAGAATTCAGGGAGCTGGAGAGGCAGCTGCAGCTGAAAGCTCCACTGAAAGCTTCAGCAAACCCTTGCAAAATCCCTCTGCAGCAGGAGAGCACATCAGTGGGTGCCAGCGGGCTGGAGGAACTCCTGTGCTCTCTCTGCAAGCACAAGTTTGTCACTCCAGGAGGGTCCCTGACACCCCCACCGCCCATCCCCTATTGTGACCATGCATCAGAAGGCAAAGGAACTGCATCCACATCCCTCAGCAAGGGGCACAGAACTGCCTGAGCGGTCCCAGCCTATTGCTCGTTGCAGGAGGAGGGATGTCATTTTCCACCCAGAATTACCTGCTGGTTAGAGGAGTTATATCCATGTTTACTGCAAAAGGGATAAAAACATTGCATGCACAGTAAATGAAAGCTCCAGCCACTGCAGGGAGCAGGGAGTGATGCTCACCCTGGAGCAGGGCATGGCCTTTCAGAGTCCTTGAAATGCTCTGTGGATGCTCCTGGCCATGGAAAGTACAGCTTGGGTTAAGCCCATACTAAAGATTTAAGGCGAGGTACACATCCTCAGACTTTCTGGAGACCTGGTGCATGCACAGAGCAGCCCTGCAAGCCCAGGGGGTTCTCATCCCGGACACCAGAGCACTTTAAAGCCCAGAGACTCCCCCACTCACCTGAGCTATGACAAAGACAACGTTGCCCACCAGGAGAAGGGCCAGGGTGCCTTTCAGCTGCAGTTGTGCACTGCTGGCGACGCTGCTCCACCTCCACTTAGATATCTTCATCCTGGAAAGCAACCAAACGCTGCCCTGAGCAAAACTCCCACCCAGCCCCACGAGCAGCAGCAGGGGCTGCTTGGCTGCCTGGGCTCCACAGCTCACACCTCCTCCGGCGTTCCCGGTCGGCTCGGTGACACCAACCCCCAGAGACCGCAGGGGCTTGAGCCTGAAGTTGTGTTTAATGAATGGAAGCATTAACAGGTCCAGGTTCACTTCCCAGCTCGGTTTTTATCTGTCAAACCACAACTTTGCACTGGTTTCCAGTGGCTGCACCTGACACCGCTCCAAGCCTGCCTTGGAAGAGAGCCTGGCTTACACCAGAGCAAGCGCTGCACAGTGAGGAGCTAAAAGTGTTCCTGGATCCATAAAAGCAGCGCATTTAAATATCCCCATTTGCAGGACTGCTCCTGGAAGAATGAGATGAAAGGCTTCAAAAACAAAAAAATGCAATTAACAGCCATTATTTCTCCCTTTTTTCATTTATTCCACTCCAGTTCCCCTCGGTTCCCAGGGAAGACGCCTGTTCTTATGGAAAAGACACGACCCACAATTAAAGAGCAGAAATGAAGTATCCCAAGTGTCAGCCTTTCATCTCTTTCTCCATCTGCCTCATGAAAGAGAGTAACCCGGAGTGGCATTTTCTTAAAGAAAACCCTGCTCAAAACCACAATACGTTTTATTGTGAACCTCACTGCAAGAGCCAGAAAGGAGCAGGTTTCAGGAAATCATGCTTCCAGGCAATCAAAGCAGCTCATGTCTGTAAGAAAAAGAAAGAAAAAATATCCTCCCCTTAGCTAATTTCCCTTGAAAAGCAGCTAGACAGTATCTTTGGGAAGCAGGGGGGTGGCAGAGGTGCTGCTCCTGGGGAGAGGGGGCAGGACTGCAGACCTGCAACATAAAGAGCTCCTTTCCTACCCCTTTTTTTTTTTTTTTCTCCTTTTTTTTTTCTCCTTTGTAGGGGTTTTGAAATCGCAGAATTGCCGGCAATACCAGCCCTGCTTTGCCGTCTGGCTTAGAAAAATTACCAGAGGGCTTCCAGGTCCCCAAATCCGCTCTGCAAGCGCCCTAGGGGAGAGGTCCAGCATGCTAAAGAGACTTTCCAAGAGGCAGATCCATTGATTAATGGGAGCCCAGAGCGCTTGGCCGGGGATCCCGTGGACAGGTGGCTGAGACTTGCCTTACACTTGGTTCTCATTAAGGCTCCCAGACACTCCTGACTCGAAGCCAATACCAGAGCGCGCTCGGAGTTTATCCTACAGGCTCGGGGCTGCGTGGTTAAATGAAGCAAAAATTAAGGGAGGGGGCAGGGATGTCGCGGAGCAGCATCGCGGAGCCGGCACCGGGGCAGCCCCGCGCGGGCGCGGGCGGCGGGAGCGCCATGCGGGCGAGGATGCGGAGCCGGGATGCGGGGCTGGATCTCCGCGGAGCGGGCAGCGGGGAAGGGTCCGGCGGGGGGCGACCCCCGCAAGGCCGGGACGGGACGGGACGGGACGGGATGGGACGGGCCGTACCTGGCGGCGGCGGGGCCGGGCAGGACGATGCTCCGGGGCCGGGCGGGAGCGGCGGCGGCGCGGAGCGGAGCAGCGGCGGCCCCAGACGCTCCCTCCCTCCTTCTCCCTCTCCGACTTCAAAGGGCAGCCAAAAGCGCCGGGGCTTCCAGCGAGGAGGAGCCGCCGCAGTGGCTCCCCCCAGCCCGCGCCGGCCGCTCTTATAGCGGCGGCGGGGGGGAGGCAGGGGGGAGAGCGGGCGGAATTCACACCTCTCGGCCCGGGATGCCCCCACCCCGGTTAACCCCTCGCCTCCCCCGGCGCCGGCCCGCGGCCGCCAGCCGGTTTCCTGAGGCGAGACCGGGGGGGCACAGGCGGGGGGAGCCCGCACCGCACGCATGCGTTCCCGCCGGGCCGCGCAGCGCCGGGCCCCCCCCGGGCACCCCCCGGGACGATGCTGCGCTCCCCGTCCCCGGGGACCGTCCGGAGGATGCTCCGCTTACCCCACCCCGGGAGGATGCTCCTCTCCCTTCCCCGGGACCCGAGGGAGGATGCTGCGCTTCCCTACACACGGCACCCCCCGGGAGGATGCTGCACTTCCCCACCCTCGGCACCCCCCGGGGGATGCTGCGCTCCCCTCCTCGGGCGGGAGAACGGGACCTGCTGCCCCCACCCCTCCGCCCAGCCCCGCATCGCCGGCACGGAGCGAGGCCGCCAAAAAACTCCCGGTACCTCCACGGGCACCGTGCGGCCGCATCCTGCCTCTGGGACGGCCGGGGGGATGGCCGGATACGGCCTGCCAGGCTTTTAATTTCACTTTCTGGTGGAAAATTAAGCAAATCCTCGAGGTCCTGCACTTTTGGTGCCGCTTGCTAAGGCTTGGTGCCGGTCTTGCTGCTTGAAACTGTTCTCTGCCGCGCAGAAAATGGGGTCATAAAATTGGCTTGGGGCATGTCAAGAGCCATTTTGGATGGGGACAACTGCCCCAGCTCGGTGACAGCCGTGCACAGGCTGTGTCTGATCCGTGTGTTTGTGTGTCAGGGAGAAAAGCCTGTGGGGGGAAGAAGGCCACAGTTGCAGAGTGTATGGAGCCTGTATAGGATATATGATCATATATGTCTGCTCTCTGAGGGCTGTACGTGTCAAATGTGCATAGTGAGACACCTCACCCCCGTGGGGACACACATTCCTGTGCATTCCTCAGCACATCCCAGCAGCTCTGAGCAGCCCATCCAAATGATTCCTTCATCCCACCAGAGATGCTGCAGCCCAAGCCTTTCCTCCTTCCCTTCCAGACCTGCCCTGCACGGGGCAAAGCCAGTGCTCCCAGCAGGGCACTGCACTCAAGGCCATCGCTGCAGGTTGTGGCTGCTCCTGGCCTTTGGTGGCAACCTTCAGCCCTGTCACCACTTGCCACAGGGCCAGGGGCATCCATCTGCAGGGCCCTGAGGCGACTGTCACCCCACCACGGGGCACAGTTTCCCACACAGCTCCCGGTATCCTGCAAAATCCACTGCAGGTCCGTGGAGCTGTTAATTTGGACCCAGTCCTCCCAGGGATGTCTGTGTGACAGAGAATCCGTCCCAAAAAATTTACATGGGAAATGAAGTCTCCTTTTCTGTTTGGCTAAATGTCTGCCAGCCTGTTCTAATTTACCCAGCCAGGTTGATTTGCAACTTTCAATTTTCCATCGGTTGGCTGTGACCAGGACACTGGGAAAATTTAGCACTTGAGTTCACCCAACTTCTGCATTTCAAAATATCCCAGCCCGAGACATGCAGGAGAAAACCCTTTCCGTTTTGGAACAACCAGGAGGGAAAAGTCTGAACACGAGAGGTTTTAAAAGCATCAAATTATTTCACATTGAAAACGCCAGAGAGCCCGGGTCCGTGTGAGCCCCGGCATCGCCCCGGTCCTGGGGTTGGGCAGGAGGTGGCACCCCAGGAGATCCCATCCCTGGGTGACCCCGCACCCCGTCCTGCTGTGGGGATGCCCCAGGCTGGGGGAGGAATGCCAGAGGGTGGGAATGCCGATCCCGAGGCAAGGGCTGGGGGAGCCGGCAGCAGGCGAGACACGCTCAGTCTGTGCTTCACCAAAAGTTCATCAAAGCCAAAGGATTTTTTTTTATATATATACTTTTTTTTTTTTTTTTATGAAACAGTTGAGATGACTCAGCGGTTTCTGACGCAATCCCCGTTTCATCGGAAAATTCCTAACCAGCTCCTAGTGGCAACTGATTGCTCCCATAAATCACGGTGTTATCCCTGGCCGCGGCAGCGCAGCTTACGCAGCCCCGGCCCGGCCCCGTGAAATCAGCAGGAGCGATGCCATCGCCTCGACGGGAGCGAACCCAGCCCCGAAAACCAACTGCATCAGACAGCAGACCCAAAACACGATTTACACATCGGCCAAACCCCGCAGCTTCAACTCCAGCCACGCCAAAACCCCCGGGGCCAGCGCTGTCCCCAAAGCCCCGGGGCCGTGGGTGCCGCTGCCGGCAGGTACGGCATTAATCACCCGCGGCCAGGCTCAGACAACAGCGAGTTTTATCTCCCGGTTTTTGGCAGGAGCGTTAGAAATGGCTTGCAGATGTTATTTACTGCTTTTGGGCTCGCAGTAAATTGAGACAAGATGCACCTGCATGGACAGCGAGAGGCTTTCCCACCCGGGACGGATGCTGAGGGCTCGTACGGGACTTTCCCAGGGAAATGTAGGATTTGGATGAGGGTCCCTTATCCAGCCCCGCTCCCTGCGTCCTGCTCAGCAGTCCGGGGCTGTGCGTTCACCTCCCGACACTGCCCGCGGACGCTCGGAGCCGCCGGAGCGGTGCCGGGTGGGCTCCCGCCCCGCCGGCCACCCCGGGGGACACGGAGCAGCCATGCCCCAGGCGGCTGCCAGGCTTTTCCATCCCAAACCGGTGCCGTGCAGGATTCAGAGCGCAAAAAAAAAAGAGCGACAGACACTCCAAAATAACCTTCTCCAGCCGGGGGAGCGTTGCCGGCGACTGGCTGCTGGTTTGGCCGGAGAAGCGCCTGCGGAGGAAAGGAGTTTCCTTGGCTGAAAGGAGTTCAACAAAGCGCTGGGCTGGGCACTGGTGCTGCTGGAGGGAGCCAGGGATGCTCAGCTGAGCGGAGGCACTCGAGATTCTGCAGGATCAGGCCCGTTCTCACCGACGGAGGGCTGGGGGTGGTTTCACTGTGGCAGAAGGAGCTCCCTCCTCGACCTGGAGCAGAGAGTGACAGCAAGCTCTGATCCAGGCAGGAGACATTGGCCACCTCCCTGTGCTTCCCACAGCAGGACACTTCTCCATCCTGGCCCAAGCACCGGCCCTTGGACTCACTGGAGCTGACACAGCACCCCTGAGCCCTGAGCTCATCCTTGAAATGAGCCCTCCATGAACTTTGTACCACAGGACCTGCTCTCGGTGAGGCAGAGCCGTGGCCTGGACATGGGCTATGGGGTTCCAGCACCACTTTCCCAGCAAAATCAGCCCTGTCCTGGCTCAGCCCTTGTGCTGGCACAGCAGATGGGATGGCTCTGCTGTAACCAGGCCCCCCAAAATGCCTGCCCACATCCTGGAGCATAAGTATGGTCTGGAGTCTGTTGGCCCAGGACCTCCCAGCAGCTCCATCTTCACTCAGGGATGAGACAACTGATTGGTTTTCTTCCTTTTTAAGACTGACTGCAGAAGTGATGCATTTGTTTGACACTCCTGCACAGCTACACCAGTTACTTCCAGGCCAGATTGGTGTGCCACGGGCAGATTTAAGCCATCCACGAGCGCGTGAGGTCCCTGCACAACCAGAATTTCGCCAGGGGGAATCAAAATGTGACAAAGCCCCCCCAGAAGGCCTCTGGCAGCCCAGAGCTGCAGCTGTGGCCTAGCACTGGGTAACTAAAACAAGCAAGAGGAGACCAAGTGTTCTTCAGAGCCAGCCCTGACCCCTTGCAGAGTGACCTGCGGCGCAGTGTTGGGCAAGGCAGCTCATCCCTGCGTGTCTCCATGTACTGGGGATGGGGTGATTTATGTCGTGTTAGCGTGAGGGTTTCATCCGCGGAGATTTGCAAAATGTTGAGTCTCAAACTGAACCAGCCAAAGCCACCAAGCTGCTCTCTCCATCAGGTTCCTATTAAAAATATCTCTGAGCAGTTTGAAAGCCACAAGCGACCGCAGTGACCCCAGGTATGGTCATGGGGGGGGGTTTCAACGGCTTTAAAAGCCCCTTTTTCCTGTGCAGACTTTCATTTTACCTGTCCCCAAAGGTTGCACGTTCCTGCAAGGACCTGGAGGAGCTTCCGGGCGAGTCAGGCTCGGTTCGAAATTTTAGCTATGCGAAGATTGAAGAAAAAAAAGTACAAAGGCTTTTCTTTGAATGGAATGAGCCTGACATGGAAGTTGAGCAGTATTGTGCTGAGGGCCATCAGCTATGCAGCCCTGCCAACCACAGGCATTCAAAAACCGTGAGTCAGACTCCCCAAAAACCCTAAGACTGGTTTCATTCCCTTTTTGGATTTTGAGCCTTGAAGCATCACAGCTTCAAGCTTTTCTCTGCAGAAAATGACATTTTTGGACCAACGGGGTGAGAGCTGAGACCCTCAGCGTCGTTACTGGGCTCCAGGAGTTACGACTGTAAAAAAAAACCCATTAAACACCATGAAATGAGCAATAAACCCCTGCACTGCCTCCATGAATTTGGCAGTGGGGGGGCCACCCCTGGACACCCCAAAGGTAGGAGTGATGGAAAATCGGTGACAGGAAATCAGATGTCCTTATCATTAACGGTGACATGCTTGTCATGGGCCTTGACAGGGCAGAGAGGAAAGGGAAGAGTGAAAAAACCCTAAGGAAAACAGCAGCAGGGATACCTGTGAGGAATATGCATAATAGGTTTATTCAACAGGGAGACAGGAAGGGGGATTTTTTTTTTTTTTAGGGGCAAGTATTCAGCTAAAGCTGCCTAAAATGGGGCCAGGCCTTAGGGAGAATGGATATTTTAAGTGGCAATTTATTCCAGCAATAAAATGAGAAGGATGCAGGTGCTTTGGCAGCGCTGGGGCCGGGTGAGCAGAGCTGCAGCGCCGAGAGAGGGCTCTGGCACAGCCGGTGCCTCCGCCTTTATGGGGCTCCCTGCCCCGGTGCCAGGGCCCGTGTCTGCGTTCCAGCTGCCCAGAAAGCGTTCCCCGCGCCGGGATCTCACCACAGCCCCGAGCAGAGGCTGCAGCGGCTGGGGAGAGGTGTTTCATCCAGGTGCTGCTGCCGTCCCTTCTCCAGCTGGGCGGGGAAATGCCCGTGGGCTGCTCCATTCCCGCACCAGGTACCGTCCCAGCAGGAGGTTTCTTGTTCAAATCCCAAGGCAGAGCAGCAAGGAGACAGGAAATCTTCACGGCTATGATGCTGTGCTGGTCAGATTGCTCAGGGCTCCTCAACCTGCTGAGACCAGGCCACCATCCAGCTTCTCACCGTCAGAGTGCACAAGCTGAAGTGTTGAGAGGATGAAAAACTAAACCCCCAAGTAATGGCAGTGGTAAATAACAATCCATAGCATCACAGCCCTTCAAACTACAACCCCACATAGACACTGCAACTTCACCCTTTGCTTTAGGGTGGTTATCACCACTATTTCCTACCTGGCGGCGACTGGTGACTCACAACGGAGTTTCAATTCTGACACAGTCTACACCACAGGCGGATGAAAGATCATCCCATCCTTCTCCCAAGGAGAAAATACTCTCGGTACTCTCAGCTGGCACAGCCCCCTCATCCTCTGTTCCAACATACACCGCTTTCAAACCAGCACCCTCGTATTAAAAATAAAACAAAACTGCCTGTGTCTCTTTCCTTCGCTGCAACGTCTGAGTTGAAAGGGTAGAAGCGCCTGCAGAAAGCCGTGGTTAATGTTACCCTGGAAGGATCCAGGACAGCATACCAGAACCGGGGTTTGGCATCTGGGAGCCACTTTTCAGCCATATATATCACCGTTCCTGCGTGCACGCCGGTCCACACGGAATTAGCCCTGTGGAATGCGCATTTAGCATTCCCTTTCCAGCAGCACTTAAAGGCAGGAGCTAAAATTTGCTCTTTCTCCATTTCCTACCTGTTTAGGAAAGAAGGAACAGAGTCCTGGCCCTTTGTTTTTTGGGTTCCTTCCCGGGAAGGTTTGCCCAACCCACGTCTCCACCACGGAGTTCGCAGCCTGAACAAAGACCTTTTAAGCAGCAGCAGCAGCAGCAGCAGCAGCTCCCGCCAGGAGCTCACCACCTGCCTGCCCCTCTCCTTCCCATTTATTTTGGGGGGTTCTTTTTCAATAATAGCTGAAACACGTGTGTGATTTTTTTTTCCCCCCATGCCTACAGCGCTGGCTGCAGCCCAACCGCCAGCCCAGGGTGTGCAGCTGGGAGAGAAAAAAAAGCATAAAAACCCAACAACCTGTGGAATGTTTTCTTGCTCCTGAGAGCTCCAACACTTCCCTGCTCGGGGAGCGCTTGCCACGGCTGGCACTTGCTGCATCCAGCAGCCAACGGGGTTTCCTTTCCCGTGGGCGCCAGCTGGATTTTGGGCAAAGGACGGGGGTGAGGGGATATATTTAACAACTGCCTGATGGTATTTTTCACCTGATGCCTTGTGCACAACCACCACCCTTGCACGTCCTTGCGCTAGTGCCTTGTCCTCACTGAGGGTGTGGGGGCTGCTTTGCACCCAGAGCTGGCAGTTTGTCCTCAGCAGCAGGTTTGAAGCTGCTCTTTTAGCTCTCTGACACCAACCCCACGGCCACAAAAGCAGGGCAGACGTGGCTTTCATAGCCAGGAGTCCAGAGTGGTTTGTGCAACCTTTTAACCCCAAATCTGCTTGCAACCCTCCTGGGGATGAGCCCTGCTGTGCCCCATGGCACCTTCCTTGGTCCAAGCAGGAAATAACACAGATTAATGGATATGTCTGAAGATGTGGCCCAGAAAAGGAGCAGAGTACTTTGGGATGTGCTGGAGCTCTGCTTTCAGCTCAGGGCTGGACACCTGGGGAGCATCAGGGTATTTATGTGCTGGCTTGGAGGGATTAATTTTCGCAGTAAACAGGGACACCAGAGTTTTTCAATATTTATTGGTCAAGACTGAGTTTTGCAGAGTTTTGTGGTAAGTTTATAGCTTGCTCAGGCAGGAGGGCGGCTGGAGATGTGGTGTGGGCAGCATCCCGCAGAGGGATGCTGCCTGCAGCCAGCCAGGGAATGTGGATGGTTCCTGCAATATCAGCTAAAAACGGGAGCCCTACCCAGCTCATCTGAGCCCTGCCCGGGGGAAGGCTCTCAGCACAGAGTCAGTGCTTTAATGGTCTGTGCCATTCCCTGCACACAGACACACACACCCTCGCTCCCCCCTTTCCAACTTACTGGAGTGGTTTAAAGAGGATTTTTTTATCCATGCATGCCTGTCTTTCCTCCAGACCCCCTCCCGGGGGACAGGCGAGCCCGTCCTATCAGCCCCAGCAATGGTGGCTCCTATCAGAGCTCGCAGCCTCCTCCCCGAACCCGCAGCCACAAAGGAGGTTGCTCAAGCGCAGCATTCCTGCTCCCTGTGTCCCGGGAACAGCTGTACCGAAAGGATGCCGGGAATCCCTGCGAGGCTCCAAGGAAAAGATATTAACGCAGGGGGGGAGCAGCAGCGATATAATAAAAAGTCATAATAAAAGAGAGAACCACTGAGTGGATTAGCAGCCCAAACGCCGCTTGGCTTTTGGTTTCCTTTCCTCCCTGCTCTTCTGCGCCGCACGACAATCCGCTCAAATTCCTCCAGCCCGGAGACGCTCGGCTCCTGAATTTCAGACAGAACTCCTGGAGGTGGCCAGGCTGCAAAGGCTGAGGGCACGGCTGGGAAATTTAACTGCGCTCAACGCCGCTGAGGGCACGTAGGCACAGGCAGCAGGCGTCGGATGCTGTATCACACCAGCTCCCCGACGTCTGCACCCACTCCACGTGTGCCCCCGTGGGGAATAAAAGGCAGATTTGGAGCTTGGTGTGTGTTTCTCAAGTACACAAAGGTGGTAGGATGCATTCCACTGTTTTAAAAAACCCTGGTGCCTGCCACACAGCGGTTCTTCCTTTGTGGAAGTGCGGAGCAGGGAGTCATAGAACAACCCAAGATGTAAGGGACACACGGGCATCATCGAGTCCAGCTCCTGACCCTGCACAGGACAGCCCCAGGTCCTATCGGTGGTCACCAGAGAGGACAGATCAGTGCCCTTCCACTTCCTTTCACGGGGACGCAGGATGGTTTTTCCCTGCCAGGCTGCTCCAGCAGCACTGACCCAGGCTCGGCACGGGGGCAGCGGGATCCAGAGCTGGGGTGTCCCCATGAGGAGCAAGCAAACCCACATTCCTCACCCACCGCGCACCCAAATCCAACACCAGCACAAGGCGTGCGAGGACAACACTCCCTTTTTGCCGCTTCAGAAACACCCAGGCCGATTTTTGGGGGCACGGAGCATCTGCCGCCCGGAGCCGGCGGCTGCGTCAGGAATTCGGGATGAGAGGGGAGCGAAGGCGGCGGCTGCGGCGGCAGCAGCTGTTCCCTGCCCGCAGCCCTCCTGCCACGCAGGGCATTTAAATTTTAAAGCACCCTCCCCGCGGCTGTTTTCCCCCTCGTTCCTGCCCAGCTCACAGAGAGCCCGTTCCCGGGAGCCGCCGGCCCGCGAGGCACCCATGGGTTCGCTGGTGGCCAAGCTCCTGCTGCCCGCCCTCAGCTCCTTGGTCTTCCTCCCCACCATCAGCATCGCGGCCAAGCGGCGTTTCCACATGGAAGCCATGGTTTACTTCTTCACCATGTTCTTCGTGGCGGTAAGAAGATCCCAATTTCCCCTCTCCCCGCATGTTTTATCCCCCCAAGTGCCCCCCGTGCCTCTGGGAGGCTGATTCACCCAGCGGCAGCCAGCACAACCCCCAGAATATCGTTTCCAGTTATTTCCCACCGTGTGTGGTGCTGAGCAGCTGATTCTTCAGTTTAGGATGTCCTACAGCCTGGCCTTACACAGATTTAGTGGTGTTTTATGACTGTGAGATTAGGGAGAAGGTCTGGGTGCAAAGAGCCTTGACTGATTTGCAATGCTTTGGAGCTGGCTTTTCTCTTTGTTTTACAGCTGGTGAGTGGCCATGCTGAATTTGGGCTTTCAATTGCATCCAGAATCTCTCGCTCTGCCTCTGTCATTTTAGCCAAAAGCACATAGTAGTCGAATTATTGATTTTGCAATTGCCAGCTGGGGATGGGAGCAGTGCTGGAGTCAGGGGAATTTCTGCACTGGGAAAGGAGAAACTAAAACATGCTGCTGGGCTATTAAGAAAAATAATTATTAACCCTTTGTGGGGTGAAATGTGTTTTACCAGGCTGCAGCTCCACAGCCTTCCTTTGTGTGGAAATGATGAGTGGAGGAAGTCAGTTGTCTGTACATACACAAAATATTTCTATCACTTCTCCCAGCAATGTGCTGCCCTGTGCTTTGAATTCCTGCTAAGTGACTCCACACAGACACCCAAAGCAGCATTCCCACTGGAAATAAATCTCCTATTTGACTACATGGCACTGATCTCCTAAAGAACATGAAGAAAATAGCTCAGCAACCCAACTGATACTGCATTTCCCAGTAATCCCATCCATCTCAAGGCGTCTCGTGAGGGTTGGCACATTCCTTGCACAGAGAAACTGAGGCAGGGAGTAGATAGAGGATCTTTTTTGTGTGAAGAGGTCTCCCACAACAGCAGGGCTCAGAACCAGGTTGGTCTCCTGTTCCTAAGGATCCACAGAACAGCCCTGACCGTTTGAGCCGATTAAAGCACGACACAGGGGGAGAAATTCTGCCAGTTCTGTAAAAACTGCGGGACCAGTTAATATAAAAACATCCCCGAGCTCCCCGCCCCAGCTCCCCGGGGAAGCCAGACAGCTACAATTTCATTTTGCACTGGGTTTGTGCCTGCTCCACCTCCCCCAGGAGTCCGTAGGAAAATTGGCACGTGTTTCCACAGGAGGTGGAACAGGTCCTCGCCGAGGAGATTGAAGAGGCAAAATATCCCTGCGTGGGGAAGGGAAAGAAGGGGGAAGAAGGGAAGGCAGCTGCCAGCGTGGTCGGGGGGGGTAGGAAGGGCAGCAGCTGCTGCTGTTGCCTTTCTTGTAGCATCCCACCCGTCCTCCCCCAGGAGAGCTGGGCAGGGCAGTGAAAGCACATGTCCACGGCAGACAAGTGCCGCGACGCCGGCCAGAAACACCCTCTTTGTCTTCCACCCTTTCTCCCCGCCGGCTCCAGACTCCCCGAGCCCAATCTCAAGCAGGGAAAAGAATTACTGTGGTGCAATCTCTTCTAGAAGCTGCGGCGAGCCAAAGGGCTCGCAGCAATTCCCATTATAAATAATATCAGCATCCCCGCCGGGCCGTGACGGCGAGGAGCGTTCCAAGGGCGTCCTGCCAGGCGGAGCGGGGACTTCTTCGGGAACAGCGGAGCTCGCTGGTGCTGCCACTGCAAAACCGAGGGCTGAGGGCTGGGAGGAAAAGGCGAGCGCCAGGCAAACGCTGGGAGCGTTCCTCTGATCGCGCTGGAAAATTTCCCTTGGCTCGGTCCGCGTTTGTGTTGCATGACAATGGGGTTTCTTTGCAAATAACCTAATCAATGAGCTAATGGGCAGGGACCGGCGGGTTTTGAGGGAATGCACTAATGAGTGAATTCCCCAGGATTCAGAGTCTGGCCGTATAAACCCTGTTTAGCCTGGACAGTGACCTGGCATTCATACACATTTCATCAGGACGCTCATTTCGAATTGTTTTACAAGAATCTTTCGCAATTAAAACCATAACCCCAGAGTCCTCCTTCTGCTGGAGAGGACGTCCCCCAGCTCAAAGCAGCTTGGTCATCAGATTGCAAATTCTGGCCAAGAGGCAAATTAAAGCCTGTCTTAGTTTGTACTAAGAGAGAAGAATGCTGATTCTTGGGCAATTTGCGACCAGGAACGATGACATTATCTCTCAAATATATTCATTACTTCATATCAGTGATCCTGCTCTGTCCTGGCTGGCCAGCCTTTCAACAGCCACACTATGTCAAACCAGTTGATAAGAGCCTTTACCTTACTGGTTTGTGGGTAAAGAACTAGTTTTCTGATTTTTTTTTTTTTTCTTTTTGAGTAGTTTTACCACGTTTGTGACAGCCCCGGGTTATCAGTGCTGTGCTTCATGCGCTACGACATCCTGGAGTACTTCAGCATCTACGGAACAGCCCTGTCCATCTGGGTGTCCCTGATGGGTAAGAACTGCTCTGTTGTGGTTCCTGAGGAGCTCCAGCCCCAGCAGGAAGGGCAGGTGGGACAGTCAGTGGGGACAGTCCCCAGAAACGCTGCTCTGAGCTGCCACTGGCAGGACTTAGCCCTGAGACTGTCCCGTGTGAAGTCTGTCTGTGCTATGGATTAATCCAGTTTCGCGTCATTAATGCCTTGGAAAGTCATTGCAATTGGTGGGGGCCAGACATGAAACTGTCCTGAGTGGTGGCTGGGGATGTTTTTGTCTGGTAGATAAAGAGCTGTGGCACTTGGTGCTGGTGTTGGTCGGGTGTTCCTCTGCCTGCACCATTTTATACATGTCCTTACAACGGCAGAATTTTCTACTTCAAATGACAATAACACACTGGCAGCCTTGTGCTGAAGTTCAAGGCAGGACAAGACTATGAGATGACTTAGTTTGAAACCTCGTATACCAGGGAATTTCCCATTTCTCTTCATTTTCCCCATACTGGGCCCATCTGCTTGTCTTGCCTCACTTAAGGGCATTAAGAAATTCAGAATCTGCCACTTCCCTTGGTAGCATGAGGATCAAAGTGGTTTAGTCAAAACAAATATAACTTCCTGGTTTATCAAAAGCCTGGTCTGGGCTGATGGGAATATTAGATCTGCTTAGAAAAAGCAGAAATTTATTTCACTTCCTTTTCACTACAAATCCCACCCCTTGCCCTGTTATTCAGCTTTCCTTTTCCCACATTTGCGCTTTTTCTTCGTTCTGTTCCTCAATTGCCACGAAACAAAATATAACAGAAAGGGAAAAAAATATATGACAGAACTAAAGAAGGATGAAAAGTTCAAACCTATCACTTTCCCATTTTGTCACCATGATTTTTGGAAGGACGTGAGTATTGCTGGCAGCAGAAGAGATCAGGGTCAGGGGAGAGAGATATTTCAACAGCAAAGGCTTTGCTCAACCATTTTGACCATCTCCAGCCAGTGCCCATCCAGCCAGAGTCCCCAGCTGATGAGCTGGGGTCACCACTCCAATGTACAGCCCCAAAATGCCCACAAGACTTTCACCTCTGCCCCTCAGGGCTCCAGGGATGGGAGTTCCTCCCTCCAGCTGGGAGGGGGGTTCCTGAAGCCCCGAGCGAGCACGAGCAGGGGCAGCATCCCCTCTGCCAGGCACAGGTTCATCCCTCCTCCCTTTGCCACAGGCAGAAGCATCCCCCTTCCAGGGCATGCAACAGGATAAATTTTCCTATTAGGAAAATTATAGGGGTGAAATTTATGGGGAAAAATGAGTGGGGAAAATATTAACCTTAGAAATGGCTCTGTCCCCTCAAAATACGAGTCCCACAGGGGGCTCCGCCACTGCTCAGGGCACCTCAGTGCTCTCTCTGCTCAGCTAGAAAAGGCAACGAGGCAAATCGCTTCCAAAGGGCATTTTCAGTGGATAACAGCAGTGTCAGAGTAGGTCAGAGCTGATCCAGACACTTTGGCTCCTTGCAGCAAAATTCAACTTGATTGCTTCATTACTGCGTTCAAAAACCTCGCGAAAAAAACACAAATCCTGGACTACAACGTTTAAAATATTGACCCGCTGGGAAACAACAGAGATTAAAATGCGGACATTATCCCTTAGCCAAACTCCCTATAAAACCACGATCCAAGGACATGGAAGGTGTGGTGACTGAAGCCCAGGGAAGCCTCTCGCTGTGGCTTGTAAAGCCCGAGCGCACATGTGCGGACGCAGACCCTCGGGCAAGCTTCCCGGAATGCAAATCCAGGACAGCCATAACACAGCTGTGCAAGCTGGAAAAGCATGGAGCCCACTGGGATCCATAACTTTTATCAGTTATTACCCCATTCTGTGCTAAACAAAAGCCTCTAATAATTTACTCGCACTGGCGACTTCCAGCTTGCAAACCTCGGGCAGGTGCCGGCGCGGCCGGGCAGCCGGGACCCCGCGGCACCGGCGGGGGAGTCCCACTGGAGTGGGGTGATGGAGCCCGGGCAGGAGTGACCTGGCAAGTTTGGGGAGGTTGGAGATGTAGGATGAACCCAAGAGCTGACTGGGGCTCGCTGGGCGCGATTGTCTTTGCGGTCGCCTCTGAATTCTGGGTCAGGGAAAAGGGAAGTCATGGAATCATGGAATGGTTTGGGGTGGAAGGGACTTTAAAGATCGTCTTGTTCCACCTCCTGCCATGGGCAAGGACACCTTCCACTAGACTGATTTGCTCCAAGCCCCATCCAGCCTGGCCTTGGATGCTTCCAGGGATGGGTCACCCACTGCTTCTCTGGGCAGGGAATCTCCTTTAAGCTTCTCCATGCAACAGAGAATATAACTCCGTAAAATCAGCTCCTAGACTCACCACTCAGACGCCTCAGGACGGTTTGCTTTGCCCTGTGTGCCTCAGTTTCCCCAGCAGGGTGACACGAGAAGGGCAAACCAGACACGGATACAAGACCGAAGGTGCCCAGGGCAGGTGGGACAGACCCCAAGAAGGCTTTTAGGCAGCAGCAGAAGAAAGAGGGGTGTGAGCTGACGCTCCCTGTGCTTGGTCCCTCAGCCCTGGCAGAGTTTGACGAGCCCAAGCGATCGACCTTCGTCATGTTCGGCGTCCTCACCATCGCCGTGAGGATCTACCACGACCGCTGGGGCTACGGCGTCTACTCGGGCCCCATCGGGACGGCCGTGCTGGTCATCACTGTGAAATGGGTACGTGGGGCAGGGCACGGGGACGGGGCTCGTGGGATGCTCCTGGTGGGGAACGGGCTGAACCCGGCGTGGAGGGGTCCAGCCTGTGCCGGTGATTCGCTCCTCAAGATCCGGCTCTCAATCCCGCGGTGATTGAACAGCATTTCTCCCCCAGGCCGAGCAGAAGGCAGGCAGGCAGCAGCCTTTGTGATAAATGCCAGATTCGATCGGCCTGAGCAATCCACCACATCTCCTGTCCCTGCATTTCTAATCAGGAGCTACGTATTTATGGAGTTTTTACAGCTACTCAGAGGCAGAGGGGTCTGGTAAACTGCCCCGGATCCAGGGGAAGATGTGGATAAAACGGTGATAAAGTGGGGAGGAATCTGTCTGCAGTCTGCCTGAATCCAGCTGGGATAGTGGGGCACAGCTCTGCAGTCTGTGCCCTGCCCACAGCACATGCTGTGGACCCAGATGGGAGTGAGGTGGGGAAGGCACTGGCAGGAGTGATGGGATAAAAATTGCAGAGAGATGATGCCAATCACCATGGAAATACAGTGGTGTAAATCCCACTAAAATAAAGTGTCACCAAGCCAGCAGCTAAAAGCAAGTGGCCACCGTGGGGAGGGGATGGGCAAGGAGGAGACCAAGGCACGGGACCACCCTGCATCCCCCACCCCATGGATGCTGTGCTGGGATCTGCTCTCCCAGAGACTGGGTTTGTGAGGGCACACACCCCTCAGCTGGGTTTGGGGCTGAATATTAAAAAACAGTGTTATTACGAGGAATGAGGCTGGAGCAGCCAGCTAAATCCAGGTGAATACACTGGGCGTGCTCTGTCCTTGCTTCCAGCTGCAGAAGATGAAGGAGAAGAAAGGGCTCTATCCCGACAAGAGCGTCTACACCCAACAGATTGGTCCTGGCTTCTGCTTCGGGGCGTTGGCGCTGATGCTGAGGTTCTTCTTTGAGGTACCTGTCTGCACACTCACCCTCCCTGACTGTCCAAGGGACACCACCAAGAGAGGAGACTCCCCCTGGGCTGCATCCAGCCTTGGACAAAATGCAGCTCAGGGCTCCAGGGTCTGGCAGAAGGGACGAGGGTCCCTCCATGCTTGTCCCCATGCCAGCCCCCAGTACATTCGAGGCAGGTGTGACAGCAAGTGGCACACAGGGTGATGCTCGCTCCCTTTTCCCCCTTTAAGTGAGTCACAAGGACGTGGGACACACTTTCCTCAGACACACGTGGTCCTCAGAATGGCTTTGTCAGGTCTGAGCAGGGATTTTTGGACACCGGGCACGGGTGACTTAAGGACACCTCGCGGAGACGCGGCAGGGACTGGACCCGACCCAGGCACGGCCGGATCCAGAGCTGGCTCACGCCGCGGCAGAGACTCTCAGTTGACTCCCAGGGGCACTCGGTGCTGTGTTTACATCCTCCTGCTCCCGCCGCTGGCCGGTCCCCCCGCCCCGCTCCGAAGGGCCCGTGTGTCCCGCCGGGAAGGCGATAACCCCCCGGCACAGCTGCCGGCCGCGCCCGCGCTCGGCCCCGCCGTTACGGCCGCTCTGCGCTTTGGGAGCGGCGAGATACAACCTCACAGGCATCCCCGAGGATTATTTTTCAAAGCATTTAGTAATTGCAAATTGTAGCAGAACATAAAAATGTCACTTAGCAGAAGCCGCCTCCCCGCGCGGCCCGGCCTCGCCGCCGCGTCCTTCGCGGGGTAATGAAACACTTCATTCAAGAATTGGGAAATGTGCAAATTAGAATGTGTTAAATCCACTTTGCTTTAGGGTCGGGGTTTTTTTTTTCCGCTGGAAATCCTTTCTTCTCTGACAGCAAAGGGAGGCAGAAGGTTCGGGGATCTTTTTTATCCCCTTCCTTTTGGCTACTTGTAGGAATTTAACGTCGCGCGCCTCACGCGAGCCCCCGGCCCCGCCGCTCCCGCTTCTCACCGCGCTCTCCCCGCTTGCAGGAGTGGGATTACACCTACGTGCACAGCTTCTACCACTGTGCCTTGGCCATGGCCTTCGTGCTGCTGCTGCCCAAGGAGAACAAGAAGGCCGGGAGCGCCGGGACCCCCGCCAGGCTGGACTGCTCCACGCTCTGCTGCTGCGTCTGAGCCCCCCGGGCAAGCCGGGCGCTCGTGTTCCTCCTGCTCCTGGGGCGATGGAGGGCTGCAGCCAAAAGGAAAACGCCTGCCTGCTGTGTTTTCCTCTGGCGCGCTGGTATCTTTTCCCACCAGCTCTGTGCCCACCCTGGGATTTTCTTCCCTGGAAAAATGTCTGAGTCACCTGGTCTAGTGGAGGGTGTCCCATCCCATGGCAGGGGGGTTGAAACGAGGTGGGCTTTAAGGTCCCTTCCAAACCACTCTGTGATTCGCCTTTCCACCATCAGTCCTAGCAGAGCTGCACTTCCAGGTTGGTAAATATCCATATTCTCCCTGGAGGAGCACTCAGCTGGGCTGTGACCTGTGCCCTGCCCCAGGAGATCCCTGCGCTCCCAGGCTATGTCACCTTCTCCTGGGCTGTCCCTTGCACTGACCTGGGAGGACCCAAGTTGTCCCTTCCGTGCAGGTTTGCCCAGCCTGAGCACACAAAGCTTCGTTTGCAACACCCAGTTAACAGAACCTGTATTTTTGGTGAGATATTGACTATTTTATTTATGCATTCTCTTGATGTAAATAATATATACTAACAAAGACTCTGCCAGTGTGCAACGCCAGCATTTCTGAAGCTGGGCAGGAAACTCTCCAGCTCCACTCAGCTCAGTCGAGGGCAGATGCCAATTCCAAAGCAGGGCTCTGGGCACGGCCACCACAGCCCCCAGAGCCTGGAGGGACCTGCAACACTGGGCACTTTGTCCTTGCAGACCTGCAGGCGCAGGCAGCAGGTGCCTCATTGGTATGGAAAGTACATGGAAAATGAGAGGCAGAGAAGAGAAGCTCCTGGAGGGAGGGGGAGGGCTGTAAGCCTATAACATCTCCTCTAACAGACTATTTACTATAGCAGAAGTGTATGATTTATTTAGACTGTCTGGGAAAAAGGCCAAGACTATATGTCATGGACAATTAGAGCGGTATTGATATACAGAGATGTCCACAGAAAGCCCACATTAAGCCTGGGTTCCTCTGGAAGAGAAATCCACCCCACTCATTCATCAGAGCAACTTCCTGCAACGGGGCAACAACCAAAACTGAATGAGCTTCCAACAAAAATATAAATGAATTATGAACCCCCGAGCATCCAAGAGTCACTGGCAAGCGGTGGCACAGCTGATGCAGCTGCATGCAGAGGCAGAGCCAGCAGAGAGCTTTCAGAGGGTTCCCCAGCACCTAAACCGACACAGCTCCAGTCCTTCCCAGCATCCAGCCCCAGGGATGTTTACGAGATGCTCCTGGGTTTGGCGTGCAAGGCTTCCCTCGTTGCTTGCACGCCTCTGGAGCACTTTGCCGTGGGAGGGCTGCTCAGGCCGTCCCCAAACACCACCAGGCCCGAGTGCTCTGACTCCTGGTTCAGAGTGCGAGAAGCAGCTCGGCACTGCCTGCACGAGATGCCCCCGAGGGTGCACAGCTGCTTCCCAAGGGGTCACCCCCACGGGCATCCCACAGCCACGCTGGCCCTTCCTGGGTGTTTGTCACCCCACATGCAAATACTCAGCGCTGACCCTCCCCAGGAGCCTGACCAGCAGTGCCAGCAGCCTCCACCGCTTGCTGCAGCCGCTGATCAGAAGCTCCCGAGCCCCACTGGCTCATTTTGGGACTGTTTGGTCCACTGGGGACTGCAGTGACAGGCACAGCCCTGCAGCAAGCCCTGGGGACACGGGCAGTGTGGGCGTGGTGGGAGGAGGGCACTGGGTGACCACGACACCTGACCAGGGCTGAGCAGGAAGGACCAAAGGCTGGCAAAGCCCATGCAAACGAGGAGAGCACGTTACCTGAGGGCCAGCTCCTGCTCCCACCTGCCACTTATTCGGGTGCTGCACCGAAAAAAACCCCAAAAATTGTATTGCACACAGCAAAACCCCAGGCAAGGTTTGCTTTGCCCCTTCCTCTCCCTGCTGATGCCCCAGGGCGCTGCTCCAGCTGTGCCAACCATCCTTTTGCACGCCAGTGCAGGACCAGCACCCAGCCTTGGGACTGAAACACACCCGGGCACATCCCCAGGGTCCCTGCCCTGGCAGCAGCCCCGAGCTGAGGGCAGCACCCGGCACCCCGACACGGGGAGGAAGGTGCAGGGGCTGAATCCTCTATCCCAGGCAGGATATCCCCTGCAACACCGATGCAGGGAAATATTATAAACATCTACAGCAACGTAGACAAAACAGTCTCTTGTAACCTTTTAGCGCTGCCGAGAGCTTTGCCTGTAAGAGCTCTTGAGCCCCTGCCAAAAATTCTGGCTGTTTTCATAAGAGTAGGTGTTTTCGTCTAAGGTGCAGTCTGAGTGCTGTGACCTTTGTCATGTCTGCTACTGAAATTTCCTGCTTCTCTGTTATTCTCTTCTTTGGTAAGACGATATGAAACCCAAAACTTTTATTGCCCCTTTTAAAGTGTCTTTATAGCTCCCCGTCTACTTCATATACTGTCTTACTCTCCAGTGCTGGGATATTACTTATGGGATCCGGGCTTGATGCTGCAAAAGGCATTTGGGTTTCGCGAAGCCCAAACCGCCTGGGCTTTTTTAAGATCAGCCGGGGGGGGGAGGAGAAAAAAAAAAAAAGACAGAAAAAAAGGAAAAAAGGAATGGGAGGGGAGGGATCGGGCTTTCCGCTCCAGGGGCATCGGCATCTGCTACCAGCTCAGCCTCTCCCGCCCCTGCCAGGCCTCCCCGGGCACAAAACCCCAAATTCGCTTTGTGTCTGGGTCAGCATGGGGTGCCCACGGAGCTCTCCTCCCGTGGCTCCATCCCCTGCCGGCTGTGCCCCGGAGCTGGCAGCTCAGATGTGGCCGGACAGCACGGCTCGGGCCAAACCCAGCGCGCAGCAGCTGGGGCACATCTGCCCCCGAGCTGGCGCTGGGGGAGGACAGCCCTGCTTGGGAGGGTGTCCCCTGCACCCCATTTCCCAGCCCGTTTCCAGCATCAGGACGCACCACATGAAGGACACGTGTCCCCAGGGAAGGGCTGATGCAGAGCCACACCAGCCGGGTGTGGGTTCTGAGGCTCCGTGCTCCCAGTCCCACCCCTCGGGCTGTGGAGCATCACCTCCCCTGTGCAGAGATCCTGGTGACAGGGATCCCTTGGGATCTCACTCACCTCTGCACACTCCCCACGGCAGTGGGAGCAGGGACATGGTGTGCCAGAGGGGAACTGTCCCCTCCAGGGGACATTCCCCCACATTTGCCTGTGGCAGGGCTGTCTGAGAGGGGAATTAGGACCTACTCCTGCTGGAGGGGAGGCTTCCAGAGATGTCTAGTCAGGCTCAGTGCCAGCTAATCTTCCAGGCAAACTTTATCCAGATCGTTTTGGCTGCAGAAAGTGCAAAACCAGCCAGACCCAAACATAAAAGCCTGGTTTCTGCTGCCAGCTGCATGGGGCACTCCAGAAAGGCCTTATCACCATGTGATTGTGAAAGGCAGCTTCAGGTTTTTTCCACACGCTGCTCCTCCCTCCTCACCCTCCCGTTGTCATTCCCCTGTGCATGTTCGAGCGTTGAACCCAGCCAGGTTAATGCAGATGGTGGGGCCAAGGTTTTCCTTTGCCCACTTCGACGCCCTCAGGCCACGGTGATACCACCCCACTTCAGAGAGTGCTGCTGCTCCATCCCGAGGCACATGGAGCTCATTGGGAACAGCCTCCTCCCTGGAATTGCCAAAGAAACCAAAGATTCCTCTGGAAATTCAAGAGTAGAGGCAGGAGCTCTGTGGGGAGAGCTCTTCCCCAGGGTCCTCCATCACCCTCCAGATCTGATGTGCAGGAGGTGCCTGTGCCCTGTGACAGGGATAAATCAGGGCTGCAGGGGCAAAGAGGAGTCACCACCCATGTCCTACACAGCCCTGGGACATGGTGCAGATGCACTGTGAGAAACCAGCCTTGTCCATCAGCCTGGGAAAAAGGGGACATGGAGCAACTGAAGCAGCTATATGGGATCACTTGCTGTATCTCAGCTTTGCTCCAGCTATCCCAGCCCCAGTGAACATCCTTTTTGGGTGCACAAAGAAAGTCTCCTGCTCTTCTGAGCAGTCAGGAAGCACAGGGGAAATGCAGGGTGGACTTAGGGCAGATGCAACCACTGGAATCAGTAAAGTGGTACCTCCTGCAAGGGTGCAAAGCTGCCTAACCCAGCACTAAGGAGAGAAAAACATTAATACATCAGGATTCTGCTTAAAACATCATAGAGTGGTCCAGCAGGTTTCTCTTCCCTCCTCCCTCCTCTCAGCAAGATTCCCAACCAAACTTCCCAGCCCAGTTGGCGCGGGCAGGGCAGCCCCATCCCGGTGCCACTGGGATATTTTTGGGGCACCGCAGACAGACTGAGCCACCACTCAGCTCCGGGGTATTTTGGGACACAGAGGAGCTCAGCCGCAGCACCACAGACAGCCTGGGCTCCAGCAGGGAGCCCCTCACACCCTCCCGGGTGTCCTCTCTCCCCGCGGCAGCACCGGACACGGACGCGGCCCTGGACAAGACCCAAGCGGCCAAACCCCGGCCGGGGCAGGGCAGGGCAGATGCGGAGCAGCCGGGCTCGGCTCAGCCCTTCCAGGGATGCTTTCCCAGCTGCAAAATCCCGCTGCGGGCCCGGGCTGGGTGTCTGCAGCCTCCCCGCTCCTCCGGCGGAGCGGTCCCGGGGAGCGGCGCTCCAAGGTTTTCGGTTTCGGCCAATCTCCCAGAAATTCTGTCATCATGCAGCGCATCACGCACGCTCCCGGATCCGCATTACACGCGGCGTGGCTCCGCTCCAGCGCCTCTTCAAGTCAGTGGAAAAACCCTCCCTCGCTGCGATGGGAGCTGGCTCGGGCCGCGCACGGTCTGACAGATACCGCGGAGTTGTTTCAAAGCCGGGAATATCTCGTGGCCCCAGAGTTTCTCCCGGAGAGGGACGGGGCAGTGCCTGCGGAGCGGGCGCTCCCGGGGAAAAGCTCCCGACCTCGCCGGCGCCTTTCAACGAGCGTTTAACGAGCCATCGTTATCTGATCCACGTGCTCCGAAGGCAAGGAAACCGCTCGGGTTTCCAACTGCACGCATCACCCGATGCCCATAAAACGAGCTGATGTGTCTGGGAAGCCCCAGACCCGAAGAAACATTATTTAAATGGGAGGGAGGGGGGAAAAAAAAGTCAATTATGCTTTAAAAACACCCGTGTGGGCAGACGGGGATGGTGGCTGCTCTCCCCTGCTTCCCTCTGGTTTTCCAGCAAAGCAAATGTTCGCTGATAAAACTCACAATCATCTCCTTATAAAGGCAGGATCGTTTTGCCTGTAAAAGGGAAGGTTTGGGGGAAGTTTTACACACGTCTCTGCTCTCTTTATGTCTTTATTTGCATTTTCATTTTCACAGTAGTGGAGCTAATCTGAACGGAGCAGGAGCGAGGGTCCAGGTTACAACCAAAGTATCAGGTAGCACCTTCACATCTGGAAGGGATTTTGACACAACTTCTCCCAGACTGTTACAGACAGTTTAAAAGCAAAATCTGATAAATAGCAAATGTTTAACAAGTCAATAGGAAGCTGCATTTGCAAGAACATGTGGCTCTGAGGGGTCTAGCACGGCCGCGCCGCCGAGGCCCTTCCAACGCATCCGCGCCCATCCCTGCAGCACGAGGCGAGGGGCAGCCGGGCTCTGCCCGACCCAGCTCACTTACAGGGGCAAGGATTGAACACAGATGTGCCTTTGTATGGCCAGACATCTCCAGCCTTCACAGCCTGAGAGGGTGCTGCTTCGGTGGGAAGGGACTTGCTTCCTCCCAGCCTAAACCGCGCCCCGTCGGTTTTCCCCCAGCCTTGTGTTTGCGGTGGGAAAGGACAAAGGGAG
The DNA here is from genome assembly GCA_018881555.1 of Amblyornis subalaris. NCBI lineage: Eukaryota > Metazoa > Chordata > Aves > Passeriformes > Ptilonorhynchidae > Amblyornis > Amblyornis subalaris. Next base: position 3,848,056 of record JACAXG010000076.1, read on the forward strand.
CTGGATAGCTCAGGAAAGCACCACAGAGTGTGTTGTCACAAACCTCCTGACGTGCTGGGCACGGCTGCCCCTGTCACAGGAGGTTTGGGGGCTGCGCTGCCCCATGAGGACCCGCTCGGGTCACTGCGCTGATGGTCACAAGCACGCAAGGTCTCACCCCAAATTTGCACATCTTGGGATCCATAAGAGCCCCAATCCATGAGCCAGAGGTGGATTTACACCCATTTACACCTTTGAAAATCCTTTTCCATCCCTTGGGAGCCGCAGCCTGCTCAGGACAGAGGTCACTGGCCACCCAGGCAATGCCCTGCTGAGGAAAAGTGCCACAGCAAGCAAAACATCCCCACACAAAATTTCTTGCAGTGTTGCAACCCTGCCTGGTTTGGGGAGACTTCATACTCAAAATGTGGGAAGAGGCATTAAAATGGAGAGAATTATGCAAGGAGGGGGGAGCAGAGGGGGAGACAGAGGAATAAGTGACCAGGAAAACCACCAGAACCCCTCCGGGATGCCTGCCTATGTTTAAAGATAATGTGTCCAGCCCTCTTGCCAAGTCCCACTCATTTGGGGCTGGGATCATGTTTTGGATTAATTTTAAGGCAGTTCCTAAAGCATCTCACTCTCACAAGGAAGGATTTCTGCCTCCTTGGCCAAGGTGACCTTTTGAAAAATCTCGCTCGCTGTTTTTCAGCCTCTCGCTCGTTTAAAATTGTCCTTGCCGGGTGCTGCGGGGCACTCGGTGCAGACAGATTGTGCTCTGGCATTCACCAGCCTCGTGGAGCATCCTGGAGCAGGGTTAGGTGTGAGGATGGGGGGCCAAGGGGGATTTCTCTGCAAGTCAGAACCCTCCCCTCGCCTGGGAGCATCACTCAACTGAGCACTGAGAGCAGAAATCGCCCCTCCTGCACACCCACGTCTCTCCAGGCACCCACCATGGGCTGCTTGAAAGTTTTCCATATAAACTATTTTTCCCCAGAAAGTCAGATGCTCGGTTTTTTGAACTAAGATAGTGTGGATACGTGGATGTGCTCTCCAAACTAGTGCTTGTAAGTAATTAAATTACAGATACTGCCCCCAAACTGTGGCTATTCCACTGCACGTGGGTTTTCTGCTCAGAGCCTCCCCAGAAGGAGCCACCTCGAGACGTGCCCCAGTTGCTCAGTCTCCACTGGGAGGATGAATCCAAGAGATGTCATTCCCAGTTCCCAGCCACAACATGGAGAGAGTTCTTCAGCAGAAACATGAGAACAGTCACTCCCAAAACCACCACCCAGCCCACCTTCTCACCCAGGCATCTGCAGCATCCTAATCATCCTGGAATCCCAAGCACGTCCAGCAGGGATTTCAGATGCTTCCCATTTAGCTTCAACATTTGCAAAATGCTCAGCCACTGACTCACGGAGGGCCAGGACAGCCCCTGCCCTCACTGCACCATGGCAGGACTGAGAACACCACCCCACAGGGGTGTTTGGCCAAAAAAAAGGGATTTTTGGAAACCAAGGAGCCCTCGGTACCATGCAGCTTTCCCAGCACTCTCAGGGTGAGAGCAGGATGCGGGACGTGGAAACTTTAATTTTTTGCTGGCGATCCCAGATGTCACACTGGGGTTTTAAGAGGGTAATGGAGGGCAAAAGCACCATCTGAGAGGGACTGGGAAGGGGCAGCTGCAGGGCCAGCGCAGTTTGGGGAGGCAGAAGGTGCAGGAAGGGAATCCAGGGGCTGTGGGCTGTCGGGAGACACTTGGGATGCAAGAGGCTCTGCTGCTGCTTGAGCTTTTGGGACCATAACAGGTAGGGCCAGACACTTTCTTTCCCTCACACCTCAAGCCCTAATGACAATACCAAGTGATCAGAAATTGTCCCTTTGGCTGGAAGAACATAAATCACAAGGTGTCACCGTTCGCTGTGTTCAAAAGCACCAAATGCAGCTTGAGGACATCCCACAGCATCAGCATGCCTTAGGTCCTGGGGGAAACAAGACACACAGAGGCAGCCACAAGAATGAGACAGACATTTGGGGTTTCAGTTAAGCACAACCAGCAAGAAAAACTGAGCTTGGATTTGACTGGATTTGGGAGATGAAGTTTTAGGGCAGCTCCACGGGTTTTTTTAAACCAGTTCGACCAAAACCTCATCCCACGAGGGAAACGCAGAAGCTCAAGGTGCCTCTTGTGCAATGGATGCTGCTGCTACCCAGGCAGGTCTGGGATAGTGCTCAGTGTTGCTGCATCCCTGTCCAGGCTAAAGGAGAGACCACACACAAAACAGTTTCGGGATGCCAGCAGCTGTGCACAAAGCATTTGGTTTACATTAATTATGTCTGGACAAAAAAAAATAAAAGGGGGAGAGGAGGAGAGCAAGCGAGTGGAGAAGACAGGAGGGATGCAGGGAGGCTTCTGCATCGTCCTGATAAGATCTGCTCAGATCCCACGTGCAGGTCACTCCGGGTGTCTTAACACCTCCTGTCACCCAGAGCAGCCCTGCCCTGCCCTGCCCGGGCCCTGTGAACACCTTGGGCAAATGCAAGGCACAAATGCAGCCCCTGATGGTCTCAAAAACCCCGTGGGACCCTGTCCCCTGAGCTTTGCTCCCCGCTCTGCTTCCCTCTTTCTCTGTCTCCGAGCAGAAATGTTCCCAAGGAAGGTAAAGCAAATACTGCTGCTGGCAGGGAGAGACTCTGGCAGTTACCAGGAGGGGAAGCAGCACGGGAGAGGGGAGAGTAAATGAGATGGGGAGGAGGTGGGTGGTAAGAGGAGTCATTAAAAACAGGAAAATCCCCTTTGTTTCGCAGCTGTGCAGAAGGCCCAGCAGTAGGTGAGCAAAGCCCTTCCCCATCTCCTCTGCAGGCAGTGCTGCGAGCAGTGGGGACTCTGCAGGGTCAGGAACTGCCACCCCCAGGGATGGACATCCTAGACCAGCACAGAGCCCTGGGCCTCCCATCCCCTCCCCAAGGGCAAAGGAGCCTGGTGAGCTGCAGGCTCAGCCTGCCTTGCCTTGGGCTTGATCCATCAGAACCCCACAACAAAGTGAAACCCACTGTGAATTGTCCACAATGCTGCTCACCACGGGAGCAGGGAAGTGCTGTTCCCACCTTGGACCATATCCTGGGCTGCACCAGCACCACCCCACTGGCCCAGCCCCAGGCTCAGCAGCACACAGAGGGTGGGACATCCAGTCTGGAGCTGCCAACAGCAAACCCCTGCCTGCAGGGACTGGGCTGATGGGCCTGTGACCTCCAGCGGCTGCAGCCCTGCCATGCCCTGTGCATCCCCTGCACACCTTCATGCCACACATCCCCATGCCACACAGCTTCCCTGGGCTCTGTATGCCCAACAGCCCTCCAGCAGTCCCTGAGCCAGGACCTTGCTGTGACAGGAGCTGCACAAATCCTAAATGCATTCCCATCTCCCAGGAGCCGGCAGCCAAGCAGCCAGGCCCTGCTCCCAAACAAGTGACGAGCACTGTCAGGTCGTAGCATTGCCAGGCACAGGAGCTGGAAGAGTTGTGCTGCCATCCCAGAGGACCACAATGGTCGAGCCCCTCACGGGCAGCAGCTGCCCTCTCCCAAAATCCGCCCCTCTCCGGGGCAGCCTGGCTGCTTGATGAGCTCTCATTCTGCAGCAGCAGCGTCTCAGGGGGCCCAGCCTGCGCACGCCAGGAGCTGGACTGACCCGTGTCAGAGGTGATTAATTTATCAGGCTTTTGGCACCCACCGCTCCCCGCCAGAAAAACAATATCCCGAATTCCAGCCCTCCCGCCCGGCAGATGTGTCTGCGGCCGGCGCGGCCGTTCCAGCCCGGCTCCTGCGGGGATGCAGCGCCCGAGGCTCCCGTGGTGCCGCCTGCCTCCCCATCCCCTCTGGGAACGCACGGGAGAGCCTCCTCCGGGAGCAAAACCCGGGGGGTTTGTGCTGGGCTGCCCTCCTGGTGGGTCCGGCCTCTCAGCCTGTGGTGTCCGTGCTGCCAGGCCACTGAGGAGGAGCAGGACGGGTGCTCAGTGATGTTGGGATGTCACCTCGCCGAGCCCTCCACCCCAGGGATGAGCAGCACCATCCTGGCACGGCACTCAGCAGCCCTTGGAGCTGCCTGGCATGGGGAGCACGGCTGGGTTTGAACCAAGCAGAGCGCTGATTCGTGCCTAATTAAATTAGCATTAATCTGTATCATCGGGAAAACACGCCAGGCCTCGAAGGGACAGATTAACAAAGTTGTTATCTTTAGTGGAGAGGGTCAGAGGACTGGGATGGGGCACGGCATCGCTGTGGGTCCTTGTTGAGCCCTGAACTCACCCTCCCCGCCCCTGTCAGGGGTTTAAAGCACGAAGTCAAGAGGGCAGCGATATCATTCAGATGCTGCAGAGCACTTGGGTGTCGGGCAGCCAAGAGACGGGAGATTTTTCATCCTCTCCCCCCACTCTGCTCCCTTCCCTTGGGTTTCAGAGAAGGGATGGGAGCCCTTTGGAGCACAGGAGCAGCCAGTCCCTCTGCCTCCCAGCACAGGCCATAGGGAGGGAGACCTGCTCCTGGCCGAGCTCTGAGCCTGCCCTGACGTCAGGGTGAGGGGTAGACAGGGGGGAACGCGGGCAAACAGCCCATTATTTATCCCCAAAAGCTCACCGAGCACCTTGGAAGGGGCTGGAGCTGGATCCCCTCGGTCCGGAGGGGGGCCAGCGTCTCCTCGAAGGAGAAGTTTCACAATTCATCTCATTTGCTCGCTGTGGCATTTTCATCACGGTAGTCCGACTTATGCAATTACATAAAAAACATCTAATGAAATCTCGGTGACACAAAACATGAACGTTTATATTGGCCTCCCCGTGCCGCGGAGTTGATCTTGGCCGGGCCGTCCAGACAGACATTCTGCATTCTTCAGAGATTAAGCACTGAAACGCTCCGGAGAAACCCAGCTGCCCGCTCCCCCTGCAGCCGCGCCGCTAATTCCAACCACATGCTCGCCGGCCGGGAAAAGGGAACGCGGCCCTTCCACGCTCGCGGGCACCGCCGGGAGCCAGCCCGGCACCCCGGGCACCCCCCGGCTGCATCCCGGCCGCGAGCACCTCTGGGTGTCCCTAAAAGGACCGGCAGGGCCAGGCTGAGAGCTTGGGAGATGGTGGGTATTCCTGCAGGGGAATTGTTATGGAAATGAGAGGAGCAATGGGTAAGCTGGAGTCGGGCTGGAGCACCCGAGCCCGACCCTGCCCGTGCCACACATCACTGGGAGATCAGGCTCCGGGTAAAACCAATGAGCCCAGGAGGCTCTGGGCAATGGAACCCTCATCCCGGTTTGGTTCCCACCGCCCCCCTTTAAAATTTTTTCTGCCTCGCATTAAAATTAAGCTGATATTTAAAATAAAGGAAAAAGACTGGGAGGATGAGGCGCGGAGGGCAGGGAGTTTGTCCTCGACAGCGCATGGGGAGCTGGGCAAGGAATCACAGCCCTTGCAGAGGTGGGGATGGGATGGGAAAAGTGGGGCGGATACCCCATCCTGATATTGCCCACATCACCCATCAGGTCTGAGCGAGCCCTGAGCTGCCCCACAGCCACTGGGTGATGCTGCCCAGGGGTGGCCACAGCACTGATGAGCAGAGCCACCTCACCACCACCAGCCACCACAAATCCCTGCTCCCACCACGGCCACTCCTGTGCTTTAAGACTCAGGGCAGTGATTCCACCGCAAATCCCCATCTCCAAGCCCATTGCATCCTAAGGAACGCAGCTCACCCGTGGACACGCTGTCCAGAAAGGCACCTGTCCCACCGGGTGACACCCCCGGAACAAAAGCCCCCTCCAGCACCGTTTGCAGTGCTCCAAACCCTGTGCAAGCCCTCCCTGCTATCCCAGGGCAAAGCAGGGCGAATCCCGGCCGGCAATTTCTCCACATATTGGTCAGCTCAGGGACAAGGACCAGCACCAGCTCACTCAGACGTGGCCACCACGCTCCTGCCCCACACCGCTGGCTGCAGCTGGAGCTGTTGCAAAGCCCCAAAGTGTCCCTTTTGCAAGGACAGGGAGTCTGAAGCCCAAAACCCGCCAGCCCCAATCCCCCTGCCCCGTGCCCTCATCTGAAGGGCGGAACAACTCTGACATCCTACAAACCCTCGGCCAAACGAGATGTCAGGGCCGTAACTGCTGCTGGCACCGACCCCGCCGGGGCGTGGGAGGGATCCAGGAATAACACGGGGGGGGTCAGCGAGCGGCACTCGCCCCCTCCCTGGGGCTGCAGCCGGGGCTCCGGCCCCGCGGCCGCCGGCGCGCTCGGGATATCTGGGAAGGCTCCGGCGTTATCGCCGCGCACGGGAGGAGGAGGAAAGGCTGGAGCGGGGCGGGGGGGGGGGGGAAGAGGGAGAGGAAAAATAGCCCCTTATTCCACTTTTCATCGAGGAAGCACCCAGCCGTCCAAAAAATTTAATGTCATATTTTAGCAAGAAAAACAGCTGTTGTGGTGCTTTAAGGCCCAGCATACCTTGGCCAGAGCCGCATGTTGTGGATATTGGCTGAGTCAAGGTTCGCTGTGAAAAGGCAGAAATTCTAGACCCGTATGAAGAAACATCGCGTTCCTCTATATTCAGATAATATTTACTTCCAGGCCTGTTTTGTTTTGTTTTCTTCTCCCTCCTGGAGCGAGGCCTGGCCCCGGGGCTGTGGCTGCCCTTGGCATCGCTGCTCCCCGGGCAGGACACCACAGTTTGGGGGCGATGGAAGTGATGGGAAAAGCAGGGGAGGCTCCACCTGGCACCTTCTGAGCTTCACCCTCTGATTTTTTTAGCCCCTGCCTGGCTTTGTTTGAGCCAGTCCTTGAGCACAGCGGGGCAGGAGCTGGGATGGGAGCTGGTGGGTCTGCCGTGAGGGGGCTCAGTCCCTTCCCCACCGTGCCACAGCAAGGATGGGGACCCACGAGATGCCATGGTCCCACAGGCCTTCCACCCCTCAGCCTGAGTCAGGCTTTCATTCCTCCCAAGGGGTGAAGATGCCAACAAACCCATGGCAGGAAAAGGGGGAGCCAGCGCCTGTGCCATCAATCCCCCCCACCCCAGGAGGGGCAGCTCTACCCTGAGTAAGGTGCCAATATTAACCCCACAAAAATTTAGTGCAATTTTAATATGGTGGTTTGCAGTTTTATCTTTTTATAACTTTGTTCTGTCAGAGGAAATCTGGTTTTTTATAAGCTGTCACCCATTTAAAAACCTATGTCTAATGCTGGCTCCCCAACTGGCCATGCCCAGGCTGCCAGGGGACAGGCCAGCGTCCCCCCCCAAAAGGTCTTTGGGAGAGGCCTCCTTCCAGCCCCCACCCATGCTGTGGGAGCAAATGGAGCTCCTGGGATGAGAAACATGGGGCAGGGGTGCATTTCTCCCGGAAACGAAACCCAAGAAGCCCAAAAAGGGGACATGGAGCCCCCACGTCCCCAGCCCCGAGCGAGCACGGTGCCACCCAGGCTGGACGTGACTCATCTTCTCGTAAAGCTGGTTTGCTGAGGAAGGAAGAAAAGCCCTCGCCCCGAAACAATTCCTCAGCGCCTGCCAAGCTCAGCAGGAGCAATCCACGCTGTCTCTGCTTCCCTGGAGCACCCCACGGTGGTGCCACCTTCGGAGCCGGATCCTCATCCCCCTGCAGCACCGGGGTTTTCCGCTCCACCTCCCACCCCGTGCCACGCCAGACCCTCAACACAGAGCCACCAAGCACAGCCCCCCACGGACCACTAAACCCAGACACTTGGAGAGGGAAGGCTGTGGGTGAAAAAAAAAAAAAAAAGGGGAAAAAAAAAAAAGGATTAAAAAAAAAAACGTCCAAGGTGGAACCGCAATGTTTATAAAATGGGTCACTGAATTATACATAAAAATATTTTCCTTGTGGATGCAATTACTTCCTGGACTTGTTATTCCACAGATGCTTAAGTTCGCCTCAAGCAGCTCCAATAAATGCTTTACAGTCTGCAAGATCAACAGTAGCAGCGCTGGAGCGGATTGAGCAGCGCTGGTTCAAATTTGTCAGAAAACCACACAGTGTTTTCATGCGCACGTTTCAGAAACCCAAACAAAACCATTCCCAACCGTCGTGCTCCCTTTCCTCACGCTTTTTAATGGCTTTCACATGAGCTCCTCCAGACACGGGCACAGCCCCTGGGGCTCCAGGCACCCAAAAGCTCCGGGGAGCTCCCGGGAGGGGACGGGGACGGAGCGGGGGTGACACCTCCCATCCCTGCCCCTTCTCGCTCCCGTATTTCCTCGTCCCGTCCTCCTGCAAGGTCTGGCTCGCCCGTTGGGGACCCGGGGGGCAGCGGGATGTATCCCGGGCTTAGGAGGCTTTCCCAAGGGAAATGAGTTTCGGGAGCACGGGGTCAGCCCTACCTGCCGCGGCGGCCCAGGGCGGGTGAGCCAGAGTTCAGGGGCTGCAGGGGACACGCGGCCCGTGGGGTTTAAAAGTGCAGGGACAACATCCCAGAGGAGCTGCAGCAGAGCTGCTGGGGAGGGAGAGGAGCTCCGTGGCCAGGTGGTTCCCAGCGTGGGCACAGGCTGGTGGTAACTCCCATGGCAAAGGCACGTTTTTGGGGTTTTGTCTCCTCTATCCAGTCACAAAACTCAGAGAAATTAAAAGTCATGAAGATGCCCGAAGATTTTTTGTAGGGCTTGGCCCAAAGGCCCCTGAATAAATTCCTGGTCCACCTGGTGCACCTTGAGCTTCCAAAACCATCAATCTCCTTCGGTTTAATTGAAGATATTTAGTGTTGCTTTCAGTGACCCTCAAGTTGAGGGCTGGGGTGTTGGGGACACTGCAGGATCATGGGACAGAGCACTGTTATGGCAATAAAATAATGTAATACCTGCCCAGAAATCCTCAAGATTCTCTGCAGGATGAACAGGTGGCTGTAACAAGATTATCCCATTCACAGATCAGCAGTGGGGCAGAAATGTGCTCTCAGGTCTCTGCTTTCGCTCCACATTCCATCCATGAGGGTTTTTCCAGAAGGATGAACAGGTTAGGAGGTGCCTATAAAAATGGGCTTATCAGAAGCTCCTTATTCTCCTCCTTGGAGGATGCAGCTGCCTCCCATCGCCCCTTGTATGGGAATCCTCATCTTGGCCTTTTTATAGGATACTGCAGCAATCCCAGGGATCAGTGGCAGCTGAACAGCAGTGTCACAGCCCCAGCAGGGACACAGCCTGGTCCCCATCCCTTATCCCACAGGGAGCTCTCAGCAGGTGATGCACAGCATGGAAAAGTGTCCCAGGACCAGAGAGCATCATCCTCCTCAGTGATGGCACCCACAGGCTGCAAGCCCCAAACTCCCAATGAGCCAAATAATTTGTGAGCAATCCCCACTCCATCACCAGTGGAAAAGGCTTTGCCAAAGGAAAGGAGCAAGATTTCCCTCTGTCCTCACTCCCAGACCTGGGATGGAGACAAGAAGTTCCCACAACTGAGCTGCACACCCAGCACGGTGCTGCCTGCCTTGGAGGGGAAACCAAAGGCCCCACAGGGTGCACACTGCTCCTTTTATTGGGAATTATATCCCAGCACATCTTAATTTTCAATTCAACTGCTGCTAAAGAGAAACTTAAATAAAACAAGCACCAAGGGTGGGGAGAGAGAGAGAAGGCAGCACCTGGTCTGTCCAAAGTCCCAAATTTGCCACAAAACCCCAAAAATTAACATTCCTGCGCTGGATCCTGGCCAGGGGATGGAGCAATTCAGGAGATGGGGATGCAGTCACCCTGTGGGTCCCAGCGCAAAACCCCAGGGAAGTGGCTGTGGCCAAAAGCGGGAAAAACATGGGCCCTTACACGCCAAGAGCATTTTTCTTCCCAAAGCCAAGCAGCTGGGAGATGCCACACAAAAGGTGACCCATAGTGGGATTTCACTGTGGCCCCACCCAGCTCCAGGTCCCTAAGCCAGCGGTGCCCAGGGTGGAGGGGTCAGATCCTGCCTCAAGGTGTGTCAGTCACCGTGATTTGGGGTTGTTGGGCAGGACAGTGCGGGGGCAGGAGGCCCCTGGGGAGGGACACAGCATCCCACAGAGCATCCCTGGTACCCCGTGCCAGCCCCGAGCGCGAACGAGCATCAGCTCAGGTGTCCCCAGCTCCCGGTGTTCCGTGGGCTCAGCACCCCACGGCAGAGCCCAGCACCCCTCCAGCCCCATCCCGGGCTCTCCCTGGCCGCTGGCACAGCTCAATCCCCCTGGCCCACGCCCTGGCACCCAGCAGCCTCCCCAGCCCTCCTGATTTTGCCATTTGGAGGCGGCGGCCGCGCTCCGGCGAGGGCTCCAATCTGTTCCTCATTAGGAGGGGCAGACAGCCCAGCGCGGGAGTCTGAGCCCTAATCTCCTTTCCAGTTGGTATCCGTCAGCAGATGTACGACAAGCGGTGGGATATTTCAGCGGGCATGTGTGGGACAGAGCCGCTGGCTTTTTTTCCAGCCGGGGGGACGGACGAAACGCCGCGGCTGGAGGCTGTGCCGGACGGCAGGGCCGGGGAAGCCAGCGCTGCCGCGGTTTGTTTTAGCGAGGTCTTTGTTGGAAGGAGTGGTGATGAAGTTAACAGCCTGCGAGCCGTAATTGGCTCACATTAAATCAAGGAAATGATATGTTTTGTTTTGCTCTTTTTCTTTTTCTTTTTCTTTTTTTTTTTTTTCCTTTTTAAATCATATTAAACAGGCAAAACCCACACGGAGCCAAGGAAGGAGCAGGCAGCAGCTCTCAGGAATTTAGGGAGGGGAGATTTTTTGTCCCAAGTGTAAAGAAATCCAGTCCTTGCCATCAAAGAAAATGCAGCTTCAAAATACCCAGCAGAAGTGCCCATGGGCAAGGGAAGGGGGATCCAAAAACCCCAGGTTGTGGCATCTCAACAGGAACTGCTCCACAGCAGCTCATGAGCTTCAACTGCACACAGCAAAAAAAAACCCCTCAATATTTCTTAACAAAATTATTCTTGAAAATAATGTTATTTTTCTTGCCACCTCTCACAAACATATGGTGTCAAAAACCCTGTTGGTGCCTCTGAATGTACAGGATACTCCAGAAATAAAACTTTGTTCTTGAAATTCTCCTTTTAGCCCCTGTGGCTACATCATGGATGTGAGCTAAGCCTAGCAGTGGCAGAATCATTGTCCCAAGGTCACAGGTCACCTAAGCCAGCAGGTTGTGGGAGGGATAATGCCAGCCCCAGAGCCATTCCTGCAGGGATTTCCATGGATGTGCAGTCCTGTGCTCACCGAATTTCCACCCATCCCCATAAATACCCAGTGCTGCTGCTTCCCAGTGCCCAAACCCCACCCCAGCTCAGCATCAGGGCTCATCCCAGCTGGAAGCAGCCACATCAAGCTCATCCCGCCCAGCGCTGGATTTTGTGGAAAATCCAAAGGCACGGCATCCCTGGGGACACCCAGCCCTGCTTTTGTCACTGCACAGGTGACCCCAACCGTGGCAGGGCAGATCTAAGGGGTGCAGGGACAACTACAGATCCCTCCCTCTCTGAGGAGCCACCACAGCCCTGGGGAAGCTCAGGCTCCACAAGAACGTGGCCCTGTCACACCCAAAAGCTGTCACGGAAGACACAGCAAGTGACAAAGCCACAGCATGGCATAGGAAGGGCTGGAAATCCACAGTCTGCCCCCAGGTCCCCTTTCTATCCCCTGTCTCAGTTTCACTCGTACCCACAGCCACTGGAGGTTGCAGGTCACGAGATTTCACGTGGCCTGAGAAAAAAGCCCCACAAGCAGGTTAAAATATCCCACTTTTGGTACATCCCCCACCCAGCTGAAGGGCACACACACGTCTTCCAGCTCATCCCAACTCCTGGGTTAGCCAGGTTGGAAGTGGGACAACAAAACCCCTCACTCCTTTTGCATGGCAACAAGGAAATCCCCGAAATTCAACCATTTCCTAACTTATAAACAACAAAAAAACCTTAAATACCCTCAATGGGAAATTCTAATTTTGCTTGGAAATGTCATTTCCAAACAGCACATGAGAAATTACACTCGGACCCAGCCCTGCTGACAGGCAAATATTTATCCCCACAAAATTTCCACATAAACCCATCACTTTTGTCAGTAGGTCTGGACACTGGGAGCAGAGCAGGAAGAGGGAAGCCAGGAGGCACAGGCAGGACCAGCCCTGCCTGGCAGGTCAGAGCCACAGCGAGCCCCTCTCAGATCACTGCAAACACATCGAGGCTCCTCCAGACTCACTCCAAGGCAAGATGCAGCCTTTTCCAACACATTCACGGCAAGGATTTAATATTATTTCAGAGCTAGTTGCACCTTTTTTCCAGTCCATGAAGCCCGTGCCAGCCTCTGCTCCCAATCCCTGCAGCACTCCATCACTCAGCTCCGTGTCGGAGCGGGGAGGATCCCGTCCCACACACATTTCCCAGTCTATTAGGCAGAGTTATTCCTTTGCTCTGTGTTTGGATACTTACAAAGCCATTACCATCCCTCGCATGCACATCCATCATCGGGCCTTCAAACTCCAGAAAGCCCCAAAAAAGCTATTTTCCACTCACCATGCAGCCTGCCAGGCTCTGTTCTTCTACTCTGCGTTCCTTCATCCATCGAAAGACGTTTCAGCAAGTTCAGATCCAACAAAATAAACAGATGGCAGCCTGAGAGGTGGTGATTTTCTCCCCTGCGGGGGGAGCGGGGCGAGGGATACAGCCAGGGAAGAGCTGAGTCCCGTCTGCCTGGTTGGAAAAGCTAACCTGGCCTCCAGGTGCGTATGCCCAGGGGGAGCTGGGGGTGCAGATTTATCTTACAAAGCCATGGGGTTTGGGAAAGCTTGGGGGGGAGCAGCTGTAGCTGCTTCCTGGGCTGGGAGTCCTTCAACCCCACCAGCACCGCAGCTCAGGGGTGCATCCAGTGCTGTGCCAGCCCCCACCTTCCCTCCACGTGTCCCCGGCAGCCACCAGCCACCCTCTGCGTGGCTCTGGAAACCCAGCACACGCTGTTTTGTGGGGAAATAGTTCACCATTGTCCTCCTGCAGTGCCCTGATGGCTCCTCAGCAGGGACCACGCTCCCCGAGATCACCCGTGAGCTCCCACCAGGCAGCACCGCGCTGCCGAAGCCCAGCTCTGCTCCAGCCTCGGGGGGTGGGGGATGCAGGGAGAACCATCCCTGCCCCAGCCCAGGGCACAGCACCCCCGGGGCTGCCCCGACCCCCACAGACACGGGCGCTCTTCCATCCTGCCCCAGCACTCACCAGCTCAGGCTCACGGCGGGATTTATGAGAGGATGTGGCCAGATGAGCGATAGAGATGGATAGCCGCGAGGAGTGACTGATTTCTCCCTTACAAGAGGGATAGAAATTAATTTATGAATCGGGTTAGTGAGGCTGCCAAGTGGCTTTGATGCTGGTTGTTTTTTTGCATGTGTTCGTGATCTATCTGCCAGCTGTCGGGGGGGGAGGAAGGTCCTGGGGAGCCGCAGCAATGCATCACCCGGCCCAGGCAGCCAACAGCTCTCAACAAAACCAGATTGCCCTTTAATCAGCCACGGGCTCGTCCCAAAGTGGGCACCTCGTCCCTCCCTGGCTCACCCTGGAGCACCTGGAGTCCTGTTATTTCCTGCAGAGGTGGGGATTGGGGCAGGAGCCCCTTCCATGTGCCCACAGCTAAGCTCAGCCCACCAGAAACAACACTGACACTGAGTCTGCTTCCACCTTTCTCGCCCCTCGTGTGCTTTGGAAGGACCCACAGCAAGCCAGGGAGATCTGGAGCAGGGACAAGGTGGTGGATCCTTTATTCGTTACCCAGACTGTGCTTTTAGGAAAAAAAAAAAAGAAGGGCAGAGTGAGGATGTGGTGCAAGGACCTGTTCCACCACACCTGAGGGACCTCCCTTCCCTCAGGGGACACTCAGGGACAGACCTGCCCGGGGGCTCAGCCTCGAGCCAAGAGCAGCACGGACAGCAGCTCCCCCCGAGATTCCCAGCATTACAGGTGCTTGGAGGTTTTTCAAGACACAAAGTAATTTCCTGCTTGAAGCAGTTGACAAATCTGCACAGAAACTGGATAACCCTCTGTGATTCCGGGGGATCCGACAGCTCCGGCTCAGGGCTCCTCTCCAATATGTTTTTTCCCCCTTAAATATAACGGGAGGAGGTTGAGTTGAGCACTTCCCTCTGTCCTGTGTGCAAGTGGCTCCAAGTGCAGCACAGATATTGTGTCCTGTGACAAGTGTGATTGTTGGGGTTGTCCTGTGCAGGGCCAGGAGTTGGACTCGATGATTGTTGTGGGTCCCTTCCAACTCAGGATATTCTATGGGTCCATAATTCTGAGTGCATGCAGTGGCCACGTGCTGAGGAGATGATCCAGTCCAAAGCAGGTTCCCAAGAAACACAGGAGCCACCTGCAGCCTTCACTGCTTCCTTCCAAAAGCCTTCCACAAACAGGGCTATTTAGGGAAAAACCTTGATAATCAAATTATCACATAAATAGAGCAAAACCACCTAACATGCATTCATGGGCTTGATGAAAAAGTTGCTTTTGTAGCCAGAAACGTGAGAATTAAATCACCAGGTCAGTGCCCAGCACTGCCACTGATTCCTCACACCCCAGCAGGACACAGCATCTCCCACAACTTCCCTTTTAACCTCCACACACAGGAAGCTCCCAGCCCTTATCTTTGAGAGATTCAAACATCCAAAGGATGCACAGAACAACAAAGCCATCAGCACACGTGGGTGCCTTTCTGCCACTCACCCCGAGCACAGCACACCAGTTTTACAACAGGGCAAACATGGCATTGCACAGACCTGGTGTGCCTGGGTTTGGGAAAAAGCTGAGGCCTGAGGGAGCAGAGTGGATACAGAATGACATTTTCAATGAGTGTCCTTAGGGAATTTGGAGAGGAAGGATGCTGCAAAATGATGCAGTGGAAGCCAGCCCGTGTTCCTGGAGTAAAGTGGATCAAGGGAGGTCACTGAGGGTGTCTGCTGGTGGAGGGGGAGCCCAGGGCACAGGGACCAGCTCCAGGTCTGCTGTGACATCCCTGCTCAGACCAACGCAGCGCTGGGAATATTTTGGATGAGCTGTCCTGCCCACCCTGATGTCCCCCCAGTCCATGACATTTCTTCCTGCAGAGAGGTCAGAGCCCCAGTGCCTGAGTCAGCTGTGAATCCCCTGCAGGATCAGACAGTAAATGCAGCTCTTGGTGGTTGCAGAAGGGGAACCAGTTCACACGGAGGGAAGAGGCAGCAGCCCCTGGCTCACACTGAAATGTCACTGAAGATTCCACGCAGGCTTGGGGGTGCAGAAACCACCCATGTGGTCCGAAAAACACCAGGGAACAAGGGGAATGATGGAAACAAGAGGAGCACTACAGCAGTTTAGGGAAATGGATATTTTGCTTATGAAATCCAAATGGCTTTAGGCTCAGAGCTAGCAAGGTCCAAACTAAACCCTTTTCCAGGGCACACGTTTGGACCTTGCAGCCCCCCAGGACCTGCAGCTGTCCCAGCACAACACTGCCCATGGAGCCCTGTGGGGTTGAGGCGATCAGGGTCAGGGGGCAAATGCACCCAAGGGCAGCTTGGGGCCTACCCAGTGTGGCAGAGATGCTGCCCTCCCCTTTTCCACCCTCATCGCTGCTCTTCATCCCCATCCCCTGCTCCCTGTGCCCACTCCATGTTCACCTCCCTCTGCTTTCCTCTCCTTCCTCTTCCCCTGCTCTGGTCTACACTGAAAACCCTTCCCAAGGGTGGCTCTGGACACTCCCACAGATGGAATTCACCCTCGTAAAAAGCAGCAGGATTGGGCCAGGCTGACTGGTACCAGTTCCTCAAGGGGAGAGACGTGGCCTTAGCAAAGGGACATTTCTGCTGGTGAAACAGTTCCGTGAGGAGCATCCCTGCAAGTGTCACTGCAGCGGGAGGGTTTGGCGTCTGGTTTTGGGCAGGGTTTGGGCAGGGTGACGGCTGCGGGGCACCACTGTCGCTGTCGCTGTCACTGTCACCCCGTGGCTCTTCTCCTGCTGGTTTTCCGGCCCCTCCCCGGCTTCCTCCCGAGGGCGCGACCCCACGAGGCACAGATTTCTGCGATTCGGCGACGCCAGGCAGCCTCTCCCCTTTCGCTTTCGGCTGCCTCTTCCTGCCCTTCCCCTGGGCAGCCCCGGGCGCGGCAGCTCCGGCACCGCACCGGCCACGCGCGGCCATGGAGCCCAGGGACCGGGAGCCCCTGGTGAGGAAAACCAGCTCCTCGTACCGGACCTTCCCCGAGACCACTGCCAGGAGGCTCGACGATGAGTACCTGAGGTAAGCACCAAGCTGGGCCCAGAGGGTGGGCATAGGTTGGGCTGTGACCCCCCGTTCCAAGGGCGCTGGGATGGGGCGAGATGAGGGAAGAGCTGTTTCGTATTCCTGCCATTCCTGAGTTGCCTTGAGATAGGATCTCATCCTGCCCAAGGGTGTGTGGTGCTGGATGAGCCCACCTGGAAGAGCGATGGGTTTGTGTGCTTGGGGCAGTGACTCCCACGGGGGCATGAGGTCCTGCTGGGGGGCACGGGGGCTTTGAAAGAGCCTTCTCCCTGCTCTGCCGGGATGAATCGGCTAGCGCTGGGCCCGTGGTGCCACCCAGCTCCAGCTTCTGCTTTTCTGGCTTTGTTGAACCCACTGAAAATCGCCTGGCACGGAGGGAAGCACCAGCGGTGCAGGAGCTCAGACAAACCCCACCCGCCTGGGCTGTGCAGGGCCATTCCCCAGGAAAATCCCTCCGTAGCAGTGACAGAGCCTCGGCAAAGGCTGGGGGAAGCTGCAGGGCAGAGTTTGAGTTTGTGCTGGGTGCAATAAAGGCACCCAGCACTTCCTTCTGGCTCCATCCCTCCCTCCCTCAGGAGCCTCCACAACAAGCGGCTCTACCTGGCCGTGTTTGCCGCCGTCCTGGGCAACTTCAGCTTCGGCTTCGCCCTGGTTTACCCTTCCCCCGTCATCCCCGCCCTGGAGGCTCATCCCAGCCCGGCGCTGCGGCTGGACCAGCACACGGCGTCCTGGTTCGGGGTGAGGAGCGGGGTTATCCCTGCCAGGGCCGGGGCGGGCAGAGCCGGGGGGTGCCCGTGGGGCCGCCAGGCTCATCCGGTCCTTCTCCGCGCCCGCAGTCGGTGTTCACGCTGGGAGCGGCGGCGGGCGGGCTCAGCACCATGCTGCTCAACGACTGCCTGGGCCGCAAGCTCAGCATCATGTTCTCGGCCCTGCCCTCGGCGCTGGGCTACGCGCTGCTGGCCGGGGCACGGGGCGTCTGGATGCTGCTGCTGGGCCGGCTGCTGACCGGCTACGCCGGCGGCGTGACCTCCGCCTCCATCCCGGTAAATGGGCCGGGGCTACTGGGGCGGGGGATGCTGGGGATGGGCTCGGGGTACCAGGGCAGGGGATGCTGTGGATGGACTGGGGGTACCAGGGCAGGGGATGCTGTGGATGGACTGGGGGTACCAGGGCAGGGGATGCTGTGGATGGACTGGGGGTACCAGGGCAGGGGATGCTGCGGTGCAGTGGGTGAGCTGTGGGACGATGCTGGGGCACCCCGCTGCTTTTCAGAGGCATCAGCGGAGCCTCAGGGCTGCAGCTGGGCAACAGGGGATGAGGAGGAAGCAGCAGGTTAGCAGCCCTGCCATGGCCAGCTGGAGTTGCGCCTGTTGGTGCTGGACTTCCTCGACTGCGAGAGAGGAAAGGCAAGGCAGGTCCTCAGCCCCTGCTCCTCCCAGCAGTTATTTCCTCCCAAACACCACCCTCGTGTTTCACAGAGAGGGGAAGGCGGGAATTGAGTAACGCCAGGGCACGTCTTTCCAGTAACAGAGTCACTGGAGCACTTCTCCCGCACTGGGGGGAGGGAGAGAAGTGCTGGTGCCGGCCGGGCTGTCCTCTCCTCTGGCCAGGACCAGCTCGTGCTGCTGGACCCATCAGGTCTCCACCCCTAGAGGGCAATTTCCCAGCAATTTGTGTTTTCCCTGGCCACAGGGGATGACTGCGAGGTGACAGAGGGCAGGGCTGGCGGGTGACAGCAGGATGGTGCAGCTCTGTTAAGCGTGTGTTGTCCATCTCCAGGTTTACATCTCGGAGATCTCCCACCCGGGGGTCAGGGGGATGCTGGGTGCCTGTCCCCAGATCATGGCAGTGCTGGGCTCCCTCGTCCTGTACGCGCTGGGCAAGTATCTCAGTGGTATCTCCGTGCCCAGGGGCGGGAAACCTTCGGTGAAGGGGAGGGTTTAAAATAAACAACCTTCTCAGCAAGTTGATGGCTTGTTCCCCTCACACCCAGCACCACAGATGTGCTGAGGGGGCTGTTCAGGGTCACCCATGTGCACCTCACACTGGTGTGTGCTCCAAGGGATTAATCCATAACCTACGTGGACCCGTGGTCATCACCCTGCCTGCAGACCCAGGGCCTGATGAGGGTTTTCCAGGGCTGAAGGGCAGCACACAATGACCTTCATGTGCATCACCTGCCAGCACATTCCCTGGTTGCACCCAGATCTTGCTGGCTACTCTCAGATTTGCTGGAATTTCCCTGTATCTCACAGCTGGAAATGCTGCTTTAATAGGAGAAAATACTTGCAAAATCTTTATTTTTATTAATACTGTTGTTCCTGGTGGGTTTATTAAACTAAATCATTGGGGTGCCCAGGTGGAGGCAAGGCCAGGACACCCATTGCTGAGTGTTTCCCCCCTCGCTGTGCTGTCTGGCAGGGCTGGTGCTGGACTGGCGCTGGCTGGCCGTGGCCGGGGAGGTGCCAGTGCTGGCCATGATCCTGCTGCTCTGCTTCATGCCCAACTCGCCCCGGTTCCTGCTCTCCCAGGGGAAGGAGCAGGAGGCTCTAGGGTCCCTGTGCTGGCTGCGGGGCAGGGACACGGATTATGCCCGGGAGTACGAGCAGATCAAGGACAGCGTGAGGAAGCAGGTGAGGAAGCTCAACACTGGGAGATGTAACACGAAAACTGCAAAATCCATCCTCTGGGCAGCTCCTGAGCCACCCTCTGGATGCCAGGTGGTTCCCAGAGGTGCTATCACTTCAGCTTGGTGGCTTTGTCCCCTCCAGAGCTGTCGGGTTTCCTGTGCTGAGCTCAAGGACCCCTTCCTTTACAAGCCCATCCTGATCGCGGCGGGAATGAGGTTCCTGCAGCAGCTCTCGGGGGTCACCTGCATCCTCGTGTACCTGCAGTCGATATTCAAGAGAACAGCCGTCATCCTGGTGAGCCCTGGGCTCCAGCTCCTGCTGCCTTGGCTTCAGTGAGGGTTGCCCAATGCTCCGAGTTCCCTACAGACATAAAACCCCTTTTTAAAGCACCTGGTTGGCAGCAATTGCCAAGCACGTGCCCTGCAAAAGTCTGGCCCTGCTCTCCTCCTCTGAGCCTCAGGCTCATCTCCTCTTACTAAGAGGACAGCTTTGGCCAAGCCACCAGCCAAAATCAGCAGCTGTAGGAACCTGCCCCTTCCCCCAGCTCAGCTTCCCCTCTGTTTTTTTGCAGAAACCAGAGTACGATGCAGCCCTGGTAGGCCTGGTGCGTCTGTTCTCGGTGGCGATCGCTGCTGTGTCCATGGATAAAGCTGGGAGGAAGATTCTCCTTTTTGTGTCAGGTTTGTCCGTCTCCCACTTCTCCCACTCTCCTCCCTAGGGAAGCTCTTCTTTAAGGACTTCCAGGAGCTCTGCAAATGTGCAGGAGTGGAAAAGTCAGCCCTACACGGCTCAGGAAGGGAGGTGGAGAGGTCTTGGTGGTGTCTCAGCTCCTCGGCAGGGGCACTCCCAGGAGCCTGGCACAGAGGGGATCACTCACCCATCATTCCCACTGTGCTGTTGCATCTCTCCACAGCTGCTGTCATGTTGGCCTCCAACCTGACCCTGGGTATCTACATCCACTTCGTGCCAGCTTCTCACAACAGCACCGTGGCCAATGCGACCCTGGGGAGCTCTGCCAACCTTCCTGCTGAGCCAACGAACTACATCACCCTCATCCCCCTCCTGGCCACCATGTTCTTCATCATGGGTAGGTGCAGAGAGCCCAGGGCTGGGCATCAGCCAGAGGAGAGTGTTTCTCATCCAAGGTGGGGTGAAATTTGGTTTGGAGTTGGAAGGAAGGCAGATGTTCCCTGAAGAGCAAGAAAGGTGGTATCTGGAGTCACTTTGAGGACTGACAGCATGAATGGGGGGATAGTGATTGCTGGGGTTGCAGGGCAGGACTGCACAGGGCTCTTCTGCTCTCCTCAGTGAGCCTCAAAGCCTCACCACCTTCCCCTCCTCCCCTGCAGGTTACGCCATGGGCTGGGGCCCCATCACTTGGCTGCTGATGTCGGAGATCCTCCCTCTCAAAGCCCGTGGGGTGGCCTCGGGCCTCTGTGTGGTTGTGAGCTGGCTCACAGCCTTCACCCTCACCCAGTTCTTCCTCCCAGTCGTGGTGGGTACTGCCCGGGGGTGTCCAGCAGCCCCTCCTCAGCTCCCCTCCGCACCAGCTCACGTCTGTTTTCTGTCCCACTTCCCAGACCATCTTCGGCCTCGAGGTGCCCTTCCTGTTCTTCGCCGTCATCAGCGCTGGGAACATCCTGTTCACAGGCTGCTGTGTCCCTGAAACCAAAGGCAGGTCCCTGGAGCAGATCGAGGCCTTTTTCAGGACTGGCCGCAGGTCCTTCATGAGGTAGGAGCTGCCCTAGCACGGGCTGGAGGGCAGAGCAAACCCTGCTGCTGGAAGAGGAGGCCGCAGCTCCCTGTGGAACAGGCAGCGGCGATCGTCTTGCTCCGGCTGTAGAGGTTGCCAGCTGGAACTTTACCTTCTCTTCCCATCACCCAACACTACCTGTGGCTCCCTGCACAGCCTGTCAGCCCACGGGATGGGAGCAGGTAGCCAGGGCCAGGCTGGAGATAAAGGTGTGCTGGAAAATAAAGGCGTGGCTGTGGACAGGAGACCACGGATGTCCTTTGCTCAGCAGCCTGAGGGTCTGAGGGCTTGGCTGGAGCAGAGTTTACAGCTGGAGCCGTTCTGGCGAAGCTCAGCACGTAGCTGCAAGAATAAAACAGTTTTGCCTCCGACTGCAAGACGTTGACTTGATTTGCAGGGAAGGGAAGGATGGGAGAGGCAGAGCAGGACTGTGACTGGGAGGGGACCACAGCAGCCTCCCAGACGAGTCTCAGATACTCAAGGACCGCGAAAGAGGCAGAGCCAGATCTTTTGTACAAAAAGCTGCCACGTTTTATTGCTCTAAAAACACACATTACACTAGAAGCCTAATGAACAAGACCAAATACAGTTCACAAAGAAAACCCAGGACAGAAGAATGGGAACAGACAAACATTCAGCTGTAGTGCAAGTGATTCACTGTGGGAAAGACACAGTGAGTACTGACAACACTTTGTGCTGGGGTGGGTCCGTCCCCACAAAGAGGGAGGTGGGTGTGCCTCCATCACGGTTGTGTGGAGCCTCCACCTCCATCACTTTGAGATTTCAACTGCATAGTTAGTAGCAAATCAGTCTTACCCCTTTCCTGTGTGTCCTGCAGGATTAAGGACTTTTTATAATCATTTTTTAGAGCTAACCCAAGGTAAAACGCGGCTGCAGGAGGTGGTTGTGGCTGTGAGGAACAAACAGCCTTGCTGAGTCGAACCTGAAGTCCTCCCAAAAGGGCAGAACCACAACAGCTGAGCTGGGAGATGATGTGCCCAAGCATTTGTCCAAGCTCCTGAAATGCACCTGGCACCCTGAGGGCTGGTGGAAATGCTTGTGTCCTCCCATCCCTGGGACATTCAGCCCGCTGTCACAAGGAAGCAGGGGGTAAAACAGCTCTCCAGATATGCCAGCTGCCATTTAGATCTCCTGCAGCAGGAGATGAGAAATCACCTAAGAAAAGATGTGCTTTATCACAGCTTTAATTTAAAACAGGCTAGGACAGAGGAAGAGTGATGGGCCAAAATGAAAAAACACAGAAAACATTCAGTATTAAACCTACCCTTTGCTGCTGAGACCCTTTTCCAGAAAGATGTTCAGCCCTGGCTGGAATACAACTCCTTTCTAAGCATGGCCTGACTACGAGAGGTCTCAAGAGCCTCTGGTTTTCACTGACCTTCTAAAAAATCAGGATCTCTGGCAGCCCTGTGCTCGAGCATTCTCTTTCTCACATGGCTATGGACCAGGTCTTGATATCTTCACTTCAGTGAAACCCTTCCCTGAAGACAGTGGATGTTTTTTCCTGAGGAAAAAAATGACAAAGATGAATTGAGCTTCCCGGGGCTCAGCCTAAGGGGGAAATGCCCCAACACGAAACGAGGTTGGACTCTTCAGGTCCTGCGAGAACCTCCTTGGAGAAGCCTTTTCTGAGTGACCTCCTTTGTTCAGCACAGAAAGTCCGAGGGCTTTTGCTACGACATGTAGAGGCTGAGAAATCACAGTGGCTCTTTCCAGAGGTAGAATGGTCTTTTTATTCACTGCACACACAGAGAATCAATGGGTGTTACAAAAGCAGCTCCTGCCCGGGGCAGCGAGCTCTGCTCTGCTCTTCACGCCCAGTGGGCAGCCCCGGGGCACACGGAGCTGACACGCACGAGTGGAAGGGACAGGGGAGAGTGGCTCTCTGCGTGATTGCTGCCCTGCTGCCCCGTGTGACAGCCACTGCCACCCAGGGGCCCTGCCGCTCCCGGTGCCGACAACTCGCCGCGCTCAGCGCATCGCCCGCCCCTGAGCTCTCGCACAATTCCTCCCCCATCGTCTCCTTTCCAAGACCTGGCGAGCAGAACCTCTTCCACGGAGCCCCCCCCCAGCCTGGATTCCCTCGGCAGGGGTTGGGTTGAGCCTGTGAATCCTCCAGAGCAGGGTTTGAACTTCATTTGTCCTTACACAGCACCCCAGGGGTGCCTCTAAACACAACTACAAACCACCATGCACTGGCACTTAACTACTGTGATGCTACTACTCTAAAGGTCCTTCCTATCTCCACCAAACAGTCTCTTGCCCACATGGAGGTGAGACCATCCCCTGACTGTCCCTGCAGCTCTTAAAGGCCATGGGTGCTGTCACCAAGCCTGTCTGCAATGATGGCAGCACCAGGCTTGGTTCCAGCTGCACCAGACAGCCAAAATTCCCGAGGGTTCCCACTCCAGACAGGCCCCTGTAGGAGTAACCACCCTTGGAGCACAGCTCTGAGACCCCTCCAGCGGTGGCAGGCACAGGGACACTTCAAGCACTGTGGCCAAGGGCTCCAGCTTGGCTCTTTCACAAGAGCCCCTGAGGCCCATTCTCAGCTCACAGTGGCAGATTGATGCGGATTGGTCCCTTGCCTCAGCCCCAGGGTCAGACCTGCCACAAAACACTCTGTGACAGCACTGCTGGCACCCCAGGGACCTCTGCCTCGGTGCCAGAGGGGCAGAGCTGTGCCCAGGAGCCCTCGGGGCGACCTGGAGCAGCACCCACCCGCCCCAGCCCCAGGGACCACGGCAGGAGGGCAGCCAGGTGAAGCCAGCGAGGGGTCCCACCCGTTCTGTGGTTCTTCAGAGCACCCTGCAAGCCTCACCCCTTCACCTCTGCCTTGCCTTTCGCCTCGTGTCACTAAAGCTACTGCAGAACTACTCACAGAGCAAAGCTGTCACTACCAAAGACATTGACGTGCACCAGTCTGCAACATTCCCCTACTAAACACTACAGAACTCCCCACACCCCCCTGAAATCAAAGCACATGTCCATTCCCAAGGCAGGACTCTGCCCCTGAGCCACCCAGGGAAGGTGCTGCACAGGGACACCCTGTGGAGAGCAAAGAGGCTATTCCCACTGGAGCGTCCCACAGGATCCATCCCTGCAGGCAGCAGGAGGCTGTTGTCCAGTGGCTCACGCATTGCATCCAGCACCAGGGATCAGCCCAGGGCTGGGGGCTCCAAACCAGCACAGCATTTACGGAAAAAAGCTGCGTCCAGGCTGGTGGTGCCTGTTCTGCATCCCAGATGAGCAGTGTCAGAGCAATCCCAGTTCCAAGGCCAGGGGAAAGGGGCTGAGCACAAAAGGGGTGCCCACATCAGCTGCAAGGACCTGTGGAAATCCTGACTGGTGTAAGCCCTCCCAGCTCCTGCGCTCCAGGGAAGAAAGAGGACAGGGTCTACAGGGAGTTTCCAAGGTGGGCTGGTGGACAGACCCCTCTGACAGGCAGCACTCGGCGTCCAGCAGCACCTCAGACCACATCACGACCCCTCTGTGCCCAAGGATTCACACAAGTGCTGGTGGCTGCTCCAATCCAGCAGTTACAGCCCAGTTTTCCTCCCATCTCTCTCCCAGAAGATGGGGAGAACACAGTTTGTCAAGTTCGTGGCCCAGAACAAGACAAAGGGGTCGAAAGACAACACACTTTTTTTGGAAAGTCTGAGAAACACTCTGAAGGCTGAAATCGGATTTTGCAGCAGCCAGGGCTGTCCCTGGGTTCAGAGAGCCCTGGTGAGACGAGGCAGCCCTGTGAAGGACAGGAAACAGAGCACTCCTTTCTCCTGTATCCAGAGAAAATGAGTCCCATCAAAATACTTAAATTACTACAAATAAATTATTCCCCTTTTTCCTAATCAAAACAAAAAGCAATCATATAAAAATCAAATAAATTAAAACCCCCAGAAGAAACTGTGATGAGAAGAGGGGGATCTGGACTTAGTGAGCAGTTTTGTACTGCATGGTACAAAGCAAACAGAAAATACAATGTGAAAACCACGGAGAGAGCCTGGAATAAGGAAGCAGAACATCCCAGCTGTCCACACTGAAAGGGTGCAGCCTCCTCTCTGTTTGCACAGGAAGGATGTGCCACCTTCCCATACAAAAACAGCTCAGGACTGATGCAAAAAAACACAATCCCAAAAGACAAAGGCTGTACCAGGCAAGCAAAGAGCAGGTCCCTTCACACAGGGATGGCTCACGGAGCAGGGATGCAGGGGATAACAGAGCAGAGTCCCAGGCTCACGAGAGAAGGATGCTCCTGCACATCAGTAACCCTCACATCAGCAAAAACTCCCACTTGGCTCTAGCAACAACACCCCTTTTCAGCTGAGGTACAGCAAACCTTGCTTCCCTTCTGCCCCAGTAAAAGAGTGAAGCTTAAGGAAAGTGCCCTTATTAAGACGAAGTAATTAATTCTTATAATTCAAGTAAATTGCAGTAACTGCCTGCAGCTGTATCCAGAGGAAGCAGGGACTGTGCTTTGTAGGTCCCAGGATTTGCCCAGCAGCTCTGGCAGCTTCCCTGCAGAGATGGATTTTATCTTTATATGGGGTTTTACTGGAAGTCCTTTCCCGTGCAGCGACTCCTCCGGTGCCTGGTCCCATATTATAACAGACTCAGTGGGAGAAAACCAAGCTTGAGCACCAGGGGGTTTTGCAAACCCTGGGGTAAGTGTTGTACCTGGGAAGGGCCATCCCAGAGAGCGTTAAACACCTGTAACCCTGCACTGGCAGGTCCTCTGTCCCTCCTCACCCATCCGGAGGGCAGATCCCAAAGGGGCACTCCCAAAGTAAAAGGCTGCCTGTTCAGGCTGGGAAAGCAGCACTCAGGGAGCCAGCACCTCTGCACCAAAAAGAGAAAAAGATGAAAAAATAGGGGCACTGTGAGATATTCGGCTGAGGGTTGAGGAGGAGAGAGGGAGCGACGTGCTGAGGTCTGGCTGCTGGTGCGAGGAGAGGACACAGCCTGCCCCAGCCCCTGAGGTTTCCAGTTGCTGCAGCGTCCAGGGAAAGCGTGGAGTGGCAGGGAGTGGAGCAGACAGAGGGAAGGGCAGAGTGGATTCCCGTATCTTCACCATCTCAGTGTCCAGGAGAGGGTACCCCGAGCTCGTGTGCTTCAGAGGGCTTGTCCCTCCAGGCTCCCCGTGAGCTTCTCCTCGTCCATCTGCTTCTGCTGCTGGTGGATCCGGGCGTAGGAAATGGCATCTCCCCTGCGGAGAGAAGGGACAGCGTGGGGGTGTGAGCTCCAGGGGCCCACCACGGCAGAGACATCCCCAGCTGGAGTCTGGCTTTTCGTGCCAAGGGATTCCAGGAGTAAAACCAGACTTGCTGGTTGCTTCCAACCCCCCAGAGCTGGGCCCATCCACCCAACGAGCTGCAGAAAGAAGAGTGGGACCCTCAGGGCAACCTGGGCTGAACTCCCAAACGCTCAGAGCTTCAGCAAGCCCCGGGGCCTTCCCCCTCAGGCCTCTGAGATGATGCCGGGGAGATTTTCTCTGGGAGCATCTACACCCGACAGCTCGGTGCGTGCAAGAGGAAAGTAGAGCCTCAGGGAGGCAGATGGGGCAAAGTCTGGGGCTCCATCTCCCCCCTCCCTGCCCTCCACGAGCAGCTGCATCCCTCTTACTTCTTCCCAAGGGCCGACAGCCCGTAGAGCACGCCGGTGGCGAAGGCGATGGCGTTGCCGAAGAGCGTGGTCAGCGTCAGGCTGAGCATGACGGGGAACACGGCCATCCTGCGGGACACAGGCAGCCCTCAGAGCCGGGCCCCGCTCCCCGCGGGGTGCAGGGCTGTTTGTCCCCCACGGTGTGCCCACGGCCATCCCCCGGGGAGCATCCTCACCCGCAGTAGAAAGCTGCCTTCTGCCAGGCCCGCAGCCTGTCGGCCCTGGCGGACACGGCGTTGGCGAACTCGATGAACTGGCAGCAGAAAGGGGCCTCGCACAGGAACAGGACAAAGGCGTTGAGCCTCCAGAGAGAGCAAACAGAGTTAATCCTGCCCGTCAGCCGCTCAGAGTGAGGGTCAGCAGTGCCCCACAGCCCCACGGGGACCACCCGCTCCGTGCTCCACGCGGGTGAACGGGATGGCAAGGCTGGACCCCACTGTGCTCCCCCCACTTCTTGAGAATTTCCAAACCTTGGTGCCCCAGATTTATTTTGGACAAACCTATCTCAGTATTTACCTAAAAAGGCGTAAAGAAATAATACAAATAGAATAAACTCAGCATCTCAACCTGCCTGATGGAGCAAAATCTGGCGATTCCAAGACTGATGGATGTTTCAGTCCCATCCACTGCCCAAGTAGGGCAGCTCTGCCCCCCTCAGTGGGGTCGAGTTAACAGTACCCCCCTCCCAGCAGAAAAACGAAAGGGAACCCTGCTCACATCATCCACACGCCGGCCGCGATGTTCAGGGGGTTGATGGTGACACAGTTCCACAGACCAGCGAAGGCACAGGCTGGAAAGAAAGAGGCTTTCAGTGACCACCGTGACCAACCCCGTGTGCCCACGGCCATGAGCCCCTGGCCAGCACCCAGAGGCACAGCAGAGCAGCACAGGAGGGTGGGGGGAAAGGTCTGATGGCCCAAAAGGAGCCCGGGATGCAGGGGAGAGCCCTTCCCTGGTATCCTTTTGCTCCAAGCACTGCGCCAACTATTTCCCTTGTGTGAGACAACAGAGTGTTTGCTTCCACGTGGAGTCCAGGACGTGCACCCGGATTTTGTGTGCCAAGGAATGACTGCTTTGTCCCAGAGTGGACAAACAGTGTCAGCAGGCACCACCTCTGAGCTGCACAGGGCAAGTTCAGCAAAAACATGACTTGGACACAGGCAGACCAGAAATACAGCAGAGCTGAACTTGCCACTCGCTGCTGGTTCTGTGCAGCTCCACCAGAGATGGGCAGAAAAGAGCTGAGTTTGGGTCTCCGCTAACACAAAAGGAAGAGAAAAAGCCCGAAATAGCCCAGTGCTGCTGGCTCTGTAATGCAAGGAGAGGAACCAGGCAGCAGCAACCGAGCTGAGCTGCATCCACCTGCTTCCTGCCTCATTAAACTTGCAGAGCGTTCCCGGCACCTGATACGGCCCCTTCCCTCTGCCAGTGCCAGAGCCCAGAGCCCGCACCGGGAACCCGAGCCCGGGTGGGAGGGCAGGAACACGGGCTGAGTCCACAGTAAACAACATCACCCTGCAAAACTCCTCCTAAAATTAATTCTATAGCCCCAAAAGGCTGGCTTGGGGGTGATGGAGTGCAGCAGAGTCCCTCTCTGAGGATGAGACCAGCCCTGGATGGGGGATTTGGGGTGTCTGCTCAGGGCGTCCCCGAGCAGAGCTGCAGCCCTGACCTTCAAAAGCCTGGCACGTGCTTGCAAGGTTTCTTTTAAGCACTCACTGCTGAATCCTCAAAGTTCCTTTAAAAATAGTTATCCTTGTTTACCAGGCTGGGAAGCAGAATTGCAGGCAATGACAGGAGGGGTTTAAGGTCATCCCACCAGCAAATGACCTCCTGGTTTTTGGAGACATCAAAACCCATTATTTTTTAACACTTCCTAGAACTAGTTCCAAGGACACAAAATCTTTCGGAGAAACCTGCAAGAACAAGATCAGCTAGCAGAGATATGCCAGAGGATATGTTAATATCCGTGCTCCAAGAGCACTTCTCATCCTCCCATCCCACAGGAACTGCTGACAGTGTCCCCATGCTGCAGGGGAAACAGAGGCACTGGGGTGGGATGATCTGCTCACGGTCACAGGTGCTGGAAAGCTGGAAAAGCAGTGGGAAGCAGGATTCCTGGGAGCTGTGGGCAGCACTGACAGCAGGGCACAAGACAGGGAGTTCTAATTCCCTGTGACCACCAAACCCTGGGATGCTGCTGGAAGAGGAGCTCGGGGGAAGCGCCGCAGGCTTGTCGCACTCGCTCTCCCGCAGGAAAGGACACTCCTGACAACAAGGCTGAGGGACTTTCTGGCACTTTATAATTAGCAGAGCAGCAAAAACTCTCAATTATCCCCAAAACACCGCCAGGGCTGGGGCAGGACCCTGCCTTGCTGAGCAGCACAGCAGAGCACAGAGGTCCGGGCAGTTCCCAGCAGGTCGCCAGCACACAACAAACTGAGGAAAGCAGAATGTTCTTTTCCAAGCAAGTTTTTTTCTAATCAAACCAACCAGGGGTTGTTTTGCCAGGGTTCTGGTTGGGTTTTGTCCTCGAACACTCCCAAACAACCCTGCAGCACCGTGTCCCTGCAGCAGCCCTGGCTCGGCAGCCACCCTGCTTGCCAACGGACTCATGACCCAGGAAGTCGGAGCTGAGCAAGCCCCACGTCAGCAGGAGCACCGAGGCGCAGGAAAGGAGTCAAAGGTTTGGGATCGCTGGAGCACTGCCCCCGGAGCTGCTGCCAACAGCCACAGAGGCAGAGGACAGCTCGGTGTCCTTGGGGCTCCTTTGCAGAGCTGCTCATCCCACAGCAGCCTGGTACATCCTTGTCCCGCCGGGGAGGGAGCGGCTCCTGCCTCAGTAGCCGAAAGGGGATGGAGCTGCCAAGCCAGAGATTGCTTTTTAAAAGATTTTCTTTCAAAACGGAGGCCTCACAACAGGGTTAAAATGCAGATAATGCTCAGTGGCACGTAAGCTATGGGAGACAGACAGTTCTGCCATTTGTTTAACTGCTGTCCCTTCTCGGATCCCCTGAGGAAGCACAAATAACTGGGAGCTAAAATGAGGGGGGAAGGACACCCTTCCCTACAAAGGCTCTATTCATTTCCAGCAGCTGGTCACTGTCCTCAACACAAGCCTATTTTTGCTCCTAGAGCATTTTACAAAAGCCACAGACTCTCCTCGTCCCATTACAAACAGGAACACAAGGGAGAGAAGGGACTTGGCCAAGGTCACCAAGCCAGCGTGTGCGAGAGCCAGAAACAGATCCTGAACCTTGTCTGTCTGGTTCCTGCTCCAGCTCTTGGATTTTTCTGGCTGAAGCAAGTCGTGGCTGCAGGTGTTTGCATGTGGCAGATGTTGTCTGCCGCTCTCACCTCCACTAACAAAGTTCCTCTTCCTTTCTGAGGGAATTTTTCCTTCTGTAAGAAATAATCCAGCCCTGTAGCAGCACCACAATCCGGTTGCTCACGATCCTTGTAAACGAGTTCTGTTCTTTCACAGTGAGCTCTGAGAACAGCAGCAAACTCCAGCCTCGCTGGTTTATTTATCACCTCCTCTCCCAACCATCCACCTTCAACAAGGTGATGCTGAACAAGCAGCATTTTGAAGAGGAATGTTGGCAGCACTGGGCACTGGTTGTCTCTTTCCACACTCCCCGTTTTCCCTGTTTGTAGGGGGAGTTTGTGCCTCATTCCCTGTCTGATGAAGGGAGACAGTCAGGGCTCCAGAACAAGCTGTCACTCCCCAGATCTTTGGCAAACCCTGTTAAGAACCTGGCTCTTCCAAAAGCTTCTCCCAGACTCACCCAAAGACGTAAAACTCTCATCTTTCCTGTAAAAACAAGCCACGAGTTCGCAGAGCTGTGAACAAAAGGTTGGGAAAATAATCCAAGTATAATTCAGCTGCTTTGAAACACCAAGACAGAGGGGGGGGGGAAAAAAGAACCTTGCACTTTCAAGCCACTCACGAGCTGCTCGAGCACGAGGCGGGCAGTGCCACGAGCTCATCACCCTCCATCCACGTCACCCTGCTTGGGACGAAACCTCGGGAAAAGCGCTGGGGCTCTGGATACAGATGCAGCCCGTGGGAAAGACGCTGCTCCACTGACCCCCCACCTGGGACCTGCTCCACAGACACTTCCCAGCTGGTTGTCCTGGCCGCCGGCCGGGCCGGGAGCGCGGGGGCCTCCGGCAGGGCACGGCGGGGCCGGGCTGCTTGGCCCCCGTAAGAGCAGTCCCACCAAATCCTGTCACACCTCCAGAATTTCAGCACCTAAGGCATGAAACGGTGAGAGCAGCACATGTTTTACCAGCCCAGCCAGAAAGGGGCTGTCAGGAGCCTGCCCGAAGATACCACGGGGTACAAAAGTCAGCTCCAGAAACACCGTGGGCTTGTGCAGCCCAGCCCCAAGGAAAAAGGCAGGCACGGGAAGGGGTAGGGAGAGAGAGGGATCAGACAAAACGCTACAGCTGATGGAATAAATCAGGGCTGACTGCATTGGCCGAGAAACCCTCTTGTTTAACTTGAAGTCGTGGACCTGAAGCAGAAGAAATTCTCCATCCTGTGCTCTGCAGGAGATCAGACTAAGCGGTCATAACAGTCCCTCCTGCTTTTAAGAGCTATTAATCTCTCCACAGAATGTAGCAAAACAGCACTCCAGGACAGGCTGATTTCTGGCAAAGTTGCAAAGACTCTTTCCCTGGGAAAATTTTTTTCGGCAGCAGGTAATTCAGAGCTCAGCCAACTCACTCTGCGTCTGCAGCTCCGTTCCCTGTGTCCTACCAACCCCTTAAAAACACACAACACAAACCAAACCCATCATTCAACGTCAATAAAACCCACGGGCAGGCCCTCTGCAATCAGCAGCAGGAGTAACAGGAAACACGCTCTGACAGTCAGGGTTGGGGGAAAAAAAAAATAAGTTGCAGGAACATATAAACACCCAAAAGTCAAACGGGATGAACCAAACCCCGTGGTTCCTCTTTCGGCCCTGACCTGACCCCCTCTGAGCCTGGTGCCAGGGGCTCAGCTGCTGCTCCCATCGCTCCCAGGGAGCGGTGTATCCAAGAGGAAACTCGAGGATTTGCAGACTGCCCCGTGACGTCCCCTCTCCCAGGTGCCAGAGTTCAGCAGGTTCGGCGAGCGCGGAGCACATCCCTCGTGGGCAGCGGCATCCACCCCACTCCAGGCACGGCCCCCGCTCTCCCTCGCGCCCCAAACACGGCGAGCGAGCGTCCGGAGCCGACACCAACCCACAGCCCCAAAAACCCTTCGTGGCACGGCCCCCCTGCACCACCGTGACCCCCACAAAGACGGCAGGACCCCGACACGAGCTCTGTCATGCAGGAGGGGGAGCCTTGGGGAAGGGGATACTTACACACGCCCCCGATGACCCCGGCAATCCTGCAGAGCCACCTGTACCACCAGGTCATGCCCTCATCGGCGGAGGGAGCCGCCGGCTCGGGGGCTGCTGCTTGGAACTGCTCATCCTGCGAGCTCATCTCCCCCCGGCTCCCGCGGGCTCAGCGCCCCGCTGCCCACCTGAGCCCCAGGTGACACCCCCTCCTCCCCCGGCCGGCCCCGGGGACAGCCCTAAAGCCGGCGCCGGGCCCGTCCCCGCGTCCCCATGCGGGGCCTGGCCCCCGGCGGCCCCCCCGGGGCTGACAATGGAGGGTCTCCGGGCGCGGAGCGATGCCAGCGGCCCTGGAGCTGCTCCCACGTCTGTCTCGAGCTGCATTGTGGGTCCCCCCCGGCAGCAGGCAGGGCTTTGGCTTTGATGTCACAGCATTAAAAGGCTGGTGGGCAGAGCTCCTGCTGTACATATTCATAAGCAGAGGCACAGCCACGCACCCCACGCCAGGGGCACGGCGGCTCTGGATGCCCTGGGACACAACTGGGTGTTGTTATCCAGGCAGGCAGTGTTTGCTTTCCCAGAAAGGCCAACGGGAATCCTTGTGTTAGCGGGAATTGAACGCTGTTACAAAATTCCGCCCTCCAGATAAGAGGGCAGCGCTCCCCTTATCTGAATGGAATCGGGTTTTCTGCCCGGAAAATGGGAGCAGGAGGAGCACTCTGCGAGTCAGAGATGCCCCAGCTGGCAACCTGTTGGTAGCCAAACAAATGGGCCAGGGGAACAGCCTGAATTGTCCCAACAGCTGCATTTCGTGCAGATGGACGTGGAGCACAGGCAGAGCCCAGCTCTGCACAGCCAATCTGGAACAATAAATAGCAGTGAGACTTGGGATCCACAGCAGAGGGGGAAGACAGATCCCATCTGCTAAAAGGTTACAAAAAAAGGATTAAGGAAAGGATGTATTTTCATTACCATCTCCTGTCAGACAGGAAATGAAGGCCCGGTGCCTGCATCACCCACGCACTGCAGTGGGATAGCTGATACATCCAGCTCCTCGAGGATCTCACTTCAGGAATCTACTTTCTGGCTCTTCCAGGAATGGGACGTAAATCTGGAGGCTGGCAAGCAAAACCGTCCAGGTTTAACCAGCAAAAAACAACTATTAATTAAGAAGAACATTTGTGGTTGCAGAAGGATGTCAGAGAATCCAACTGAGAGAAAGCAGGAGCAGGGTTAAAGCTGCCCAGGCAGAGCCATTTATTGCATCCAGCGTGAAGAGCAAGTGCAGATGTGTCCAGCCAGGCTCCAGGTGCAGAAAAGACCCTTTAAGCAGTATATTGTGATTTTGAGGAGGATGACAGATTTGGACCAAAGCACAGTCCAATGTTCAAGATATTAAAAAAAAAAAAAAGAAACATTTAAATGAAACTCATGTGAATATCTGCCACTGCTGTAAAATCCCTCTTCCTGCTACAGCTTGTCCATGCAGTCTCAACCACAGTTCCTGTCAAATGAAGATACAGATTAAAAGCACAGCTACTGCTCTTAGATAAGTCAGTCTAGGCATGAAACCTGGCATTAAGAGACAAAATCCTTTTATTTTCTCATAGAAAAGAAGTAGTGGTATCACTGTCAGATACATAATAGTAGAACCACAGAAAGGGTGGCTGGGGAGGGAGCTCAGGATGTCATTTAGCCCTCTCACACAAAGCCAGCTGTCACCACGGCTTGCCCAGGCCAGCAGTGCCTCAGTTCAGCCAACTCCTGGAAACATTCAAGCTTTGAGTGACCTGTCCTGGTGTGGCTCTACCCTCCACACACACCTCCTTCTGCTGGCAGTTCATCCTCATACACATCCTTGCCTTCTTTATTCCATTCCAGAACTTCACTGTGCCTCAGTTTTGAGGGGCATTTACACTGCAAGAGAGTGAATTTAATGGCTAAAGTATAACTTGTGGTGTACAGAGGTTTGTACTGGGACACTGAGAAATCAAATGACTCTCCTAAAAGGTCCCAGCTTATTACAGAAGCAGAACCCTGAGACTTCAGTGCCCAAGTCACCCCCTGCAGACATGGAAACTGCATTAATGCCACAGACAGAAAATCCATATGAGGAATATTTGCTAAATATTTGGGGGTTACACATCTTTTGCATAATCATTATCAATACTGAGATCCCAAAGGAGTCAGCAGATATTGTTCTGACTCAATAGATGAGGAAACAGTTGCAAGAAGATTAAATGTGTGCCCTGGAGCAGTGAGCAAGCAGCAGTGTCTAACTGGGCCTTTCTCAGTGCAGTGGCTCTGGCCCCTTTTATTTGGGCTCAATAGCGTGATATTCAGCCCAGAAACGGGTTTGGTGATCCTTAACATTTTCATGGAATTCAATTTCAGCCTGGCTTCCCGTTGACTGCCAAAGGAACTGCTGCTTCCCATGGAACACCACCGTCCTCATGGTGCTGACATCACGGACCTGCGGGGAGAAAGACCAAACCCTTTTATCCCAGCAGCCTACAAACGAAGCACCAAAAAAATACTGGAGACTTGCAAATTGGAGGGAGAATTCTTCAAATGCTTCAGGGAGAAGCTACCCTCCAAAGGTCAGAAGAAATACAGCCGATATCAACAGTCCTCATTCCCATCTCCATTTACACAACAGAGATCACAGCCCACTGTGCACGTGGATGGAAATCACTGATGGAGGTGGGTTCGTTCCCACCCAAACCATCGCACCGAGGTTGCTGACTCACCAGGATGTAGTTGAAGTGCGTGTGGTTGCCCGCGGGGTCAGCGCTCAGGGCGCGGATGGAGATGCGCTGCCGCGGAGCCACCGTGAGGAAGGTCCTGCACACGACCTCCTGCCCCCGCTCAGGCACCTGCACAGGATTCACTATTTCACCCTGGGGACCAAAGAGCTGCTGGTCACAGTCTGACAGGGGCAAAGGGAGAAGAGAATATGATTTAGAGAAGTGTCCGGCATCTCCAAGAAAGGAAGCATTTCAATTAAACACGGGGAGATGAGTTTCTCTAAGGATTTCAATCTGGGAACCTCCAAGCATCAGCAAACACCTGTGGGGGGCTTGCCTCTAAAACAAAGGGGTAGTCCACAATTAACACTAATTCCAACACTCCTCAAAAAGGGGCTTGTTAGTTGCTAAAAATGAAGTAAGGTTTCCATAGACTTCCACAGCAACCATCGTTTGTGGAACTCTGTGGGCCTTGTCATGGGTGCCTTAACCTAAAGCAACAGCAAAGCTTCCAGTACAGTACCTTGGTAATATTTTTTCGTTGCAGTTCTGCTGGTGTACTGAAGAATGACCCCGTTTCCTGGCAGCACAACACGCTGTTTCACAATCAGTGTGTTCGTTCTGGAATTTATCAGGGACAGAGGGAGCTTCCTGCAGCCTGTCCTCCACATCATTCGCCCAGAAAACAGCAGGATCTCACCTGCAACAGATGAGCACAGCGCCTAGAAACACTTTTACTTTAAGTAAAAGCCACAGTCTATCTTAAACAGGTCTGGAATCAAGTGATTTCTGCATCTTGTTTCTATCTTATCAAAACCTGTCATGAGAACAGTCCAGTTAACTAATCTAACTGTGCTGATTCCAGCTAGAGGATATATTAGAGTTGATAACAGCCAAAACAAGCAGCTTCTTTAACCCCATAAACTCCTTTCATCTCATATATATCAACCAAACAGGTAAGAAACCATTGTGTGAGGGGAGCACAAGCATCATCTTCATTTTGTTCCATCTGGCAACAACTTGGTGGAGCAGAAAAACTCAGTAAAACAGTTTCAGAGATTACACAGGCTCCGAGGCAGCCAGGACCTTTCAGGGCACCAAAAGAGGTGCAGCTTTGCCAAAGGGACAGGCTGGATCCCAGAGACCTGGGCAGTACCTGCACTGCAGTTGAGGGAGCTCTCCAGGATGCTCACTGAGATCTCCTCCCTGAGGGGACGCCCGATGGCCACCGTGCAGTCCCTGCTCTCCACCCCTGTCATGTTGATGATCCCAGTGGCATTGAGAAAGAGGTTTCCACACACACCTGGGCAGCAGAGACAGGTGAGAAACACACCTAGAAGGAGCTACAGGGAAACAACCCCCATTCCCTTTGTGGCACAATGAGCAGACGAGGTCACATCTTCTGGGTAAAGCACAGGAAGAGTCAGAGACTCCCAGAACCACAGAATATCCTGAGTTAGAAGGGCTCCACAAGGATCATCGAGTCCAACTCCTGGCCCTGCACAGGACCACCCCAGCAATCACACCACATGCTTGAGAGTATTGCCCAAACACTCCCTGAAGTCTTGAGCTGCTGTCTCACAGGCTCCCAAGTCCAAAGAGTTTTGGGAAGCACAGGGAAGCAAGTCATTGCTCCTAGCTCAGCTAACACGGGCATGCTGGAAGAGCACGTTTTCCCTCCCAACCAGATGTACTCCCTCCCATGCTCCCGTCCCTGTCTGGCAGCAGGATCACCCCAACCCAGCTGCACACAGGAAGCACCTTTTGGCAGTGTCCTCCTCACCTCCACCGGGCTCGGTCTGCTCCTGGGGCCCAGCAGGGACATCCAGGTCCTTGTGTCTGCGCTCCTGGGCAGCTGCAGCCGTTGTCAGGTGCGTGGCTGGTGTCACCGGCTGCAGCTCTGCCCCGGGGGACACGGTGCCCGCCCGCTCAGGACAGGGCCCTGCGGAGCAGCCACGCACCGCGATGGCCTTGGGGAAGCGCCGGCAGAAAAGGGGGTTCACGGGCTTGTGGGTCAGGGAGCTGAGGCAGAAATCCTGCCTGGTCTGAATGCCATTCCCACAGGATGTTGAACACTGCAGAGGGAGAAACACGCAGGCCTTTTTCCCTGCATTCCACTTGGTAATTGGAAGTAAATGCATTGATAGGCTCAGGCATGATCCGGGGGCTTCACTGATGCTCTTCTACCACTTGCCCTGTCAGTGCTCTTGTTCCACCAGCTTTAAGATGCCCCCACCTTCCAGGAGATCTTCCAAACTATATATTTAAATTGCAGAACCACTTCCTAAAAAAGATCCCAAAATATCTGCATTCCAGAAGAAAATATGCCAAAACCATCTCTAAGCTGCAGCCAAAACCTTAGCTGGGGAAGGTGGGAAGCAAACCTACGGCTGTTAAACACAGGGCAGTGGAAAGGATGGAAAACATCCTTGGAAACAGTTTAGCATTTCTGTGGGAAGCCAATGTACAGGGCAGAAGTTGTATGTCTCCCCTGTATGCCTTAGGGGTGGGAAGAGCTGTCAAACTGCTGTGTGTGGAGGGGAGCAGGTACCTCTGACCACTCGCTGAAGCTCCACTCGTAGGAGCACGTTCGGATGACACAGGGGACGCTGGTCAGGGGCTTCTCTGCCACAGGGCACAAATGTTCCTCCTGCAAAACCTCCTGGCCGTGCTGGATCTGCACACAGGTGACCAGCTGCACTGCCAAGCCGAGCCCACAGCTGGAGGAGCAGGGCCCAGCTGGGGTTACCTTCCACCTGACAGGGCAGGGAGGAGAAGAAGTGAGTTAGTGATGAATCCCCACCCTCTCTCTCACTGCAACTCCCTCACCCTTCCTCCTTCCTCACCTCTGCCTCACACACTTTCCTGTCTGTGGCACTTGGGTTGGATCTGGACACAAACAGAGGGCATTCCCATTTTGCCAGGAGCCCACAGACTCCAAATCCACAGAGTCTTACTCCGTGTCCATCACCACCCTCCCCAGGGTGTCACACACAGGCTTAACTGCAGAAACAATCTTATCTCCCTCCAAAACACACACCACTGAGCTGTCAGATCAGGATGAGAGAATGTACCAACCCGGGAAAGACTGAGTTTTCAGAGTACAGAGCAGTGCTACAGTTTTTGCAGCTGACTGTGCTTCCAAAGAATGGGAGAGGAAGACAATATCCTCAGAGCAGCCTGACCCTTCCTTTACCATGCCCCTGGAGACAGAGGGGGGAAGGAAAGACCCCTCACTGGCTCGTTGTCTCTTGGTAACTGCTTTACCTTGGTGGGCATGGATTGAGGTCACAGACTTCCACCCTGCTCTCTGGCTTTGGCACTGGGTGACACTTTTCCTCCTGGGTTTCTTCTTTGGTGTCAAAAGCCACACAAACGTAGTGCAGCTGAGTCTTACCTAGGAAGGGAAGCAATCTGACTGTGTGGTTTGCATGCAAGGGTTGAAAATAAGTCACGAGTGTCACATCTGTGTGTACGAAACAAGCAAACTCTGCCCAAGCCATGGCACTCTTACTGCACTCATCCCCCCAGCTCTGAAGCACAGCAGCAGCCAGAACACCCTCTAAATTATTCTGTCTGGGCCAGGACCCCTTGCCCCTTCCTAAAAAATGGTGATCACAGCTACACTTAGAAATGTAGAGGTTCCCAGGCACTGAACTCACATTCACAGCCAAGTAACATTTGCCTGCAGCACAGAAAGGTCTCACCTCTTCCACAGGAGACAGAACACTCCCCAGCCACAGGGCTCCAGACATACACAGTCCTATTTTCCAGCTGGACATGCCCAAGTGACTCCAGAGGCTGAAGGAAGTGTGCATCTTCCTCCTCAGAAGAGAGCAAAAAAACAGCTGCCCTAAACAAACCACCACTACGAACTGAGGAATCCAGCAGCACAATTTAAGAGGGATGGAGCTGTCTAAAGTGACAGGATGGACCTTTAACTGGGCAGAGCAGTGGTGTAAACCACCCCCCAGGCTCCAGGAGGAAGGTGGTGGTTCTTAACTGGTGGATAAAAGTGCACAGCTCCCAGTGAGGTTCCTGAAATCAGCCAAGGCAGCAAACTCACTTTGTCCCAGCCCAAAGGGCAGACAGTGACCACACAAGGCACAAGGGAGAGGGGTTTTTCTTCTGCTGGGCACAAGCTGTCATCCACCACAGCCTCCAGTCCATCACAGAACTGCACACAGGTCAGATTCTGCTGGGCAACTCCAGTCCCACAGACAGCAGAGCATTCACCTCTCTGAGACATCTTCCACCTAAATGGGAGGTAACTGCATCACTCCATTTCCCACCTGGATCAGGGAGGTTTATTACTCAGGCCACTGATTACAGAAAAGGGTCATGCAGAGTATTCAGCTTCTCTACTTCAAAAGCCTTGCCTGGATGTGATGGAGTGAACAATTTAAGTCCTTGCACTGACAGCTTTCAAGGACTAAAGCTAAGGAGCTACAGCTCACAGTGTAAGCACTTTTTATTGAAATGTCTATGAGGGCAATGCCTGGGCAGGCTTGGCTCTTGGTCCTCTTTCCAGAATAATTAGCACAGGGTCTACTCTCTTTGTTGGCACAATCTTGGAAAGGATGTGAGAGACATCTTCCTGGATCTCAATTACATCACGGGAAAGAGAGAACACGGTTTGGGATCTGCTACACCATTATAATTAGGAAGAAACTACTTCAGACCTCTCTTTTTTTTCACCTTGCACGACACAAATGAGCCTGCAGAGCCTGGGTTAACTGGCAGAGAAAAGGGAAGCAGGAATTCAGCCGAGCTCCCAGGAACACCAACCTGTACAGGCACGGCTCCATGGCACAGGGCTTGTGCTCTGGGAGGGGCTGTGGCAGCTCCACACACCACTGATCCTCTGTTACTACATTCTTGGTCTGATCAAAGCACACGTGAGCCACTGGTTGCATCCCTGGGACAAAAAAGGAAAAGGAATGGAAGTTTTAACCAAAGTGAACAGCTCACCTCTGTTGTGGTAGGAAGATGCAGTGATTTTGCTTTACTCAATCACCTGTTTAAGGAAATGGTGCATGTGGGAATACAATTTCCTGTAAACACACAAACCCCTTCTTCATGATATAACCTCCCTCAAGAGTTTTAAAGTGATTTTCCAAGGGGAGCACCTCAGCAGATGAGAAGTTTGATTGATAATCCACTGCCAAAACGGAAAGATTGCTCTAATCTGGCCTTTTGAAAGAACAAGGATATCAATCATAATTTGAAACAAATTACTTCTAATGATCTGACTGACGAGGGGCAGAAAATAAGCTCTAGGAGGGAGCTGTTTTTAAATGCCTTTGTGTAGAACTAACCAGGTAATACCATCACACAGCCTTTGTGCTCAGACAGAACCGTGCCAACCTCCTCAAAGCGATCATCAACAGCCAAAACCAGGCTACAGGTACTGGGAGGGAAACTGGAGACTTGCAGTGCCTGCAGCAGGCAAGGAATGAAATATTCATAAGCTACAGCTATAAGGAAGACTTTTAACAATAATGAACCTAAAAACCAAAGCAGGTAAGTCAAAACTCAAAGAAATTACAAGCAAAGCTAAAAAGAGTCTCCTTGCAGTGAACGGGCTAAGCACAAGGAGAGCCAGGCATTCCTGAACCTCAACCAGCAGGACCCTGAGCAGCAAACGTCCAGGATCAACCTTATCTTTGCTCTGTCCTCCTTGTCTTCAAATAATATCTATTGCTAAGGAGAATTCTATTTTTTTTCCTGTTTGTGGCTGCATTAGCTGGAGGCTCCGGAGCACTCTGAGTCCTTTACTTCAGGGTTTCAGCAATCAGCTGACCTGGGGAATTTGCTGGAGAAAAGCTCTCCAGGCATAACTAGTTGTATAGATTGACTTCCATAAATATTCATTCATGTATTTTCTAAATCCTTGTCACAGAAGTCTTGAGAGGCCTGCAGGTGTCATCTGAACTCTCTGGTAAACAAGATGTCAGACCATCTATCAGAGGAATCTGCATTATGATTCCTTCAGGGAGGCAGAAAGGATTAGCCATGGCACAGGAATAGAATTCTAAGAAGGAAGTTTGATAATTAGCTCTGAGGCTTTAGTTAGACACCAGATACCCCTTTGGTCTCAGACTTCTGATGTTTAGCCAACTTCAAATTACAGTCTTCAATAACTTCGAAATATCTGAGAAAATTATTTAGTCTTAAAACCAAGAGTTCAGTTAAAACCTATTTAAATATCCTCTCCATGATCAAACATTTTCAGTATCATTTTGATCATTTAGCTCATTTGCTGATTTGCTAATTTAATTCAAAAGCTCCATCACTTTATTCTTCAGTTCAGTTTAACAGTGGCAACTGCAGCTCGCTTCCAGCAATCTGCTTTTAAATTCAGCTCAGGCCAAACCAAAAGCCTGCCCAGATCTCCACGAAAAGTAAAGACTGAGTCCTGCTGCCTCACCTTCCCCACAGGTCACTGAGCACGGGCCCTGCTGAGGAATCCACAGATAGGTCAGGTTCTCTCTGGGGACAAAGTAGCTGAAGGTGATGTCTGGGTTGGTGGCATTGCCATATTCTTTTGAATACCTCCTATAGACCTGGAGAGGGACAAATTGTCATCAATGCACAAGAAAACTTGGATTTATTTCTCAGGATGGAGGAAAGAGAAGCCAGTCCCCTTTTTTCCCCCATCCAATCCTGAGCCTCACTGCAATGCCTCAGCTCTTGCCAGATGCAGTCAGAGCACTCACCCTGGGAATTCTGGGCACTCAAAAAGATTAAGCCAAGCAGAAGGTTTAACTCAGTGTGGTTTTCCCCACACAATCACCCCCAGACCTGCAGAAATCCTGTGGGCAGCCAACCCCCAGCCATTCCCAAGAAGAGCAGTAGTATCACTCTTCAGTGAACACCATCTCCACTGGCCTAGGACACACAAAATCACCTGAATCCACCACACCTGGATTCTGCAATGCAGCAGAGCCACACAAACCTGGCCACTTCTGGCTGGCCCCCTTCCAACCCTGCTGCTTTAATTTACCTGTATTTCAATTTCTTCTTGTGTTGGCCCATCCACATGGATTTCCTCCACGCTGGGCAGGTTGTCCTTGGTGAGAAACACTTGGTATTTGATCTGGTTGTCCTCCAGAACTGACGGATAGGTGACATTCAGGGAGATTTTCCCTTTTCCAGCAACCACATACTCTCCTTTTACCTTCACAGCTGGAGAAGCCAGAGGAGCAGTGAGGTTCAGAGACATGATGTGGTCACCAGGATCCCCTGGTGCTGGCACATACTCCCTGCCCATTTGGTAGGAACCAGTTTGATCCAATTTGGGCACCCCAAAGAGCAACTTCCCCACTGGAGAGCATCCCACAAGCAAAATGCACTCACCCAGGTGTGTGAAGAGAGGCCTCCTGTTGGTAACATGGACCGAGGTGGTGTTGTAGGGCAGGGACAGGAATGTCACATACTCTGGAAGGATGGAAGGGAGGATGTGGTCACCTTCCATCACTGAACCTCTCTTGGAAAGGCTGGGGAGCACAGCTCAGCTCCTAAATTCACACTGACCCTACTCCTTGGCTTGAACACAGTGCTGGTGATACAGCAAACACAA
Source organism: Amblyornis subalaris (assembly GCA_018881555.1). Classification (NCBI taxonomy): domain Eukaryota; kingdom Metazoa; phylum Chordata; class Aves; order Passeriformes; family Ptilonorhynchidae; genus Amblyornis; species Amblyornis subalaris. The sequence continues at coordinate 3,890,030 of JACAXG010000076.1, forward strand.
CTGAGCTGGATTCTGTGTCCTGTTCTCACCTTTCATTTATTCTTTTTAGGTTCTCTGCTAATATCTCTATGTGAGATATTTAACATCTCAGGAAGGATGAACAATGCCCTCAGGAACAGGGTGGGATTCTTGGAGCTGTCCTGTGCAGGGCCAGGAGTTGAACTTTGATGATCCTTGTGGATCCCTTCCCACTCAGGTTACTTATCATCCTATGATTTTACGATCTGATATCATCCCCAGCTCCCAGTAATTTGCTGAACTTCCCAAACAGCAACATTTCTGATCCATATCCAGAGAGTCATGAAAAAAAAGGCACTCTGCCTACACAACAGCTCCCTCCCTGCCTTCTGCATTGGACCACCCAAAATCCATCTCCATAAAATCAAATCAAGCAGAAGCAGAAGGACTAAGTCACATACAGAAGATGATGAACACCGACTCTGCACACAAGCATGCAGCACACAAACAGCACCACAGTGCAGAGCCTGAGGGGGAGGACTACACACCTGCAGCTCTTCCTTCTGTGTAGGATCCACTCACTTTGGTACAAGTGGAGTTATCACCCCCACAGACCTTGCAGGGATCCATGACCTTCCTGGAGCCCATCTGGCCGTCACACCCGAATGCCTGAGCAGAGGGGAGAGTCTGTCAGCCTGGGCTGTTCTGAGAAAACAACTGAGCAAAAGCAACATTGCCTGAATTCCTGAACCTGCCCTTTCCATTTGTGATTCAGATTTAAGGAGACAACAGAGAAAAAGATGCATTTGTACCTAGACCTACCACTGGACAGCAGCGTGCAAAGCCAGGGATTGGGAAGACTTAGCTGAAAGTTTCAGTAACTGTGACATTTTCTTTCCCATAAGAAGCAGCCCAAAAAATCTCTCCTGTGACCTAAAACCAAAGCTCTGTGCACTCTTCTACGAACTCTTTCTGGAGGGAGGAAAAAAACAAAAGCCCAGGAGAGCAGTAAACGTGAATGGCAGGTTCTAAAGGAATCTGTAGCTCCCCAAACTCCAAAGCCAAACCTAGCTCACATCCTTCAATCCCATGGAACTCAGAAGAGAGATTCTACCCTCATTCCCACGAACAAGACTAATTTACACAAAGCTACAGGAGGATCTCAGCAGGCTTAGCAGCAAAACATGTGCAACTGCTGAATTTATGCTGGAGGCACTGATCCCAGGCTTTGGAAGCTGCCATAACATGCATATTTATCACTGCTGCCAATAAAACAGCCAAAATCAGAACAGGTTGTGCCTACACCCTCTGCTGTTCGTGGGGGGAAACACTTCACAAAACATGGTGAGCACGAGGATAATGAGAAAAACATAAAATTTAAAGAGTATTCTGGGAATGTAAAGAAACAACAGCAAACATCCACCCGGGTCAGCACTGAGCAGTCCCTAAACTGCAGACAGCGCGGGGGAGTTGTATCCAAGGTCATCAGGAAAGAATGCCTTCCTCAGGCCCAATCCAGAAAAAAACTCCAGAGGTTATACTTCAGTTTTGATCAGCGATACTCCAACAATCGATTTGTCGACCTGACATTCCCAGGTTCTGCTCCTTATCTTGCCACTGACTCAGTAATTCAAGTCATGTAACTTCTGTCCAGGACAGGCAGCATTTCATGGGGCTAATTAGAGCAGGCAAACTGAGCAGCTAATGATGTCTCCTCCACCAACACACAAAGCACTTGCTCCTTGGATTAAGGATGAACAGCCCTGTGTGTTTACTGCATAATTAGCAGAATGTCTTATCTAGAGGGCATTGGCATTGGATGCACTGACAGAACAGCAGATTTGTTGGACTCCATCCAACAAGCCAAGAGCAAAACTCTCCTTTGAGAAGACACTGTTTTTCCTAGCAAGATTTCCCCTGGCTCCTTTGGTGCAGATTACCTGTCAGAGGTTCACCTGGATTCCCCAGTCACTTACTCTGCACCTGCCCATCACACACAGGTGGAAATCCCCGTGCTGCTCCGTGTCATCCTGCTCACACCTGGTTCCATCCAGGAAGCTGTCCCCGCGGCTCACCATGAACTCCTTCCCCACAGCCCTGCACATGTGCTTGCAGAGCAGGTCCCCTGGAGCAGGCAGGCAGGAGGAAGGAGTTACTCTTTCAGAAATGCACGTGGCTTCCCATCAAGCAATGGGAAGAAGCCCAGAGAGGTTGTGGACTCCCATCCCTGAAGTGTCCAAGACCAGGCTGGGCTTGGAGAAGCCTGGTCTAGTGGAAGGTGTTGCTGCCCATGGCAGGGGATGGAATGAGATGAGTTTTAAGGTCCCTTCCAACCCAAACCACTCTGGGATTCTGCGATCTGACAGAGAGTACCCAGGTTTCATCTGAAAGCTGAAGCACTCAGTGAAACAGCCTTTTAACTTCAAAGTACAGACAGGCCCACGAGTGCTCCCTGCACAAACTGAGGTTTCAGACATTCCTTACCTTTGGCAAAGCCAACAGCAGAAGTCCAGGTATAAAAGGATGGCATTTCTACATCAAGGTACAGCGGCTTTAAATTTGTTGCTGCACATTGCTCAGCCATAAAGTCCTGCTGGGTCATCAGACAGGCCTGAATCCCAGAGAGATTGTGTGTGTGAGGAAGGGAAGTGACTGTGCAAAGGATCCCAAGCAGTATTTAACCCTCCAGCTAAAGGCAAAATGCAGTGGCTGGTAAATAAAACACCCGAACAACTGCAAATAAAGAAAACCACTTTAAAGGGAGGCTGCAGGATATGCAGAGAATTGTGTTTGGAAGCTGATATCTTTGCTATTTATACAAAATAAATAGATAAGAAAAACAGAAACAGTACAAGAAAGTCCCTCTGAAGAAAACTGTCACTAAGTGAGTCACTATTTTCTCAGCATCTGTCTTGCCATGGGGGCATAGAGAAAATGCTTCACTGCATGTGAACAGTGCTATTAAATAACCCTGCTGCCTTCAGTGGCACAAACACCTCTCCTGCTGTCAGACAGACGGGGGCTGTACACCAGATCTTTAATCCTGTGTCACAAAACACCCAGCTCTCAAAGGGTTAAACAGTGTTAAGACAGAAATCCAGATGACGCTGAGCTCCGTTACCTGTGTATTGCACATCTCCGCTCGGGTGCTGGCACCGTGGCACTCCTGCCCCCCAAAAGCAGGCCTGGAAAGGACAGAACTCCTCAACAGAGGCAGGTTTGTCCCAAGCACAGAGCAAGACTCAGCCCCGGGGCCCTGAGGCCAGCCAGGCCCCCACGTCTCACCTGGGGTTGTTACAGAAGCGCTGCCTCACCACGACCCCCCCGCCGCAGCTGCGGGAGCAGGGGGACAGGGGGCTCCAGGCAGACCAGTGCCCGTGGACCACAGCCATGGGGTTCAGTTCCTCCAGAGAGCTGCACTGACCCTTGGAGCACCACTAGGACCAAGAACACACAGAACTGGCAGCAGTGAACACAGCAGGCCCGGGCTCTGCAAGTCCCCATCTTTAGGCAGGCCAATAACAGAGAATCCCGAGGTGAATGAGGCACCTTCTCACAAGAGGCTGGAGAGTCCCATTCCCAATTAGGGTCTAACACGAGGGTGGGGTTAGAACAAAGAGCAGGCAGGTCATTTCAAGCAGGAGAGCTCAGATATCAGGCTATAGAACTGCAAAGCAACTCCAGAGATACAGACAAGGTGGAAGGACCAAGATCAGGACAGAATGGCAGCAGTTTATGACTGAAGTGTCTGGCTTTAGCTCCCTGGCTGAGGGGCAGCGAGTGCCAGGCACCTCCCAGCCACTGACCAAGCTTTGCTGTTCGAGCTCCACAGCCCCCACACCCACTCCTGATGGGAGCCTCCTTACCTTATTGATCCCACACTCAGTTCCATCCAAGAGGGGAACAAGAAGCCGAGTACAGCTGGATTTGTCTGCTGGCTGTACATGGCATGAGAGAACTTTACAGATGTCCTGGTGTGACAAGAAAATCAGGGAGGTCAGGGAGTCAGGCTCAACAACAGCAGTCCCAAAGTTGAAATAGTGCATGTCCCAGGTTTTCCCACAGATACCCAAAAATGCAAATTCCTTCATTTTTCCTGTTATTGGGCAAAAGCTGTGGGCAAGTCAAAAGACCACCACTGACAGCTGTAATGCTGGAAGATGATCAACTGAAGCAATTAAAGTTTCACCCACCTTAGTGTTTCCTCATTAACAAAACACGTCCAGATGGCAGCTATTAAACACGCTGTGTTTCCCAGACAAAGGGATGAGCCATGGCAGGGAAGCTGGAGGAATCCAGTGAACAAGAACTCCCCAAGGCAGGACCCTGGGTAGGTGCACCCAGCACTGCCAGGCCAGCTGTGCACTAAAGAACCCAACTCTGCAAACCTTACAGGAGATTTACGTGGAGGAAGGAGGTGATGGAGAGAAGGGAAACATTTTAAAAGCCTTCCCAAGAAATCCATGGCAGAAAAGCACCTTCAATCCCTTCAGAATAAAAACGCCGCCAGCCCCCTTTTCCCAAATTTCGCCTCCTGAACATCTCCCTGCTGCCCTTAGCAAGACAGACAAACTTTCTACCTACAACATTGCTGTCAGCAAAGGTGCAAGCTGTGGCCACACTGCCAAAGGCTATTTTACATTGCTCATCTGCTCCATAGTACAAGCCAGGCTTCCACCCCGGGATGCTGCCGTCCATGTCCGGCAGGTCATTCAAGCAGCTTGTTTGGCCTGTACTGATAGAAACATAAGGAATATCACTTTCCCAGCTGTGGGTAGTGAGGACAATGACATGTTTGCAAACTTGTGCTGAGTTTCACTCTGGGAGTTGGCTGCTGCTTTCCCAGACAACACATGCTCGCTGTGGGCTGGGATGGATTTAGTTGCAGCTGCTGCCTGGAGATGCTCGCAGTTCCCTGCTGCTGGAGTTATATCCCATTCCTGTCCTGCACCCAGCCAGCACACAGCCTGCAAGCCTGTCTGAATCTGGATGCTCTGATGTTGTAAATAAAATGTGCAGGCTGAGCTGGTGTCTGAGAAATCCAGCACAGCCCAGGCACGTCAGGCACCAACCAAAGCCACTTCCAGCTACACTATGCAAAAACTGGGCTTAACTTCAGCAAGAAGTGCTAAGAAATAAACAAATCCCAAGCTTTTCACTTGTTCCTCATTTTTCAATAAATTTTTTTATTCCTGGAGTTTTTCTCTCCTAAGCTCCCAGCAGAGGGAACTGAGGAACTCGACCATTCCTACCTGACAAGGGCCAGGAACTGTTCCCGACTGCAGGGGGACCAGGTGAGGTCGATGCTGTTGTGGTTTCCTGCTGAGCCCATGATGTAGCCACTGCTGCTGCACAGATTCCCCTCTCCATCGTGGGCAATTCCAAGGCTGTAACAGAAGCAGAACAGTGCCCTGAGGAGAAGAAGCCCAGAGGCTGTGTTCCCTCAAGAGCCTCCCTTCTCCAGGCAAGGACTGAGCTCCCTCTGCAGCCCTTCCTTCTGCTGCTGTCACAACGGTTTTCTCTCCTCTTTGCAGCTTCTAATTGTCACAGAGCATACAGGAATGCAAGAAATACAAAGAACTCATTCCAAAATAATCCATGGCCATGACCAAAAGGTTCAGAATAATCCATGGGAAACTCCCTGTTATGTCAAGAGATCGTTTTGCTTCTTTCCTTAAACTGGGGAATGTTTTCACCTGAATAAAACACACTGGGCTGTTCTGGGGCTTTCCTACTGACCTGTGCCCAATCTCATGGGCTATGGTGACTCCAAGGTCAAAGCCAGTGTCCTGGGTAATCACACAGCTCCACAAGGAGGAGCAGACTCCACCCAGCTGAGTCACTCCACGAAGCTCCTTGTTCCCATCAGGTAACTCCAAATCAAACCTAAAGTGAGAGAGACACAGAGAGGAAAGAGCAAAGAACACCCACAGCTAAAAAAGTCAGGTCTAGACATTCAGCTGAGTTTATCTGAGCCTTCCTGGCCTAGCTTTGCCAGCTACCCAATGTTTCTTTGGACACATGGAGTTCCCTGGGGCAAGATGGCAGCAATAAGGTCCCACGAGTGCTCACTGCTCAAAATTTATGATGATTCCACATTAAGAAATCCAGATGTTCTCAGACACGCAGAACAGAATAAAATGACTTAATCCTATTTCCCAGTCCCTGTTCCCAGTCCCTCCCAGGGCAGGGAGCTCAGCACCTGGTGATGTAGAGGACAATGTCAGCATGCTGGGGGTCAGAGTCGTTCTGGGGGTTCACCTTCTTGCTCCACTCACAGACACTGATGAGAGAGGAGGTGATGTTGGTTGTGATGTTCACCTCTGCCTGGAGGGAAGGCACACGTTGGCACACTCCAAACAGCTTTGGGCTTGGACAACACTCAAACTCAGCCCTGCCCTTACCTCTGGCTCTCTCAAAACCAGCATTTGCATGAGGTGAACCCTGAAATGAGACCCCAGGGAGGCATCTCTGAGCAGCTCTGCTCCCTGGCAAGAGATAGAAAGAATTCAATAAAGAAGGGCCCTTGGGGACTCCCACTCCCTGTTCCCAAGAACAGGGCTGCACTCACTACAAAGATAACTGTAAAATCGCTGTAAATTACATTTTCTACATGGGTTTCAAATCTCCTAACATCCTCTTTCCCTCGTGCAGCTCCTTGCCCAAGGGAAGTTTGCCAGGCAGTGCCCAGGGAAGCACAGAGCAAAGCCCTGCCCGTGAGCTCTGCGCCAGGGACAGGCAACCCCAACCACCCTGAGGTCCTGCCTGGGACACAGCCTGGATCCCACTGTGGGACAGCATTCCAAGCACAGAGCCACTCACAATGTTCAGGTTGGCAAGAACGTATCGCTCCGTGTCCTCTCGGTGGTGCAGGTAAACATCTGGCCCTGCCACCACCATCAGCTCCAGATGTTTGACAGCTCCCTCAGCCCTCTTGTGCCGGCCAGGATGAGCCCGCCCTGCTGGACAGCACAAAGGGACATGGGGAGGTTAACATGCACCATAAAAGGTCCTAAAGAGCCACTCCCTTTTTCCAAAGGCTGGAATAACACAGCTGGAAGTCCACGTCTCCAGGGGCTTGCTCAGGTTTCCCACTCCTTTTGGTGTCTTTCACCTGTCAGCAGCTTTAATACCACACCTGTGCTATCAAAATAACAACCACCCACATCAAACACACTGGGCACACTTCAGTGGGGTGAGAAACGTTTTCAACCCTACTCATAGATTTGTAAATACAAATTTTTCCTCTGAGCTCTGCAAGCAATGCCATCACCAGGAGACAGCTTTTCCAGCAGGGCTTCCTCTCCATATCCCTTACCTCTTGCTGGCTTTGCCTCTCCTGTAGCACTCCTGAAGAGGATGTGGGGTCTGGAGAAGCCCAGGTCCTTCAGCAGAGCCACATCTTTGCTCTTGACTGGCCTGATGTGAACCTTCTCCTCACCCACAGTGACGACTCCTTGCTAAAGCAGATAAAATTGCACCTCTGAGTTTTTCCAAAGACATTTGCTACCCATGGAGAACTGTGCCACATCCTTTGCCACACTCAGGTTTATTCAGTGGATGGCTCACACGTTTGGTGCATGAAGCTGCCACCCTCCAAGGGCTGTTTCAGCTCATACTCACCAGCTGACCTTCACAGTAAGTGACTCTGCCCGTGGCCCCAGGAGGCTGCAGAGGGTTTCCACCTGCAAAGCAGTTCCCTGGAAATCTCTTCAGGAAAATAAAGGAGGAGTTCACCACCTGGCTGCTCACAAAGGAGAAGGAAAGGAGGGCGTGGTCCTCTAGAAATTCAAAGGCATAGAGCTGTCCCCAGGCCTGGATGGAGCAGTGCTGGACCCGACAGGGCGCCAGCCCAAAATGTTCTTCTTTACAAGAGCAACTTGGCTCAGCCACAGCAAACTCAGGCACTGAAAGAAATGAAACAAGACCAGAACAAGGGGAACAGTTAGGAGAAACAATGATACACAAAAACCCAATGTAAGGTCTATCTCCCTAGGAAAAATACTCTCCAAGTGACAGCTATGGTCTTTTGGGGTCATGGTGTCAACAACCAAAGAATTTTTTGTGCTTTTGTATATTCCAAAGTGGGGATAATCTGACTGGGAACACACAACAGAAACTGGCACCCAATTTATTGGCACTTGTGCTCTCTCAATAAGGAGGGCAGTTCATCTAACAAAGGCTGAGACAGTTTCCTGCAGATGTTAAGTATTATTGAGTGGGAATTATCACAATCCAGAAAAAGACACTGGGATGACCACAAGGTGAACTCATAAGGAGCCAGTACCCTTTCTTTATGGATTTGAGACTTCAAAACATGTCTTTATTCTGAACTATTACCAATCTAGACCTGGAATACAAATCTCTCTGTGCATTTATTTAAAAAAAAAAAATTAAAAAGTATATTTAAAGTTATCACTAATCTAAAGTTGCCCACTCAGAAGACTTGGATCTGTTAATCTTGTAGAAAAACATCAATACAGAGACTGAGGACTGCAGCAGAAATGTGCAGAGATTGAACATATCTCCTTCAGCACATTTTAAATTCTGACCCAGCTCTTCAAACACCGTCACACTGAAGCACAGATTGTCTCACTTGCAGTGGAACTCAAACACCAAATGCTTGTCAGATCAGGGGTTGTTAATAAGTGTTCGTAGCACTATCAAACACACAGGATTAGAAATCAACTGACAGATGTGTTCTAAAACAAAGGAGGACTGAGCCCTGCATACCATCAGCCACTGAGCTGGTTCCAAAATAAGAGAAAACATCTTCTGCATCCAAAGCGCCGAGGAATTTCTGCAAGAAGAACAGCTTTACATTTTTTTCACGAAAAACAACTGGATACAAGACTATCCCTTCACTGGACCTAACCTGGAGGGAACGCCAGCAAACAGCTCAACAAGTCCCAGCGCCAAGTCCTCGTGGCTTTATTCGGCGCTAAGCACGGGCTGCACCTCAGCCACCCCGAGGAAACAGCTTTATCTTCGCGATTAGCGACCTCGGGCGGGGTTTGGCTTAGAATCGCGTGCTCTCCTCTTCTTCTTCTCCTTTTTAAATTGTTTTAGCTTTTCTTAGAAGCACGCAAGCGTTCCTGGAAGGGCTGTTCCGGAGGTCAGACTCACCTCTGGCAGCGGCGGCCAGCAGAGCCCCAGCGGGAGCACGGCGAGCGCCCGCAGCGCCAGGCTCACGGCCATGCTGCAGCAGCCGCGGCCCCGGCGCCCAGCACGGCGGAGCTTCGGCCCCAGGCCTCACGTGGGGCGGAAGGGGAGAGCGAACTCAGGGTCCGAGCAAACAGGCCCTGAGCGAACGCGGGGTCCGAGCAAACACAGGCCCTGAGCAAACACGGCTCGAGCGGGGCCGCGGGGGCCGCGGCCGCCCCGGCAGCTGGAGCGCGGCCGCCCTTGCGCAATGTCCGCGGCTCCTCCGCCAGCCCCGGCGGCCAAGGGGCGGCTCGGGGGCCATGTGGCCCTGGGGACGCACCCTCTGTGTGTTGGACACCCCGCGACCCCCCAGCCCCGGAACCCCCGGGGCACCCCCTCCCCCCCCCGGAACCCAAGCGCGGGCCGGCGTTCCCCGCCGGGGCGGTGCGGCGCTGTGCCGGTCCCCCTGGAGGAGCGCCGGCCCGGTTGGGACTCGCTGTCTCCTGATCCCGATCCCGGTCCCACCGCGCTGACCCCGCATGGCGAAGCGGAGTCCTGCGCAGCCCCAGGCGGCGGGGCAGAGCGCCGCGGCCCGCGGGAAGAGCAAGAGGAGGAAAAAGAAGAGGAAGGCCCTCGGGGAAGGGGCGGCCACGCCGAAAGGCCCCGGAATGGCGGCGGTGGCAGCCGCGGGTCCCCCCCGCAACCCCCAGGAGTTCTCCTCCAACTGGAAGGCGCTGCAGGAGGTGAGGGAGACCGGGGGATGCGGTGGGGACAGCACGAGACATCCCGGAGGGGATGGGACGGGGAAGCACCAGGGCCATGGTGGCAGTCCCTGAAGGCAGCTCCAGGGTGGAATTAACAGGGAGCGAGGGCAGGGACACCTTCCACTATCCCAGACTTCTCCAAGCCCCGTCCAACCTGGCCTTGGACAGTTCAGGGATGGAGCAGCCACAGCTTCTCTGGGCAACCTGTGCCAGGCCCTCACCACCCTCATAGGGAAGGATTTCTTCCTAATAGCCAGTCTAAACCTACTCGTTGTCAGTGTGAAGCCACTGCCCCTTGTCCTGTCACTCGAGGCTCTTGTAAATAGTCCCTCTCCATCTTTCCTGAAGGCTCCTTTCAGGTAATGGAAGTTCACCCCAAAACCTTCTCTTCTTCTCCAGGCTCTTCTCCTTTATCCTTTTCTCCTTTTCTTTTTCATTTTATTGTCATTTTAGCTACTGAAACAAAAGGCAAACAGCTCCAACAAGCCTCTCTCTACGGGTCAAACAGACTCCAAAAAGAAGCAACCACTCAAAGCAGCTAAAAGCCCAGAAGTCCCGGCAATAAATGGGAATGTGGTAAAAGCCAAATCCACGAATAAAATGGACAATGGTTCTGCTAAAGACAGTCCTCCTTTGGCCAAGCCAGAATCCAAGGGGGTTACAGTGAATAAAAATTTAAATGGCACCAAAAGCAACGGAAAAGGCACCAAAGAAAAAAAGAAAAATAGCATTGTTGTGAAGGAGAAGGATGATGTAAAACATAAGAGGAGGAAAGCTGAGGAACACGTGGAGCAGCAGCCCAAAGAGTGAGTACTTCAGGCATCAGCCCTGGATGTGAATATTCATTTTGGGAGGAGCACAGAGAGATACATTCAAAACAGCTGCACTCTTCCAGACTAAATTTTGGAAGAAATAAGACAGATGTTGTCCCTGCTCCTCAGACACAGCAAGAAACCTGCAGAGATGACAGTCAGAGACTTAATTTTCACAGGGCTTCTCTCTTGATTTAAAAAGTAAACATACTTTTTGTACAACAGAGACACCAGATTGCTTTAAGAACGTTAAATGTAATTAAATCTGTTCTTACCAGGGCTGACATCTGGTTTGATGACGTTGATCCAAAAGATATTGAAGCAGCAATAGGACCTGAAGCAGCAAAAATTGCCAGAAGGAACCTGGGACTTGAAACAGACCCATCCAAACAGTCTGTGGAGCAGGTGCTGGTTAAGGAAAAGGCTTTTGATGGGTGAGTGACATTCCCGGGGGAAGGATGGCAGCACAGGCATCAGATTGGCTTCTGCTAGCTGATGTGCAGGTGCACAGTGTGAGCTGGCATCTCCCTGCCTCCGCTGACAGGCTTTTCCCTGTTTGCATCCACAAGTGACCCTTGTGAGCTCCACCTGGGCCCTGCAGAGGTGTCACCAAGCTGTCCCTTTGCCTTGCAGGCTGACCCGAGCCGTGGCCATGGACTGTGAGATGGTGGGAGTGGGCCCCAAGGGCGAGGACAGCATCGTGGCTCGGGTGTCCATCGTCAATCAGTTTGGGAAGTGCATTTATGACAAGTATGTCAAGCCTACAGAGAAGGTGACAGACTACAGGACAGCTGTTAGTGGCATCCGCCCTCAGAACATAAACACAGGTAGGAGGGGGTTCCCCCAAAACGTTCTTTTAGGAGGGAGAAGTTAATGAGCTGTCACAGAAGCCTCAATGGCTGAGCTTGGAACAGTTTTAGACCTAATGTGGGAAAACAAAATGCTAAAATGTATGTTAAACTATGGTAAGAAAAATTGTGGGAAGAAGTACTTTTTACAGTGATCACTAATGCCCTTGAAGAAATTAACTGGTGGATTATGGTATGGGAATATTTAAAAAAGTATTTCCTTTTCATGCTATGCTCTTTATGGAGTTCTTTATGTTCTTCTAACAAGCAGAGGATTTAGTACAATTTGCATAACTACAGTCCCAAAGATAAAACTCCTTTCCAGAAATTATGCAGTGTTTTAATTGTAGCTTGCTCATGGAGAGTGTTCCCTTGTGTGGCATTTTTAGGTGAAGACTTCAAAACGGTTCAGAAGGAGGTCGCTGACATCCTGAAGGGAAGGATTTTGGTTGGACATGCTTTACGGAATGATCTGAAGGTACATTGAAAATTAACTTCCTAATACATCATTCTGGATCAAGGGAACACACCTGAACTCCTGGAAACTGTGGTCCTGCCAGTATCTGTGTGATCTGGGTCTTGTCCTTTCATGGTTTTAAAGTGTCTCTTCTAATGGATGGAAGGAAACAGCAGGCAGCTGCAGTCAGCTCTGTGAAGTTTAATGCAGTAGCACATTTCAGACTGAAAATGTGATTTCTTCTAGGTCCTACTTCTTGATCATCCTCAGAAGAAGATCAGGGACACACAGAGATACAAACCTTTCAAACAGAGAGTCAAGGTAACAGACTGATGGGAAGGTGCACCTCAATTAACTGACTCTGGAGCTGCTGACTCACTCCTGTGCTTGCCTTTACCTGACCCTGTCCCTTCTTTCCTACCTGTGCACACATAAATCTCATAATTCATTAATTATTCTTGATATTTCACCACCAAAAGCTAAGATGTGCTATTCTTTGAGGACTATTTTTATGTATACACACACACATCTGTGATTTCAAATACTGTGAGACAGCATGGTTTATGATCTTTTCTGTTTGTAGAGTTCCAGGCCATCCCTGAAGCTGCTCTGTGAGAGGCTGCTCAATGTTCAAGTGCAGACAGCAGAGCACTGCTCGGTAGGTTCCCCCTCACCTTCACATTTGCTCTGGGATCTGGCATCCAAATGCTGTGCCTTCATTCCAGGGAAAATCAGCAAGCTCTGCTTGGGCACCAGCAGCAGTGAGATTGTCATCTAAGCTTGCTCACTGTTTCCTTATTTTCATAAACGACTTTTGCACAAGTCAGCTGTATCTTGGTTAAGCCTGAATTGTTATTTTAAAATCCCCAGGGGAAAAAGTAATGATCAAGATCAACTCCTTACCTTAAAAAGCAGCTTTCTGCACTGTTGTACTGTGGCAAATCGTCTGAGAGGCTACACCTGAACCTCAGCAGATCCTTTGTTTCAGTGGGCAGGAGGAGGGAACAGAGGAATGAACAGGGGAACAGGGCACTGGGAGGGGAGCTCCTGTACTCTATCAAGGGAATTATTTCGTTAGGACTTTCCAAGTGACAATCATTAGTCACAGAGCCTAAATGTAAAAAGAGAGCAGGAAATGTTAATTGGAAGGATCTGTTAAAATGGTGGGAGATTTAGCTGCTTATGATCACAAATCCCTGTCCTCTTCTCTTTCAGGTTCAGGATGCACAAGCAGCTATGAGACTTTACACCTTGGAGAAAAAGAAATGGGAAGCTGCTGTTAAGAACAAAGCTAACAACAAAACTTCTAAAACTTGAAGGATTCTGCCCTGTGTTTTATCTGCAGCATTTGCTGGTTTGATGTCACATTCCAGGACAAATTTAGAGATAATTCAGAACTGACAGCAGCTGCGTCATAAAATCAGTCCTAAGGGAATTCCTGACCTGGGATGGGAATGCTGCTATCCAAGAAACCTGCTGGTATTCCTGCTGGATGATCCCTATGCCTCATGCCTGCTGCTGTGCTCAAACAACATTTGTAACAAATGCCTGCATTGGGGAAGAATTTCACCAGTCAAATTTCTTCCAGGGAAAGAGACACTCTACAAGTTAAAAAAAATTAAATTATGATAGATGGAAGGAGAAACTGTCATTGCTTTGTCAAAACTCCCAAGACTAAAATCTTTTATTTCAAGTATGTTGAGGTGTACAACAAGGTGAATTCTTAGTTATTGCTGTTGGTCACACAGTTTGGTAGCTAAACCAACAATAAATACCTGTTTATGTATTATTAATAGTCCAATATTAATCTTTCTGATGAGAAAAATCTTCTAATGGAGGATCCAGGCTTTTGTATCCAGCAGTGTTAAAGTCTTGTTCTGAGATAAGCTTTTCCTTTACTTCTGCAGTTTCAAAAGCGTTGCATCCACGAGGGTCAGGATCTCCTGCAGAGAAATGTGAGAACTGTCAAACAGAAGATTACCTTGTTGCTCCACTTATTTTTGTATTCATTTATTAATAAAAACAATGTGTCTAATGTAGAACTTCCAAGTGGCTGCTGTTGTTACAACAGGAGAGGGCGCTTTGTCTTCTCCTGTGATTGCTTTGTTCTGCACTACCTTCTAGCTGCAGTGTTCATTGAAAGGGTGCAGGCAATGCCTGCAGGACACTGGAGAACAGTTTGTAACTGTCTTTGAAACCAATTCTGTAAATGCATAACTAAAATCAGCAAAATTAAGACCAACCAGTTTTATCGGCTTGATGAACAAGCCTAATTTTGGTTTCTTGCCAGCAAGCCATTGCAAAGGAAATATTAGTGTAACACATTAAATAGCTCAGATAACTTTACTGGTTTTTCCTTTTTTCAGTGTGATATTTATCGAAATTTAATGTAGGTTAAATATTCATACAAACTGTCAGAACGTTTTGCTAGGTTGGTTTGTTTTTTTAAGGATGCCACTTCCAAACCAAAAATAAATTGGATGTCATGTACTTATGCTTTATTCCTGTAAACTTTAGCCTGGTTGAGTATGAAGAGTGTAGTAAATTAATGAAATGTTGCAAGAGACCAGAACACAGGGGTTTTTTTAAATCAGTATAAAAAACAACAACAACAAAATTTCAACAACTTGTTGTCAGTAGTTAGAACTATTCTTACAAACTCACTCTTCACCCCACATGCAGCTAATTCTCTAAATTTCTGCACTATGTAATTTCAGCTCTTTGAAAATTATCAAATCCATCACCAGAAATAACACACTGAGCACCCACTCTTTGTTATCACAGTGACTTCTCCATACCGTGCTAAATGGAAACTGGAGTTTTATTTCAGACAGCAGCTTTTCCATTTTCTGGAACCTCATATCCAGCATAACCTCATCTGCAATGTCAATAAAGAGGAAAATTTATGGTTATAGCACAATTGCCAATGGAGCAGGAGCTAAAGAAGCACAGGGAGAGGACAGAGCTACACAAGGAGAAGGCAAGAGAAGATGAAGTTACAATGTTTTACCATCAGTGGTATTTATTTGGAACAAGTGGAGTGAATTCTCAGCTCCAATTCATATTCCTTTCTCTGTCACTAAGTCTTTCCTGAGAGAACTAACACGTCCCTGAGCAGCTGCTGTTGTGGTTTCACTGGTTTTAGGGTTGGGAGAGAGGAAGAGACTGGACAAGTAACAGCACCAGGCATCTCACCATACTGAACCAGCTCGTTCATCAGCAGGCACAGAGCTTCTGCCACCCCTGGCTCATCGAAGTGGAGGTGATACTCATCCTTGATCAGCTCAATTCCACTGCCTTTGGAGTCCAGCATCAATGCCAAAGCTGCTGCTTCTGAAAGCAAGACAAACACTGCTGGGCTCGTTGTAGCTGCAGAGTGCAGGATCTGCTTCCCAATCCCCTCAGCAGCTGGCACATGTGGCATRTTTTTAGGAAATCCTGCCCATTATTTTCTGTCTTCCTAAAAGGTATTCTGAAGCATATTTGGGAACAAGTAGAAGACCACATATGCAGCTGACACTGTCATGCAGGGCAGGAATGATTTTGATGATTATTGTTTTCACATTGATGGAAATGATTTGCAATTAATAAAAACAGAATTGCTGAACCTTACCTGAGAGCCTTACAAGGCTGGCTAATGCCAGGCAGCCATTCTTCACCAGCACTGCTCTTTCTGGGTTCATCCTGAGTGCATCCAGCAAAAGTGCTGTTGTGGGCTCATAGTCACTGTCAGTTAAAGAGCCTTTAAGAAAATAAACAAAACACACAGAAAAACCCAAAACTTCAATATCCTCCAAGCCAAAAGAATAAAGAGTCCTGAATATTCAACTTATTCTGCTGCTGGGGAGTAGAAATGAGATTGCTGAGGGTGTTTTGCTCAGCTCTTCCCAGTGGAATGGTGGCACAAGGGCAGGCAGTAGGTAAACATGACAATGTTCTTGCATGAGGAAGAAATAAGGCAGAGTAGTACTGCAAGGATGGGTTCCTTAGCACACATGATAATGAAAGAGATGTTTTCTTTTTCAATAAGAAATATTGTTCCAAATCAACCAAGCAAATTGGCCGCCCACCAACACAGTCACCATTAGCACTATCTGGTGATTTAATTGCTACAGCTCATCAAAAATGGCTTCGTTAGGGAGTCACAGAGTGAGTGCAGGGAAGAGCGACCAGGGGAGGATGCAAGTTCCTAACTCTGCTGCCACCTGCAGAGCCTCCTCCAGCCCAGCAGCCTGGCGTGCAGGGATCACCCCTCACACAGACACGCGAGCCTTTTCCATGCCCGAGGGACAAGGAGACTGGGAACACACACCTTGCAGTGACAGTGCCCACAGAGCCGAGCAAGCAGCCTCCGCAACGACTCCGTTCTGGAGGTGCTCCTGAAGGACTGCAGAGGTGACAGGGACAGCACTTTCCAGCACTGCTTGGTCTGCATCATCCTCTGAATTACCTTAGCCAAAAGGAAATGCACCAGGCAGTTATTTAATCAAGTAACAATATCATTGTATGTCAAATTATATCAGTAAAGCCTGAATGGGTGTTGGCATTGGAATAATGCAGCATTGTTGGACAGCAGCAGAGGGAAGGAATCAAAAATGTACACAACCAAACCAATTGCTACAGGATTAATAAATGGTCCTATTTATTGGAGGAAGCTGAACTTCTCCAGGAACTGGTGTTCTTCACTATTTAAATCATGCATAGAGATCACAGCAAGAAACCTCCAGAAATAAAGACAGTTTTGACAGAATCCGGGCTGCAGGATGAGATTTAGCTGTCCCATAAATCCACAGGGGATTTGTTGCACAGAGGGAATAAAGCACACCAAGTGCAACTGTGCACAATCTGTGCTTTCAGCATTCCTTGGTGATCAGAACACCACACACCTCTACAAGAACTTGTCAGAGAAACAAATCAGTAAATATAAAATCAGGCCATATCTTGGAACAGTAAAAAACTGACAACTTATCACATTATTTTTTAAAAAAAATCTGCATTAATTTTTATTTTTATCTAACTTAACTCTGCACCACCAAGTGATTCTAGTAGTGCTGTGGAAACAACTCTCCAGAATTACAAAATCACAGACTGGTTTGGGTTGGAAGGAAACTTAAGAGATCATCTCGTTCCAGCTCCCTGCCATGGGCAGGGAACAAGAATGGGAGAAGAGAGAAATGCAGTCCCAGCGACAGGAATGTCTGAACTCAATTAGGCACAATACCTGCTGCCCTTCAGTCACATGAGTGCAGGCACAATACTTGCTGTGTTCCACTTACCACTCACAGCCAAGCTCCAGAGAACTGCACAGCCAGAGAAGCAGATCTCCTCATTATGAAGAAAACGTCTTAAAATTGACAGAAGGTCTGGAATTATTCCAACTTTCCTTAGATTCTCCGCAGCTACTTCTGAAAAACACGGAAATTCAATAGAATCTGGTCCTTGTGTCCCATTCAGTGGCCTCAAAGAGGCAGCACTAACTGTGTTTAAACTGTGATAACACACGGGAAACATGAGCCCATCAGCTGGACAAAAGAAAGCAAGAGAACAGACCGAATTCTTCAACGAGATGCACTTAAGCACAGTTGATCCTTTCAAATGGATGTTTGGTCATCCTTTTTCCTCACAGACTTGAAACTCACGGAGCAGGAAAGGAACTGAGAGGGTATAAGTTACAATTTTTCACCTGTTTCCATTTTAATGCCTCAAACTAACTCAGCTTCAGAATCAGGAAACCCTGGATAAAAATAGTTTGGTCTTAGACATGACTCTTTGTAATTTTTATTTCTTTTTGAGATCACCCCCTTGCTGCTAAATCCTACTGTAACCAATTACAAAAACAGTTGTCTGATGACTGTTGAACTGGCACCAAAACCAAGTAAAACATACTATAAATATTTAGCAATTACAACTTCAGGAGAAAAAAAAAAAAACAAAGTAAAAGAATTAGAATGGTTTCAATTCATCATGGCACAGTCAAAAATAGAGTTCAGGTTCTATGCCCTCATTTTCTCAAGCACTACTATTTGCAGATTTGTTTCCAAACTAAGACAAAATACAGAATTGTATCAATTAGAGTGGTCCTGTGAGTCCCTGAAGCCTCAGCAGTGTATCTTATACTCTCAGGACTGTTAGCTTATCAACATCTGGTCAATCTTACCAATATTACCACTATTAAACTAATAAATACCCACAGACATTCACATATCTCAATGAAGTCAGGAGTTTTGCTTTGTATCTTGGATTTGTTTCAAAAAGTAAAAACATATTCCCCAAAAAATGAACAAGGTGACTCACCACTGGCTGCAACCATCATCAATAATGTGCAGAGCAACGAGAGAAACTCTTCATTTTCAGAGTGTTTTCTCACTGTGTGTAACAGGCAGCTGGCCACACCCTCATCCAGGGCCACCATCACACCCTGTTCCAGAGCTGTCACCAGAAACATGGGAATAGAAAGAAGATTTCAGTGGCTTGGAATAAAATCTGAACCCCTCCTGCCATGTGTCAAAGCAAAACATTCAATTAACAGCATTTCTTCACGTAAGACAAGCAAAAGTTACTTTAAACTTTCATTTTCTGAAACTCAGTTTTTAGTATTTTGAAGTTTGTATCATTATCAGGTGGTTTGGGAGGTAAATTGCCATGAAAGTGACAGCAGGGACCACACAAGAGACCCGAGAACACTTCTATGGTTTAAAATTTAAATACCAAAACAATGAGAGTCTTATTTATGCTCTCTAGGAACATTCTACATAACGTGAAAACAAACTTGGTTGCCCAAGATCAGTATCTATACTTAAAATTAACTTTTAACACAGAATTCCTGTATGCCAGGCCTGGAGGAAGACATGAGAATCCAGAAAGCTGCTTAACTTCCTTTAGTTCTTTACATTTACCTAAAATCATTATTGAAGCCATTTCAAACCTTATCTGCCACATGAATCTTTACAAGACCCAGCAGAAGAAGGAAGTCTTATAATTGTACCTTGACTAAGAATTTCAAGCAATAAAGTGCAGCCTTCTACTTGTAACTTGTGAGAATCTATGTGAGTCCTCATGGCAAAAGTGATCACTTCTGTGAATTTCTGCAGATAGGGGAACACTGGGGGGAAAAGAAATTGAGACAAGGCTCTTGATTCAAGATTGAATAAAACAGATTGAATAAAACAAGAGTGAATTTTTTAATCTTCCTATTTCTAAGAAGACTTGGAGCTTTTGGAATAGCCCATGCAGCAACTCAGTGTATCCACAAATACATGATAAAAAAATGAGGAAAACTGAGTGGGTTTTAGGGATCCATTTTGAGCACCTTCCAAGCTGAGAGCATCAGTCAGGGTAAGTCATGGTGCAGAAGTGCCACACAAGCCAGATGTGGGCACAGCCTTGTGTTGCTGTCACCAGGACTGAATGAGAATCCCACAGATCCATTCATTTTGTTATTTACAACCACAGCCAACATTACCAAGATTTCTTAAGCTGAAGATATTGGTAACTCTAAGGAAAAACCAAATTATTCCTTTTCTTTATCAATTACAGCTCTGAATACCCCTGAGTTTTAACATAAGCCAATACCAGCATTAAAATGCTGTCAAATTACTGCATTTTATAACTGAATTAATGGGGTGCTTTGAAATTATTCATCATCTGAAAACTTCATTTGAAAAATGTGCAATTTTGGGGGAGAAAATACACAGCCTTCACTCTCACAGCTTTGCAAGACACACAGGATTTAGCCATGTGTAGCTTCCTTTTGCTCTGCCAGTCTGGCAGCCCCAGGAATTACCCCCAAGTCATCCCAAGACTTGTACCAATTACCTTCCTCAAAAGTCAGTTTGTCAATTCACCTCAGCTGCCAATTCAAATATCATTATTTCTTTTTCCAGTGCTCATTTTTCTTATCCAGCAAAACACCCCTCTGCTGGTTAACAAAAGCATGTACAAAACAAGCACCAACACAATCCTATCAGCTACTGGCCTGGAAAAATAGGAAAAGAGCAATTTCATTCTCATTTATTGACATTAGAAATTTTTTCCTCTTCCTATTATCTCAAAATGGAAAGAAGGAGCAGAATAAATAAGTTGACAGAATAGTGCCTTACCACTCCTATCCTTCACAAAGCTGGCAAGGTGCTGAATGCCTTTAGCCTGGACTTCTTCAATATCCCAGGAAGCCTGCATGAATTCTAACAAACCAAGGAAATTCTTCTAACCATTCCACCCAAACACTTACAAAAAGCACTCAAATTGTCTCTATTTTTTTGCAGGATGTGAATTCATATGAATGAAAATAATGAAATTTGTGGCTGCTGAAAACAAAAAAAAACGTTTCCCCCCCCTCACCAAACATTTCAATATTACCAAGTGTTACGACTCACAATGTATTTGGCATTATATATTTGGGGGACCTGTTGGAATATTAAATCAGAGCAGGAATAGGAGCTTTAAATGCATTATTCCAATAGCCTTTTCAGATTAAAATGACATCTTCCTTACTTAGAGGGGAAAATAATGGAGCAGATCCTTTGTGGCATAAAATGGCAAATATGTTATAATGCAAAGAGAATAAGTGGAGCTCCCCAGTTTTGTGAGGAATGGCCTCTGACCCCATTTAACTTTTGCAGTAGGTAAAACTTAGGAGCTTAGAGAAAAGGCTATATAGTGATCCTTCCTCCAAACGGCATCCCATTTCATTGCAGGTAAAATGAGTGTCCAATAATTCCTTCCCAAGCAGAACACATCCTGACTGGAAAACACATGGGTCTATTTCCCATGAAAATCACCTTTACATTAATCTTATTCTCTTCATTACCTAGAACATTTTCGATTCCTCCCTCAAAGAGCACATCTGCTACTTTGGGAGACAAAGACTTTTTCAGTTTTATTGAAGTGTCACCAGCAAAAGTCAGGCATTTCCTAATAAATGGAACACTGGCCAGATCCCTAGGATTTTGAGAGACAACAGCAGCACCAGTAAGTTAGAACTGATAAGTCACAAAAATACCAAAATCTACAGGCATTGTTTCATTTTTATATTAAAAAATCTAATAGTACTTCTAGACTAGATTGTTTTTGACAGAACTTAAGCAATTTACTTTGAAACACCTTATGAAAGAGCTTACACTGCACAAGCCACGCTCAGGTGTCAAGCTAATGGCTTAAAAATTGTGTATAAAATGAATTTATAATATAACTCTTCAAAAAGGGACACCTCTGCATATCAGTGTCCACTTCTGAATGAACTTCGAGTCTTTAGTAACTCAATTTGTTGAGGCAGTAGGACAAGCAATCTTGACTCAGCCCCTTTCCAAGAGGAGCTAACATTCCCAATTTGTGGAGGTAGGAGGCCTTTAGGACAAAATAAATAAAGGGAAGGCAGCCAGAACTCACTTTGCTGTTGGTCTCATGCTGGGCTCAATCTGTAGCATCATTAATACAATTGGAAAGAAAGGCAAATAGCTGCTCTCTCCATCCTGTATTAGTGCCAGGACTCCCTCCAGACAGCTGCTGTCCCCTCTGATATCCTGCAGCAGGGGAGTTGTCTCTTCTGCCTGGAAAGAGCACAGCATCACAGAGCTCTCACACTCTCATTTACAGATACCCTGGTGGGCACAGGACCTTTTAAACCCCCAATAAAACACCATTACACACATTCAGAACAAAGCAGGTCATCATATCAAGGAGGACACAGCCCAGAGACCAGATGTCTGATTTCTCAGTAAAAGAGAATCCAAATGTTTCTGGAGCCATCCAACACTTGCTGTCTGTAGAAATAGGAATCACATGGTGATGTTGCTGATATTGTGCTTCCAAAGACTACAAAACACACTATAACTAATAAACAATTTTCTAAGATGATCCTGAGTAGGTATAAAGCTAAAAAGGATTCCAACTGTATTGGTTGCAGAGCTCAGACTCACAGACACAGCTATAATTTTCACTTGTGAACACAATTAATGCTGCAGGCAACTGCCTGTGAAAATCCTATTTAGAAGACAAATAGTCTAATGCAGAGAAAGGAGAGGGAAGACAACTTTTTCCTCTTTCCTAATTTTTCTCTGAGGACTGAAAATATCCACCACAACTGAATCTTTTAAAAATACAGTAAGAAAAAAAAAAAGGCAGAACAAATATCTACTTTCTTCCACTCTTATTTTCCATTTCAGCTCATCTTTCATAAGTGTTTCAGTACTGAAGTCACTAAGCATGAAGGATGTTTCACCAGTCACAAGGATGTTTGATGGCTTGAGATTTCTGCAACACAAATATTTTCTGTCAGCCTGTGAAATTAGAGTTTAATGACACATAACTACAGATTCCCTGCAGCTTTAACTCTCAGAAGAGTTGGTTTGTTTTTCATAGTGGGGGGGTTTTTTTTGAGGGAGGGAATTGGTTTGATGGTTTTTTTTAAAAAAGACAAGTGATAATCCACCAAAATACAATTATTTTCTTCTTTAAATGCTTTAAAATTTGTGATTGTGACACAAATTGATCTGAGCATGAAATGCAAGGGTTGTCTCTTATTCAGATACACAAAGTAAACTTTGTCTATCACAGCAACCAAAATGTGAGCATTAACAGAGATGATTAACAGCAATTTTTAGCATATTCAAAAGAACAAGAGATAATATCTCAGTCAAATGGGTATTCCAGAAAAAACTCAAGCAATAGCTCACTTCAGAAGTCAAAAAACCTAATCTAAAGTCTGGAAATTCTACCCCCTACTTCTCCTTTTGGAAGAGCAAAATTTCCTGCCTCTGAGCACTGTGCTGAACCAACTGCAAAGAACAAGGGCCTGTCAGACAAAGAGGATGAGATTTCTGCTCACCTGTGCAAAATATTTAATCTGTGTATGTAAAACAAAGCATCCACCATCTGTCCCAGGAACTTCTGAACCACCTGTGGAGGGGAATAGACATGAAAGTGTAACACAAACAGAATAACTTTCAAATATCTTTCGGAAAAGAGTTCCCAAAACCACCCTCCTGTGCTTTGAAGACTTTAGGGAGGATTTTCAGAAAGGAGGAACACTATAAAAGCACCGAGTCTCTCAGTTCAAACAGGTGCCTCTTCTGTACTTTTTACCATGTCTGTTATCTTTTCCGACTTTTGCCTTTTTTCCTTGATTACAGCTGCAAGATCTCCTTGGCCTGAGTGCTGCATTACCAGGCAGAGGAACAGAGATGAGACCTGTAATAAAACATTGCACCAAAATTGCTTCATTGGTTGCAGTTAAGAAAGACAAAACCAAACTGGTGGGTGTGATGTTCACCAGTACCAAAGTATTCTCTTGTTCTCTCACAGAGGAGACAATATTTAATTTCTTTCATTAAAAAGATAGTGTGTTCATTGTTTTAGCAAATAAAACAAATCACCACTATCAAGCATCTTATCTGAAGTTGTATGGGATGATTCAAATCAATTATACATCAAAAAAATCATCAAAGATTTGGTCTAAGCATTGAAGAAAATCTGCAAATAAGTCAGGGCTTTCAGCTCCTTATGGTCTCCCGCAGAAGGGTTTTCATGCAGGCATGAAAATCAGAATTGCACACCAATTCCCATCAGAATCTGGGAGTCTGCCATGTGATGGACTCCACTCCATAGATATTCACAGCTTTTTAGTGTGTTTATTCAGGAGTTAAAGAAATCAGGCTTGTTTCCAACCAAATAACCTTTCTTTTTTAGCATCTCACACCAATGACCCCAAATTTAAATGTCCAACTACACTCATGTGCCTACAACATAAACCACATGATCCAGTTTAACCAATCCTATTCCATTCTCACCTCATCATTCCAAGTCACAAACAATTCCTTATAAGTACAGACGTTTGAATGATGAAGTTTTAGCAAATCCATTGCCTGCAGAGAATAAAAAAAGATAAAATAGAGAGACAGCTTTCTCTAGCTTCACAGTCCTTCCCTTTAACAGGACCTTAAATAACACCCTAAGCCAGTTCCTCACTTGCTCATGCCACATTTCTGATCAAATTCTTCCAAAGTGCCAGCTCTGTTAAATATTTGCATCCACAAGTGTGGAATGAAGGAAAATATTTCACTCAGACTCTACTGTGTTGCAACAGCTTTGTGAGATTCAAGGATATAAACTGATCCACACAGAGATGATGTGTGAACAACCCCCTTCTTCAGTTCCTAACATCCAAACCTGAAAACACTACTTAGAATATGTCAGGATGATTTTTCAAGTGCAGCCATTATTTCCTGTAACCTCCATGCAAGCTTGAACCTCAGAAAATATAATGACATGAGAGATGTTTATCTCCTTGGAGGTGGTTTCCGTGTAGGGCTCTAAACAAATCCTAATCACTTCGGCAAATTTGCTGATTGTGTGGAAGGAAAAAAGAATTCAGGTTCCTGTAGCTGTGTTTGTGGCTGTGCAGACACAACAGAAATACTAAAAAGAGCCACACTCCCAGGTGGCACAACTGCATTTATTTCAATATTTATCTCAATAGGCATCAGCAGAAAAATTGGATCAAATTTTATTGGTAATGCTAGATTTGGTACAGAAAGAGATCACCTCTCTGAGCAGGATGAAACATCTGCACAGAGGTGTAGTCTCCCTCCTTTCCAACTCCAGATGCTGTGCATACCGGGCATGGTGAGACTCACCCATCATGTGCTATTTCACATATTTTATTAAAACAATTTTTGGTATTTTAAGAGTATTTCTGATGCTTCTTATTCAAGGCATTGTAACAAGCCTGCACCCAAAAAGAAGTACATCAAAAGAAGAAAACCAGTCAAATCATTCACATTTTAAAAGTCCAACTCTGAGAAATTAACATATCATGAAATATGTTATCTAGACATTGAGTTATTAATAATAAACTATAAACAGACCAAGGTTCTCCTTCAGCTTAAAGGCCAAAAGGATGAGTTTGTCTCTTTGTCTTCACAAAACAAAAGCTCTGAGAAAGGACTATCCTCTGAGAAGAGCTGCCCATTTGAATTTACATATCCAAAAATAACAACAATTAATACAAAACCCTGGCCTGAGCCCAAGCAGAGGGCAGAGAGCACACCCCACAAATAGTCCTACCTGATTTACTTATTGTTTACTCAGCTAACCCTTGTAAATAAGAGACTTGGTTCTATAAGACTTTGGTCTTTGTAAGTGAAGTAGTAAAGAAAAGACTGCACCAATACCTCCTTCAAGGCCTCATTTGCTTGGTGTTGGTCAATGCATTCAACCTGCACCAAAAGAAACACAGGGATGAGACTGTAGCAGAAACACATGGGAACTTCAAGCCAGAACAATTTTGTCAATGTGACTGGCCTGCAAATTCTGTGTGATGTGACATAAATTTTCAATGATAGCTCAAATCCCTAATGTTTAGAGCAGTCTTGGTGTCAGGAGAGGAGTAAAACAGAGCTGTAAATGAGTGTGTGCCACAGCCAGTGCTTCTGCACTGTCAGGGTAGCAGTGGGCTGAGGTGAGGACACACCGAGGGGACCTAAATGGGCTGCTGCCCTTTCCCCACTTTGAGCTTCAACATTCCAGTAAACTGACCCGAATCTCCCATTTCCCAAAAAGCAGCACAGTAAGGTGTAAGCCTACTCTCACCCCGCAGCTGAGCTGCCCAACATGTGTGTCTTGCTACCATCAGAAGTGCTCATGGAGATGACAAACATGCCAAACTCTTGTTTTCCTAGCAACCACCTCCTCACCTGCTTTATTGCATATTTCTTCTGGGCCCCCTCGTCTGTGCTCAGCTGAGCTGCCAGCATCGTGCCCAGTGCCCCGGGCTGGAGCTGCTCCAGCACCTGCGGGCACAGGAGACACCCACAGGACCCGCTCAGCCGCAGGGGCAGAACAAGAGAGGCAGAAAACCCCTTCCACCCCCTTCCCCACAGACACCCCCACGCAGGGCACACCTCCAGCTCCCCGTGGCAGGGCCATGGGCATCCCTATCCACACCCCAACTCCTGACAGGGGTACAGGACTTCCCTCCTCTCCCCTCCAGGGCATTCCTCGTGCTGAGAGCACCCCCGGGACCATCCCCACCCCCTCCCCATGGTTGTGTGCTGCTCCCAGGGGTACCCACACCCCTACCCAGGGCCATGCACTCCACGTACACCCCCTCAGCATCACCTACACCCCCATGGCCACTTACACTCAGGGTTGTGTCCTGTCTCCAGGGGTACCCACACCCCATCCCTTGGCCACAGAGCCCTCTCCAGGGCCATGCACCCCCCCTACACCCCTCCAGCACCATTTAACCCACTCAGGGCCACTCACACCATGTCTCCAGGGGTACCTGTACCTACAGCCCCTGTCCTGGTCACTGACCCTCCTCAGGGCCATGTATCCCCGTACACCCCTCCAGCACCACCTACACCCCCACAACGCGGCAGCCGCCCCCTTGTTGCCGGGCAGAGCCTGACCCTGGCGGCAGCACCTCGTATTTCTCCATGAGGGGACAAAGCCCGGCCTCCCGCCCGGGACTGCGGCCGTGAGGGCCTGAGGGACCCCTCCACACACGAGCGGGGCCAAGAGCGCGGCCCCTTTAAGAGCGGCGAGGGGCGTGTCGGGGGCGCGTCCCGGCGGGGAAGCCCCGCCCCCCGCGCGCCGACGCGGCGGCGCCTTCAAGGCCCGGCCCGTCCGACGTGGCAGCGCCTGCACCGAGCGCGGCCCGGCCCCGCCACCGCCCCGCCCGCCCAGAGCCAGCCCGGGCCCCGCCATGGGCCACAACGACATCATGAACACCGCCGAGGACTTCGCCGACCAGGTGGGTGCCCGCCGGCCTCGCCTCCCCGCGCCGGCCCGGCGGCCTTTGTGCGCCGGGGCCACGCTGAGGGGCCCGGCGGAGCCAGGCCGGGATGGCGGCGAGGTCGCCGCCGCCTGGGGGCCGCGCTGTGGCGGGGCTGTGCGTTTATGGAATCATAGAGCCGTGGAGTGGTTTGGGCTAGAAGGGATCCTAAAGATCGTCTCGTTCTATCCTCTGCCATGGGCAGGGACACTTTCCACTATCCCAGGTCGCTCCAAGCCGCGTCCAACCTGGCCTTGGACACTTCCAGGGATGGGGCAGCCACAGCTTCTCTGGGCAACCTGTGCCAGGGCCTCACCACCCTCACAGGGAGGATTTTCTTTCCAACATCCAACCTAAATGTCCACTCTTTCGATTTGTACCCATTCTCTTTTGCCTTCTCACTAGATGCTCTTGAAAGTAGTTCGTTTCCATCTTTCCTGTAAGTTCCCTTTAAGGTGGAACTTCCCTTCCTGCGAGTTTCCTGTAAGTTCCCTCCGAGGGGACCCCGGGCCCGGCTCCCACGGCCGCAGGCCCAGCGGCCGCCCCTGCCCTCGAGTGAGCGCGGCGGCTGCGCCCGAGCCTTGCGTGCAGCGAGTTCTCCTCGGGGACGGGGCTTCTCCAGGGAGGGATTGAGTAGAAGGAGAGCAGGAGCCGTCCCGGCTGTGAATAGGGCACAAAGGGGTGTGGGGAACCGGGGTGAGCTGGCAGGGACGGGAAAGTGAGCGGGTTATCCAACCTGGCAGGGTTAGATGGGATATTAGGGAGAAATTCTTCCTTGTGAAGGTGGTGAGGCCCTGGCACAGGTTTCCCAGAGAAGCTGTGGCTGCCCCATCCCTGGAAGTGTCCTAGGCCAGGTTGGACAGAGCTTGGAGCAACCTGGGATAGTGGAAGGTGTCCCTGCCCACAGCAGGGAGTGAAACAAGATGAGCTTTAAGGTCCCTTCCAACCCAAACGATTCTATGATTCCACGAAACCCTGGCTCATGTGTGGAAACCCGAACTGGAAAAGGCTGATCAGCACCGTGGTGCTGTGCTCAGGACTGGGGCAAAAGGAAAGCAAACAAACCAATGTTGTCTTGTAAACCTTCTTACGTTTATTTTAGTGGAGGCCCATAGTGATTTCTCTGTTAAATAGAAGTTTGTGATCTCTTACAACAGAAATATTTTGAGTGTAAGTAGTTGCTGCGCTGGGGATGGTATTGGAAAGATCTTCACAGTCATGGTGATTCATCTAATTGACAATAAGAGGCAGCATCTAATCATATTCAGCAAATTGGCTGGAAAATTTGATTCTGCCTGGTTCTACAACTGCTCTGGTTTAGTGTGAGTTGTGTGGTGCACAATAACACGTCACAGCTCTGAGGGGGCTGTGCTGCCTCTGTGTCTTTCACTGATTTCAGTGGGAAAACCTGTTCTGCACTTCCTCCCCACCCCCAGATGGAAGAAGGAAGGCTCGATTTAGAGACAGAGCTTCTTGTGGTTTGTGGAATACTCAGTTTAAGGGGTGTCTGGATTATCTTGGTCATTCTCTGTTTACCTTGTCCTCTTGCTCCTTTTAGAGGAGAAAGTGAACTATCACTGCAGTGTTCACATTACTTGCCAAAATTTGCAACACTTGTCCTGACCTTTTTATAACACCTCTCTATTTATTCCTGTGGGGTTATTTCTAGATGTCCTTAACACCCCTTTTTTCACACTGCTGAAAGCTCTTTTGTCCAGCTCAAATGTAGTTTGCCTCCTCCTGAAGTGAGTTTTAAATGGCACAAATCTGCTTGGGTTTGGCCACATCCTATTTAAAGATGAATCTTTCTTTTAGCTGCAGAATTTGGGGTGTTTGCTAGACTTAACCATCAGATTGCAAAACAATTTTTATGGTGTTCTGAGTAATAACTCTTGTGATAATTCTACCTCCCAGTAGCTGTCTTGTAGCTCAGTCAGACCCTTTCAGTACTGTCTGTGCTGCTGCTTAAACTCAGTATCACACCAGTGCAGGAGTTGCTAAACACTAACCTTTGGTATACATTGTGAAGTTAACGCTTGGCATTACAGGGAGCTGTTAGTTCATCTTGGATTTTAAAAAGTATTTGGAACACTTGGACTGAAATTGTGTTGAAATTCCCCTGGTGGAGGCTGGACAATGGCTGTTCTGGGAGCTGACTGCATTCTCAGTGACACACTTGCCTTTTCCACTCCCTGTACTAGTCCTTAACACATAATGAGTCTTAATTTCTGTAGCATAAAAACCCTGTGGGAAAATGTTATAGCTAATTCCATGGCTTATCAGTAAATCCTGAATGTCTCCTACAAAAGCAAGAACAATCTGTTCCTTAAATTCAAACAGCAGACCTTAGCTTTTCTCAGATACTGTAATTTCCCTTTGAATTAGCAAATTATGCCCTAGATGCCAAGATACTCAGCAGTAATAAGTGGCTCTTAATCCAGAGGTGAACTAGTGCACTGTCTGACAGGCAGCTAAGCTTGCCAGCCAGCCAGTTGTCAGTGAAAGGGGTTGTCCTACTTCTCCCAAGGCTACATTCCCCTTTTCTCTCTCACCAGCACTTTTGTCATTGAACTGGGGAGCTGAACTGGCAGGGAAAAAAAATTACGAGGGTTTTTTTTTCACTTGGTTCAGTTATCTTCGTGTTTAGGTCAAGTGAGCAGCGATGCTGGGAATGGGATTGCTGGTAATAGGCTGCTCTGAGCTGTTAGGAATTCCTAAGGACTGCAGTGGAGGAGACACTGTAACACTAGCCCAGTGTTTTTAATTAAATAATTTACATACTCAGAAATTAAGCCCTTTTTTAGTGCTTCTTGTTAAAATATTACATGGCAATCCCTTCAGTGCAGTCACCATGGACTGAAAATAGCTGTATCTGGGGCCTGCATGGAGTGTTTAGGATTGTCTCTCCTTTGTAATCCCTTCCTAAGACGGAGCAGATCTCGGGCAACTCTTTTAGTGTCTGTAATAATCTTTAGGAATGTGGGTGCTTGGTATTTCTGCTGTTTGAAAAAAAAATTCATGGACAAAAATGCAGGGAGACTATTGAGTCATTGTACAGCAGTGAGAGGGCTGCAAGGGAGATCCAGACTGGGGGAGTTTATTTAATTTGCCAAGATAAATGCTGATGCATCTTGTTCAGAGGATTCTGACAGAGAATCATAGACTGGTTTGGATTGGAAGGGACCTTAAAGCTCCTCTGGTTCCAACTCCCTGCCATGGGCAGGGACACCTTCCACTATCCCAGGTTGCTCCAAGCCCTGTCCAGCCTGGCCTTGGGTTGGGATGGGGATGGGGCAGTCACAGCTTCTCTGGGCAACCTGTGCCAGGACCTCATCACCCTCACAGGGAAGAATTCTTTCCTAATATCTAACCTACATTTCCCCTCTTTCAGTTTGAACCCATTATTCCTTGTCCTCAATATCCTATTTTGCAGAAAATGGAAGGGAGAAGAAAACATTTCATTGTTAGTCTGAACTTTATGTGTGTTCTATTAAAAAACCTGAATTTGGAAATGTTCTCTAGAATTTAGTCATGACAGTGCACTGATTGTTTATCCTTATAAGCCAAATAGCCTATTCTGGTTAGGTTGGGGAAGACACTTCCTGTGAAGAGTGATACTAAAATGCAATAAATGACTAACAATCCTATTTTAAAGGTTTCATTAATAAATAGCCTTTTAGAAAAGGGAATTGGTATAAAGCACACTTTAGAAGTGAAAAGCATTGAGAAATCTTCCTGCAATTAAAAACCTGATTAATATTGCTGGCAATGCTCTAGTGGATCAGAGCCCTCTTCCTGCCTTTGGAAATAGGCAGGAAAGCCTGTTCCCAGTTTTTACAATACTTTGTAGACATTGGGCTAATAAATATGACAGGTGTTGCTGTCCCTGTGATTTTTGGGTGGGATCTCTTTAAGTGAATATATCCAGGTTGGTGAAAGGAAGTGATTTTTCTCTCTGCCACTGGATTGAGCATCCTCTTCTAGGAAAGATCAGTGGTTTCCCAGGCTGCTGTTCTCCAGGACAAAGCAATCCCTTAAAAGTAGACAAGATATTTGGGATATGCCTTATCAGAAGCTCTAGACTAATAATGCTGTGCAGCTCAGGAGGGTTTCTGTGTAGATGAGCAGACTCTGTTCTTCACCATCATCAGAACTTCCCTGATCCAAGAATACACAAGTGTGCACACAGGAAAAGGCTTCTTTGCTTGGACAGAACATACCAGCAAAAATTCCCAACTCCTGTCCATGTATTGGACTTACAATACCTGTAATTATGCCACAGTATGTACACTCTTAACAAAACAAGAGCAGGCTTTTCAGCAAATTGAAACTATTGGAGATGGGGTCAAAATGAGTCACGTTATTGCCTCTCTTTTGGTAAGGCCTTTATGGGTTTTAGTATTTCAATCTTCCTTTTGAAAAATGGGGTTTGAGCACAACTTTGATTAAGGGGTGCCTGGATCTTCTTGTACATCTTTGCTTGTTAAAGGAGCATTTAAATCTATCTTTGCCTTTCTAATCCCATTAGAGGGGGAAGTGGCCACACAAAGCCCCTCTGGCGTATGTCAGAGACTTGGCTGCCAACACAGAACCAGCTGTTCTTCTTTAAAATAGCTTTATTTAGCATTCTCTTGTCTTTTTTCACAATGTTTCACCTCTTCCAGGGAGACAGTACCTGTGGAGAGCAGTCGATGCAAAGCCCAGAGCAGAAAAAGCCTTCCAGTTCTTTGATGTGAGTTTAATGCTGCCACCTCCATCAGTCCCAAGAGTCTGGATGTGGCTGACGTGTGTTGTGCTCAGTGCAGGGTGTGTTTCAAGTCCCATTTCTTAGCTGCAGGTATTGAACTGCAGCCACCAAGTTTCCCGTGTGTGCCACTTTATCTGTGTGAATCTTAAAGGAAGTGGTCTCAGGGTGCAGCTTTTGAGCCACATGGTGCTGGTGCTTTCAGGGACAAACCCAGGGTGACTGGTGCTATTCATTCAGTCCCACTGCTGGAGCTCTCATGTTTCTTGTAATTTATTCCATCCTTATTTGAATTACTTGGGTGATTTACACCCAGATCCTCTAATTGTGAAATCACTTGATGCCTGTTACATTCTCTTCCTGTAGTTGTGGTGTAGTTCTCTTCCTTTCTCTCTGGCTCTCCTGGTTCCTTTGGCTTGGATTTTTGTTCCCACAGTCTATTTCTGAAGCTTATTTGAGCTTGCTCTGTGCAGGGGGTTCAACTTGAGTGTAGCTCAGTAACTGCAGCTCCAGGAGCTGTGGGTGTCCAGGGATGATGTGGGCCATGAGGTTGCTTAGCACTGGAGCTGCTGTAGGCTGCAGCTTCTCTGACTTGTCTGGAGCCCATTGGATGTGTGCCCTCGTGTTTAATGGACAGTGTTAAATTCCCTCTGTATGCCAAGAGAACAGGTAAATGTTATGTGTCTCCTTGGATCCTTCACCTGCACTGTTCACGGTTGTTTGGTTCCAGGGAAGGGGAAGATGAGATCAGCTCCCATGACCCACTTCAAAACTGCAAAGATAAGGCCTGGAGGAAGATGTTCTCTAGTATTTGTTGCTTTTTTCAGCCTCTCCACAGCACTGTTTTTTTTCCTTTCCTTACAGATGCCCAGCACTTGTCTTCTTTCATTTCTTTCTGGACCAAAGTTGCTTGTTCTTTATCTTACAAATGACTTCTGGTTTGTAAGAACTTTATTCTTAGTATTCCTCAGCAAGTTTCCTCGACCTCACAGTGAAACCCAGGAGGGAGGAAAGCTGTAAACCAAGATGTGTGTCTCATTCAGTGAGTGACAAAGATCAGAAATTCTCTTCTGACTCATTCATCCAACTGTTGACATGGCTTAAAAAAGCCTGAAGTGGCAGCCTGGAGGCAGAGTACAGCTGCACTTAAAATACACTTGATTAAGGTGAATTTTGACCCTTAGACTCTGGATACAAGCAGTACAACAGTGCAGTTTATTCCAATATTAACTATTTAATTGAGTATTAAGCGTGTTTGCTGATTTTTTTTCTTGTGATAATCTGTAGTTGCACAGTGAGCTAGGCTTGTCATGTATGTAGCCTTTAGTATTGACTGATTCCTGCTGGCAGGAATAAACTGTCAGAAATGGCTTTTGTCTCCTTCCTGGGTGGAAGGCTCAATTAAGTAATAACCAGCGCTGCTTAGAAAACAGATTGACAGTTAAACACTTGTCATAACCCAGGGGCAGTAAGTTTTCCTGTGCACCCCCCAGCTCTATAGAACATGACCCTCTAGACCCTGTTTGGCAATTCTGGGATTTGTTCCTTTAATTATTGTAATTGCAGATTGAACTGACCAGGAGTTTGCAGGAGGAAGGGGGATGTGGGCCGAGATACATCTTTCATTCCCAAAAACTAAACCTCAGCGTCTGTTGCATGATGATATCATTTCCTTTTAACCACTACACCGAGCTGTGCCTATAAAGGTCTCTTTCCTTTCTGCAGAGGATGCTACTTTTAATGGAAGTAAAAACCTGCCTAGAGGATAGAGAGTGCAATTCCATGCAGTGATTATGTAGATCTAAGATCTGCTGCTATTTAACTACATGTACTTTGTTTTTCTGAGCTGTTGGAGGGAAGGAGCTTGGTAGAAAGCTTAGTAATGTTTTTTAATTTGTACAGAATTTGTCTGGCTCCCTGAATCCAGTTGTTCCAGGGAGGTGAGTGCCTGAGCATGTGGGTGGGAGCAGGATTGCCCTTTCAGCTCCAGCCTGATAGTTGAGCTGTAACATGAAACCCTGCGATACAGAAACTAAAACCAAGGTCAGTCGTCATTAGTGCGAGCTCCATCAAAGCACAGTTCCTGTTACACACAAAGGTGCTGCTGGATTCTGCTTTTTTCCAAGTCCTTCTCCAAAATGCTCTTTGGATGGAGCATGACAACAGGTTTCCCGCACTGCTCCCAGGTGTTCTCAAAGTGGAATGGAGAAGCATTTCATTAAATCCACGTCCCAGCTTTCTCTCTGCATGTCGATGACCCTGAGTGCATGAGAACTGCTGACCTCAGAGTCTGCAGAGAGCAGGGATCTGTTATTCCTGAAGTATCCCTTGTCCTGCCTTCCCTGCTAATGCCCCCGTGTGCCCGTGCAGTTCCTGAGGGTGACGAAGCAGTACCTTCCCCACGTGGCCCGACTGTGCCTCATCAGCACCTTCCTGGAGGATGGCATCCGCATGTGGTTCCAGTGGAGCGAACAGAGGGACTACATCGATGGCACGTGGAACTGTGGCTACTTCCTGGCCTCCATCTTTGTGTTCCTAAATCTCTTCGGGCAGCTGAGTAAGTGGCTCTGGGGCTGTTGGAGGTGAACGGCAGAGCACTCCAGGGTGGCTGCAGCCCTGGCTCACGCAGGCACTGTGAATCATGGAAGCGTGGGATGCCTCACTGATTTCCTAATAACCCCTGACAGCTCAGAACTGATAGTACTACATGGGCTGAATGAAAAGAACGTTTAATTGACCTGCTTCAGCCTTTCCTGGAAGCAGTTGTAGAGAATTTCTTGTGACACACTGCCTCTGAGTCAGAGATGCCAAGTATCCATCAGGACAATCTGGTTTCAGTTCTGTACATCCATCCATAAACACAGACCACACCCTGGAGTTCTTTAAGTGAAATACTCCTGTTTTCTTAAACGGGGCAATGTTGAGACTTTCTCAGCCTCCTGTTTTTATGGGCATTCATCTCCATGGCAAACTCTTGTCCTGCAGTGGGTACACTTTAGCTTGAGTGAGATGCTCGTGTCAGAAACTTTTCCAAAGCCTGGGAATCAAAATAAGCCCAGAAGGAGTGCTCTGCTGCATGTATGCTGGAGGGGGGCTCAGGGTATCAGAAATGGAGAGAGGTAAAAGCCTTTTCTGTTTATATTATGTTCCCAATTTACTGTTCTTGATTGCCAGTTTCTTCTCTTGTGTCTGGATTTAGATTTTTTGCCCTCACTTTTTTGTGTAGGGGGTCACCTTAATTTACTGTAGTTGCCAGTCCTCATGTCAAAGTGACAAAGGCCATCAGTGCTTTATGATGGAAGACTTGGGAAAGGTTTTGGTTTTTATCCTTTCAAGGAAGAGGAATACAGCATGAATGCCCTAATGGTTATCTCATGGGGAAAAAAAAAGGGGCAAATCCAAGTTCACATTCCTGCAGCAGCTATTCCAAGTGTAACTGTGTTCAATATCCCCAACTCAGGTGGCTGTATCCTGGTGCTGAGTAGGAACTTTGTGCAATATGCCTGCTTTGGACTGTTTGGAATTATAGCATTACAGGTAGGAGGCTTAAGTCTTCAGCCCTTCTAAACTGTACCTTTCAAATCTTCCCTCTTAGCCCCAGTACTACCAACATGTTTAAATATAACTTGCAGCTCTGGAATTTTTCTCTACCCTGGCTTAGTGCCAGTCCTTGATGGCATTGAACTATTTTGCTGCTTCTGTTCTCCTGATGTGCCCAATAGATCCTTGGCTGTAATTGCAATTAGTCAGCTTGAAGACATTCATTCAATACTTGACCTTGACCAATTTAGCAATTTACCTGTATGTCAGTTAATGAGCCAAATATGGGATTTGCAGTTGCTTTGGCCTTCAGCACACAGCTTTTACAAAGGACTGTTCCCATCACAAAGGATCCTAGCTAGTAGCATCCTTCCCCTACAAAACCAGTGAATTTTTGTGGGGGCTAAAGCACAAATCAAATTGTGGCTTCCATTCCCTGTTTTACATGGACTCACTGGACCACATTGATGTAATCCACCTTGTTTCCCTCGCTATATTGTATTTGTATTTGAATTCTGCTCTGGCTGATACAGACTTGAGATTGTAACAGAAATTCAGAACTGCAGTGTAATTTATATGGTGTTCTAACCTGTTTTATTCTTTGCCTAGACTATTGCATACAGCATTCTATGGGACCTGAAGTTCTTGATGAGGTAAGCCTGCTTCTGGAGGCTTTTGTGGAAACAGAATGAAAACTGATACTTGGTGACAGAGGAAATGATATTTGTACATAGTATTTACTAGAAAGATTTTACAAGTGATGCATTTACATTAAACAAGAAATGACAGCAGTTGAAAAATCAGGAGAGTCTGTGTTAAACTGTAGACAGCAGGCTCAGGAAGGGAAAGACTAATCCTGACCCACTAGGATCCAAGTGCTTCTGCTGCTAACCTTGCTGAGAGCTCAGCCAAGTGTCTACACTGGATCAGAGTTGCTTTTATTTCCTAAATGGCTAAAATAGCAACTGTGCTTCTGCATGACTGAAGCTGTTTTCTGAGAAAACTACAGCATGTGGTCACTGGGTGGTTTCTGGGATTTTAAACCTCTTAACATCTTCCCTAAGGAAAAGACAAAATTCTTAAACATGAGCTTTCCTATCAGATCCTGAGTGATGGTTTGCTGTTGCCTTCCCACCCCTCTGGGAGGAGGACAGCAGGAGAGCTGCACTCTGGGCTTACTACAGCCCTGTCAATGTGTAACTTTTTAGCAGTGCTGCTGCTCTGTTTTCTCAAAGCAACCTCTGAACTACTTTGGCATATATGGCTAAACCTGAGGTACAGAATAACTTTAATACAGCTCAGTTCGTGTTGTAACAGACACTGAAGCAACTGTGCCTGAGCTGTGGGTGCTGGACTTCCCTGGCAGGCTGTGCCTGCCTGCACAAGCTTCCATAAATCCTTGGTGTGCTCAGTGCTGCTGCTGGGGCTGGGAAGTCTGACACAGACCAGCACATCCCACGGTGCAGAGCAAGTCACTCCTCACTCACACATAGGTCCTTACTGAAGCTGTCAGATAAGACTTTACAGATATAGATCGGTGCAAGCTGTATTAAACTGTTTTTCTTTATTTTTCCTTTTTCCCCATTTCTGTAGGAATCTTGCCCTTGGGGGAGGTTTGCTGCTGCTTCTGGCTGAGTCCCGCTCGGAGGGGAAGAGCATGTTTGCTGGTGTCCCCACCATGAGGGAGAGCTCCCCAAAGCAGTACATGCAGCTGGGGGGGCGTGTGCTGCTCGTCCTCATGTTCATGACACTGCTACATTTTGATATGAACTTCTTTTCTGTAAGTATCCCAGTATAAAAGTGTGAGTTGAGCCACTAGAATGTAGTACTGGTGCCCAGATGGGCTGCAGGACCTGATCAATGCTTATTGAAATCTCTAAGTACAATACTTTAGAAAAAGTTATTAGATTATCTGTGCCACAACAGCTGAACTTATCCAAGCTCTGCTCTGATGTTGGTGTATCTATTTAAGAACTGTGTCAGTTCATGGCTTTTTCCCTTGCAGATTCTGCAGAACATTGTGGGCACAGCCCTGATTATCTTGGTGGCAATTGGCTTCAAGACTAAGCTGGCTGCCTTGACTCTGGTCATCTGGCTCTTTGGCATCAACATCTACTTCAATGCCTTCTGGACCATCCCAGCCTACAAGCCCATGCACGACTTCCTCAAATACGATTTCTTCCAGACCATGTCTGTCATTGGAGGGCTCCTCCTCGTGGTTGCACTGGGTCCCGGCGGAGTTTCCATGGATGAGAAGAAAAAAGAGTGGTAACAGGAATAGCAACACTTCTTGGGACATACTGTATTAAGTCCAGAACTGATTCTCTATGGATTCAACAAAAACTGCCAGCATTTTACACGTACATGCCCCCTTCCTATAAAAGGCACAGATGTTTTGAATTTGATTTACTGTGGCACCAGTAATACAATAGATAAAACCCTATTTCTTCAAGGAATGTTGCCTAGGCTTATTCTAACTTCCTAGATTTGGAACTAACCCAAGGAAGCTGCATTTTGCTGATGCATCAGTGAATTGCAGTAGAACAGTTGCTGTCTTGAAAGTCAGCAGTGTCTTATAATTTGAAGAAAGGTGAGCAGATACAGCTGTATCATTCAGGGTGCTGTTGGGTTGTAGCTGTAACTAAAAATGTGGATCCCCTTTTTCGCCCTCATCAAAACTGTCTTGTGCATAAGGAGTTCCATTGCTGGTTATAGCATTGCTTATAAAGGTGGAAAGCAGTATCAAAAAAACCCTCCAAAAAAATCACTGTTGTTTTGCTGCTCAGAGGCCTGTAATTCCCTTTTGTTTAGCAGGGAGAGGTCTTTCCTGCTCCTTAACAGAAGGCAAAAAGAAAACCCTGAAAGTAGTTATATCCCTTTCTAGGTAAGAAAAGGGAGAGGGTTTTCTAACATGTCCCAGTTCTGCCCTTGAGGGGAACAAGGGAGAATCCTGTATTGTTAATCATGTCTTGCTAATCAGATTTCAAGAAGGAAGTGGGGGAGATAATCCTGAAGAGACAGAATATTAGATTCTGTGAAAATTCTGTGCCAAAAGAACTCTTTATTCAACATTCTTTCTGCAAAGTTGCCCCTCCTGAATTCCCAAGAAGGGAGCCAAGTTGTGCTGCAGGATCCATAATAAAAGCTCCTTTCTGCTATTAACCAGCTTCCATCCATCTATGCCCCAAATTCATATTTGAATTGCAGGTTATTGGTGAAAATGTCTTGAGAATTACAGAAACTCCCCTTCTCTGTGCACTCAGTACTTGCCAGATGAGAGCAGTCAATCTCCTAATCTGTAGTCTTTGCTTCTTAGATTCACTTCTGTCAGTCTCTTGGCTGTAGAAGTCCCAGCTGAGTGAAGAGCTGGGTGCTGAGCTCTCCAGGACAGCCCCTTCTCTGCCCTCTCAGACCAGCCTGAGCTGTGCAGGGAGGAAATGTGGAAGTGGCCCCCACTGCCAACTCTGCAAACCGTTATAGCTGAGGAATGTGAGTGCAAAGCCTGGGCAGTGCAGAAGCAGCCAGGGATGGATCTTCCAGGGAGGAACTCCTGAGGGTGAGGGTGAGGAGAGGAAGGCCCTCTTTGGCCTCTCAGTGCCACGACCTCTGTGCCATGACCATGCTTAGTGCTGCTCAGAGGAGGCATTTTGTCCTCTTAGTCAACTAGGTGTGAACCTGTTTCACTAGATTGTGGAAGAATTCTAGACAGCATGAGCCCTACCATTACACTGATTCCTTGCACTGTTGTCTCCCTTGAGGAAGATGCTCAACTTTTTGTTCAAGGAGGAATTCAGCTAAACATCTCCAGTGGGAGCTGTTTCCCAGGGTCTCCTGATAAGGACACTTGCCTGGACAGTTCAGCTTAACGGTTGCTTTTTAGGAGAAACAGAGGCTGAAATGAAAAACAGAAGAGCACTGGTGAGTGTTAAACCAGTGATTTCATCATCTTAAGGGGAAAATAGCCTTTGTAAGGGCAAGATGTGCTGCTGCTGCAGGAAGCCAGTTGCTATCACAGAATAGTCAGGGTTGGAAGGGACCTCTGGAGATCATCTAGTCCAACCTCCCATGTCCAGGTTGATGGGAGGGGAATTCAGCATTAAGGTCAGGTCACAGATGGCTTTCTTTTCAAGTTCTGCAAGAGAAGTCTTCCCCTCAAGTGTTCCCTGTGCCTGACTCTTCCTAGCTAAACAAACTGATCCTTTGAGTCACGGATCTGCAGCACAGGAGGCTTTTACTCTTTCACTGCAGGCGTTACAACGGTTTTAGACTAATCAAGGCAGCCACTCTCAGATACCTGAACTGCTGTTGATGTTCATAGTATTTATAAATGGAATGACAGAAACTACTCCTGCAAGTAGCCCCTTAAGTTGTCTTTCTCAATTTCCTAGTGTCCTGTCTAACTAAGGAGCTGGATGACAGACTAGTCTGGAATACTGACCAGTTTCCTCTGTGAAAATCAAGTCCCCTTTCCAGCAAAAGACCCTAGAAAAGGAACTGATGCTGTCCCCTGCAGCAGGAATACTTCAGTATTCCAGGGGCACAGTTAGGTGGAGGGCATTATCTGATACTTCTAGGCAGCACAATGTGCAGACTTACTAACTGTGAGTCCTGATGCAGAAGATTCTGGTTTCCTACATACACTGCTGTACTTGTGCATCTCCCAGAATTACAGTGACCTCTCCCCATGGCTGAGAAGCTCTCACAAGCAGGATGTCAGCTACCAATTGGCTCTGCAAAGTGTTCTGGAATTCATTCTGAATATATTTTTGCTTTCTATGTGGAAAAAGAAATAAGTATAAATTCTCATTTTATGCTGTATTTTGTACCTTAGTTGTGTTTGAAAATGTTTTGATTTTTGAAAACAATCAAAATAAAACGATGGCATCTTTGTATCCACTTGGCGTGTGTGGCTGGTGCTGCTCCACTGCTGAGCTCCCTGGAGAAGCTGGTCAGGACCTGCTGTGCTCTCCTGACTACCAAAATTCAGCTTTCTGTAAAAAGCTGGGCTGTCTGGACTTGACTGAAGCAGACATCCCTCCCCTGGTGTGGGGGTGGCTTGAAGCTCTTTGAACACAACTTAATTCCACCCCGTTATTCCACTTAACGGGAATTGTTAAACACAGGCTTCAGGCCATGTATTTATCATAAAATTTATTTCCCATTGGTTGTTTTCTTGAAGTTTTTGGGTTTTCGATGATGGCTCTTGAATTTCTTCTTTAAAGGGCCTGCCTGTTTCTGTGGAGAAAGAAAAGTTAATCAGCTTATTTCCAACACCCAAATCCAGCCTTGCCTGAGACAGCTTAAAGACCAACTGAGTGTGATCTTCTTCAACAGCCAGAATGAGCCCAGCCCTGCTCATGGAGCCAGGATCCTGCAGCTCAGCAGCCCCTTCTGTGATGGGTTCATTACATATAAAGTGACAGGCTCCCTGTAGCAATGAATCCAAACTTTATCCAGCCTTAACTTTCTAGGAGTCCATTCCTCAGAGCCCATTTATGTATCTAGCACATGCCTACTTCCCAAAC
The DNA here is from genome assembly GCA_018881555.1 of Amblyornis subalaris. Lineage (NCBI taxonomy): Eukaryota > Metazoa > Chordata > Aves > Passeriformes > Ptilonorhynchidae > Amblyornis > Amblyornis subalaris. The sequence continues at coordinate 3,930,595 of JACAXG010000076.1, forward strand.
TGAGCAGGATCAGGGATGTCCTGTAAGGCAATGCCTCAAAAGGGGCAGGAAAAAGGGTCTAGAAAGACTCTGTGACTGCAAAAGCATTTAATTTGTGTTTGTGTATTGAGAGGGCAATTCTAGAACCCACAACACACGTATCAGGCTCCTTGCTGAGACACTGTGGGGCAGGATCCCACCAAAGATGAGCTGTTTGTACAGGCAGGAACATCCCTCACTCCCACAGGCACGATAAATATTGCCTGGCAGGAATTCACACCTCGGGATGCAAAGTCACTGTCTGGCACACGAAGTCTATTCTGAACAGCTTTGCACCTTCTGCTGGTTCCCAGACAGGAATAGACGGAACACCTACAGGATGGGATCCCAGCTCCACGCTCCCCTGCTGCTGCCGGCAGCGGGATGACTCCCACCTTTCCTCTCTTGTTGCCAGCTGCTCTGCTGACGTCCCTCCTTCCCCCGTGCTCTCCGTTCACGTCTCCGTTCTGCTTGGCCCCGTCGTCCTCGCTGTCTGTCGCAAAGTCATCGCTGCCCTTTGTGGTCTCTGCAGCTGATGGTTTTTTTTCTGGGAAGAGCGCAGCTAAAACACAAAGATTTAGCTCAGAATCGGTTCCCTGTGCACACAGGCTCTGCCTCCCCTAACTTTACTTTGAAGGTGATGTGCCAAGCTTCCAGTCACCAGGCATACACGTGTCACTGCTGAAATACTTGGGCAATAAACACGCTGGTGTTTTATTGGAAATGTGCTTGATGCTCTTACAGTCCCGTTCTGGGAACTTCAGCACAGGTGGTGCCATGTGTTACATCTCTGCTCCTGCAGCAAGATGGATCTGCACCTCCAGGTATAAGTCAGTAGAACAGCCTGAGCAGTTTCTGTCAAGAACTTGCTGAGAAATGAGGAAAGTGGAGATTCCTAAAGCAGCAAATCCCAGTGGATCCTTTATCCCTTCCCTCACACCTTGCATGATCCAACTGCTTATTACTTAGTGATAGCTGCTATTTCTTATTTGGTGGTGGTAAGCTTTTCCAAAACCCAAGGACCCCCAAGTGGATGAGGTCAGGTGCCTCTGGCACACAAGCAGCAGGCAGCAGTGTAAAGAAACCAGGAGACAATTAGCCAACAAACTCCCTTCAGGACACAGATGACACCAAGGTTCTCACTCACGTGGGTACAGGTCACTCATGCTGTCATCTGTCTCCTCTCCATCCTCGTCGCTGGACTTGGGCTCCCAGAATTCCTCTTTCCTGTGAGGCTGCCTGCTCCCGTTCATTTGGTCATCAGTGTGCCGCACCCGCTGCTTCTTCTGTCTCAGGCAGGCAGGGACATACTCCACTCCTTCCCTCTGGCATTCCTCATCTAAGAGTGAGGGTTGGGCAGCACTGATCAGCTGCCCAATCCTCCCATTCCCAGCTCAAGCTTGTAGGAAATGCAACTCAAAAGTCCAGCACACTCCAACCCAAATATACATCCATCTGATCTACAGCAATACTATGGACCAGGGAAGACATCAACACAGACTGTGCTGGACACACAAACCACCCTTCCTTGGGGAGTGTAGAACTGATCCTCTCAAGGAAGGACGTTCCAAGGTATTTGGAGCCCAACTGCCCCCTACACTTGGAATCTTCCTAGTTGAGTACACATAGCAACACATCGCTGTCAATCTAAAGAAAACTGTCCCACTCACTTCACAGAGATACACTGGAATTTCAACAGCTCAGGAAGAAGATGTTTGGTTACAGCTTCAGAAAAGCTACTTACATGTTTTCAGGGCCTTCTGGTAGCGCTTCCCTTGGATGTGACGCAGGACGTGCTCTGGAAGCTTGTTGATGTGTCTGAGGGTGAGCTTGCAGAACAGCTGGTGTCTGACAGACACACAAAGAGCCAGCAACAGTTAGAGTGTGCTATAACTTCATAACTTTTCACTTCAAAGCACTGTACTCAAAGTTGATAAATACTTTATGAAGCCTTTCCCAATCTCCCAAAACCCATAAAGACTTAAGAACTTTGTAAAGCCCAACCACTTTATGTCTGAGATTGAACAAAGTGTAAAGCACAGGAAGAAGAATACATACAAATTCTTCGTGCTGGGCACTATATGAGGCTCGAACGTGCCATAGTCAAACTCTCTGGCTGCCTTTATGAGCCGCTGGTACTTCTTGCCGCTGGTGTAAGCCTGCAGCTCCGACAGGCGACACGGCAGCTCATGGCCTGTCAGCCTGCACCTCACCTGAGAAAAACATTAACGGTCAGGACGCCCAGGGGATTATCCCACTGAAACTCAGAATCAATTCGCTTGGAAAAGACCTCTGAGATCGCCGAGTTCAGCCTATGACCGAACCTTGTCAACCAGACCATGGCACTGAGTGCCACGTCCAGTCCTTCCCCAGGGATGGGGGCTCCACCACCTCCCCGGGCAACCCCTTCCAATGTCTGATCACCCTTCCCGCATCCATCCCAGGGCTGAGGAGGGCAGGGCAGACCAGGGCCTTGCTCCCCGGCCTTCCTCCGCTGGACCCGGAGTACCATCGGGTACCACCCGGCCCCGTGTCCCCACCACGACCCCTCACGGAGGCGGCCCCACCCCCTCAGGGTGCCCCCAGCCCTCACACGGCCGCACCTTGCCCGGCCCCGCGGGGCTGAGCAGCGGGTGCTGCCTCAGGAAGAGCCGCTCCGCCTCAGCCACCTCCGCGCCGGCCGCGCCGCCGCCCGGGCCCGCCGCCGCCATCGCGAGGGGCCGGGCCCGGGCGCGCTTCCCGTTCCGGGCCGCGGGCAGGGCGGGGGCAGCGGGGCCGGGCCGGGCCGGGCCGGGGCTGCCATGGCCGCGCTGGTGCTGAGAGCAGGGCCCAGGCTGCTGAGGGAGCGGCGGGGCCGGGGGAGGCTCGGGGCGGCGGGGCCGGAACGGGTAAGCCCCTCATCCTGTCCCCTCATTCTGCCCCCCTCATCCTGCCCCTTGATCCAGTCCCCTGATCCTGTCCCCTCATCCTGCCCCCTGATCCTGTCCTGTCCCCTCATTCTGTCCCCTGATCTAGTTCCTTGATCTTGTTCCCTGATCCAGTCCCCTCATCCTGTCTCCTGATCCTGTCTCCTGATCCTGTCTCCTGATCCAGTCTCTTGATCCTATCCCCTCATCCTGTTCCCTTATCCCATCCCTTCATCCTGTCCCCTCATCCTGTCCCCTGTAGGGCCCCATGTATGTCAAGAATAGATTAAACTGGTATGTATGTTTGTAGATAGTGTGGATGGAAGTTCATTTGCTGTGTAGTTATCTCTGTAACAGAAATTTTACTTTAATTTATTTGACATATATAACCTGAATTATAACCTGACCCGTAGTGTTTCACAGGCGGTTGCTCAGATGAGACTTAAATCAACGAGTAAACAAAATTTCATGCAATCATTGAGGTGACTGATACCTGAATACGAGTTTTATAAAGCAGTGACACTACAAAGGATCTTTCTTATTCTGTGTAGGTATCACATTGCTTGATCAGAAGGACGTTTTTTGGATATACCCTAACTAAGGCAGGTTCTGGTCTGGTTCAAAAGACTAAAGGTAAGAAAATATTCTGCCCTGTTTCGCCCTAATACCAAGATGTGATATTTCCTGCAGGAAATACATCCTGTTCCTCATTTTGGTTTTCTGTAGATGTTTGTTTGAGGTTCTGTAGACCACGAAGTTCTACAGCAGCTGCTGACACATCTGGAGAGGATACCTTACTGAAATGGGGCCTTTTCCTGGTCCCTCTGACCACGTTTGGTCTTGGCACATGGCAGGTACAAATAAATATTCCATTTTGTCAAGAAATGAGCACTTGAGGGCTGTCAAATTTTTTCATCTATTTAATCTAGTTCAAGCCACAGGCAGGGTGAACATTTGTTGTTATTTTACATTCCTGTTTTCCAAGTGTCCGTTTGTAAGTCTTTAAAGGAAATCTTATTTTTTTCACTTTTACTTCAGTGTAAGTATTTCCTCAAATTAAAGTCAGTATCTTCAATTATCCTGTTTGGGCCAGGTCTGATGAGAAATTTTTGACCAAGATTTTAAGGCTTGCTGGGGTTGTTACACTGCCCTGTTCTACCCTAAGGAGTTACTTTTGTGTTTGTTTACTTCCAGGTTCAGCGACGCAAGTGGAAATTAGATCTGATTGCACAACTGGCATCAAGAATCACAGCAGAGCCCATCCCTTTGACATTAGAGTATGAAAGCAGGGATGGTTTATTGTCTGCAGAACACTCACAGTGTGCTGGCAATATTAGATATGGACCCTGCACTAATGAACGGGAATGCAACGGGAATTGGGATGTGCCAGCAAATTAGAAAGAGATCCTGTTAATGTTTTTGTTTTAAGTGAAGGATAAGTCAGTGCTTTCGTATGGGATACTGTAAATGCATGGGAAAAGGATGAATCTCTGTTCAAGAGAATGTGGGATGTAATTCTTACCATTTGTAATCCTCCTGAGGAAAGAGGACATGGTAGCTATGATGTCCCAAAGGAATTGTTACTGCAACAGGGAGTCTTGGACCGACAGCAGGCCCTGCCCACGTGTGGAGCAGTTGCTTTGGATGTGAGGGAGATTTTTAAGGTCACTTGGCCACCTGCCATAACTGTCAGTAGGCTCAGTTGTTGGATTTCATGGTCTGGGATGGGAAAGAAATGCTTCCCATGGCTGGATGCACAGGCAGAGTCCACCTACTCTGTGATATCTGGGTTGCAGATATCATGGAAAAGAACTTACCTCTATTTGATTCACTGTGATAGTAGGTAAATATTAAGCCAGCTGCATATTCCGTGGGTTTGCCTTCTGCTTCTGCTTGCCACCAGGCTCTAGAGTGAACCATTAGGGAAAAGGACAATCCCACAATAAAATCTCCCGGTTTAATTTGCCTATCACAGCCATGATTTTGTTTTCGTGTTGTTCCATGCAGCCCCATGGAACTGAAGGAGCTGGAGTACAGACCTGTAAAGGTGCGGGGACATTTTGACCACTCCAAGGAGCTCTACATCCTGCCCCGCTCCCTGGTGGACCCCGAGCGGGAGGCGCGGGAAGCGGGGAGGATCACAGCCCACCCCGAGAACGGAGCCAACGTCATCACCCCCTTCTACTGCACAGAGCTCGGGTGAGTTCAGGAGAGTCCTGCTCCACGGGAGCACTCGCTGCTCCTTGGGAAAGCTGAGTCGTGGTGGTTGGGTTTGTATCAATCTCTCCTTCCTCTAAAAGGCATCTCTCACTCTGTGACATCACTGAGGCTAATTTGAAATTGTACTTAAGTTTCTTTACAATGTGAACTCACATGACAGCAAAAGTGGCAGCAAACGTGGGTTGCTTCGTTCTTAGCTCTTTATTTTTAGGCAGCAGCAGGAATAAATTTCCTTTCACTCCTGAAAAATACTCCTTTATGTAACTCTAGGGTCACGATTTTGGTCAACCGAGGATTTGTGCCCAGGAAGAAATTGAAACCGGAGACCAGGCTGAAGGGACAGGTAAGGGGGACCCAGGAAATGTGGGGCATTACTTTATGCCCTTTGGTTACCCAAAGGCACCACTGACCAATCCAGAAAGGCAGGAGCCATGTTCAGCCTCGTGGGAGGTGACTTCAGTAGTCACTTCATTTTTAAAAGACAACAAATCTTTGTTTCCCACCTTTTTGTTAAGTAAATAACATGTTTTACAAACAAGGAGCTGTTCCTGTTCTGTTTTTTTCCGTGCTGTGTTACAGCACTGCCCCACTGCAGGGAATGACCACTTCATTTATGCTCAGCCCCTTCAAGTGCCACACTTTCCTGACAGGACTGGGTGTGTCAGAATACAAAATCAGTATTGAAAGATTCCTTTTTTCTCTCTGCACCACTCCTCAGATTGAAAGTGAAATTGATCTCACAGGGGTGGTGAGGTTAACAGAAACCAGGAAACCCTTTGTGCCTGAAAATAACATTGAAAAAAACCGCTGGCACTACCGGGACCTGGAGGCCATGGCCAAGGTGACTGGTGCTGAGCCTGTCTTCATCGATGCAGATTTCAGTAAGTCACAGAGGAACCCAGCCCCACGTCCAATTTACATCACTCTCCCTTTCCCTTCGGTTCTCTTCCTGTGCTCTGCCAGCCCACTGTTTTCAAGATGACAGGGAACCTGCAAGAGAGCTGGAGAAGGGCTTTTGTCAGGAGCTGGGAGAGAGAGATAGGACATGGGGGAGTGGCTTCAAATGTCAGAAGGCAGGGTTAGATGGGATATTGGGAAGAAATTCTTCCCTGGGAGGGTGGGGAGGCCCTGGCACAGGTTGCCCAGAGAGGCTGTGGCTGCCCCATCCCTGCAAGTGTCCAAGGCCAGGTTGGACAGGGCTTGGAGCAATCTGGTCTAGTGGAAGGTGTCCCTGCCCATGCAGGGGGTGGGATGGGATAAGCTTTAAGGTCCCTTCCAACCCAAACCATTCTGTGTTTCTATGAACTTGGGAACCCCACTGCCTGGGGTAGAGCAGAATATCTTCCAGACTCATACCTTCTTCCCCTTCTAAGCACAAGGCAGACTAAAGGTTTAACTTGTCTGTGTTGTGCCTACAGGAAGCACAGTCCCAGGGGGGCCCATCGGGGGCCAGACCAGGGTGAGCCTGCGGAACGAGCACATGCAGTACATCGTCACCTGGTAAGGGACCAGCCTGGCTCACCTTCCCGGGCTTCCTGAGAGTATAAAACCATGCCTGAACGAGCCCTTAAGCTACAAAAGCCCAGTTTTAACCTAAATAGCATGTGCTAGGTGATTTGTTTGTTGCAGCTGTCTTAGGAAGGTTCAGCTAACCCTGGAAAGGTGCAAATGTTGTCATTTTCTCTCATAGGTACGGCTTGTGTGCTGCAACTTCCTTCATGTGGTACAGGAAGTTCATACAGAAGCTACCTCTGTGAGGGGAAGGCATAACGTCTCTGTGCTACAGTCAAGGGAAGACTTATGGAAGACAGGAGCCTGATCAGTCCCAAATAGCTGAAACACCTGGAATTTCAGAGCAGTGTTCAGCAAACATGCAGCTATCAAGTTGCAGACTTTAAGCAACCCCTGCAGACTGAGCTCCACCAGTGTGATCTGGCTGCAGCTTGGAAGCACTGAACTTCAACAGTAATCACAAGGACATGTATTTCTGTTGTGGTTGGTTGTTAAGCTACACCACTTTAACATCTCTACTGCTGTATTTTCCAAGAGACAAATCCAAGGGATTTTGTCAATCAGTTTCTTTGCAGTGAGTAGTCACTCCTGAAATCAGGAATGGCTCACAGCAGGTGCAGCAGAATAAAGGCCTACAGGTCTCTGCCTTGTGACTTGCATCTTGCATCTTACAGAACAGCAACACGCCTGAATCAGAGGTTACTGTGGACACTCAGGTCTAGCTGGGGAAGGCAGCCTGTGGCTTTGCAAGAGCATGATGAGGGCTGCAAAAACAAGCAGCTACCGTAGCTGGAGACTTGGTAGCCTCCACACCAGAACAAGTCAACACTCAGGAAAGAGCAGCACAGGAAGGTCTTGATTCTTCCCCCCTCAGCCTGCCTTCAGTGGAAGAGGCACTGCAGCTCTGGAAGGTTTTAACACCTTTGGTAACCCAGTCTTAAGTGGTAATGAACAGATGGAGAGCCATTTCCAATTTAGTTTGCAAAACAAAGCCAGAACTAGCCCAGCCCAACTTCATGATCCCACAGCATGTGCAGCTGAGCTGCTGCTGGGCTGGGCTGTGTTCAAGGGAGAGGAATTCTTACACAGGACTAGCAATTGAGGGCAGTTGTTGCAAGAAAAGTGATACCCAGCTCCGTGCAGCCATTTCGTCCCAGCACTATTCTGTCACTGGATGGAAGGCAAACAGAAGTACAGCAATGCCACTGTGCACTCCCTGCCTGGAACACTCCCATTAACAGAGACCACTGAAACATAGCTGGGGTTTATTATGTACAGAAAACAAGGTGCAATGCAGTACATCTTCAGCCCAGCTTAGTAGCCAGTTCTTTAGCCTTTGCTTTTTCGAGCTTCGCAATGCGAGCCACCGATTTTGGACCCAGCACGTTCCCGCCCCAGTGACGACGGATCTGCAAGGAAGGGAGAACAGGTTAGAGGCCTCATTCCATCTTTTCTATGTCACTCAATTCTGCACAAGGGAAGAGCTCCCTCAACTAGAAAATCCTACAGATTTCAGGCACTGCACTACATTTTGGGGCAGCAAAGAGGAAGAGCTTAAGATCTTTCCTCATGCGGAGTGCTGGATTCAGCTATCACGTAACTCCTAGACGTGGGGGACAGAGTTCAGCCTAGCACAAGCTGCTGCCCTCTCTACAATCCTTGCCCTTGTCACCTTACTTGGTGACAGCTTTCACATTTTACTCCATCCTCAGGTAAAGGATCTGGGTACACCATAAGCAAGTGTAGGTGTTACATGCTCAACAGACAGTAAGCTGATGTCAGTATGTCCTCTTTCTCTGGGAAATTTTTGGGAACATTAATAGTATAAAAAGACAGACAAGGCCAGGAGCAGAGGGAATCTTACCTCATCATATCTGTCATTGTAGTTGGTCTTGACAGCCTCCACGAGCTTCGCAAGGGCTCCCTTATCCTCCCTGTTGGTGACAGTTTTAGTTCCTTTAGAGCCTCAATTTAACATTTTCCATAAATATTTTGCCATAGAATTTGAGAGCTCCTAGTGGCAACCCAGTTTTTCAGGTTAAGCATAAGCATCACTTGCGAAGGGTTAACACTCAGAATCTGCACTGTTCAGACTAAGGCTAACAGTTCCACACACAGATTTTACAGTAACCTTCCTTTTGGTAAACCAAAATTATCTGCATCTTCAGGATCTGATAGAGGCATTTTTATCAGACATTAGAGGTGGTATTTTAATTTTACTACTTTAGAGAGGCCCAAGTTTGCTACCCACCTGCCCTACAGCCTGTGCTCAGGGCAGTTTGCTTTCCCAACGACAGAGGATCACGTGAGCTCCCAGAACACTTACGGGTTAACCTGGGTGAAGGCAACAGAAGTGCAGGTCTTCCTGTGGACCAGTCTCCCCAGCCTGGCTTTGCCCTTGATGATGCAGTAGGGAACTCCCATCTTGCGGCACAGGGCTGGCAGGAAAACCACCAGCTGAAAGGGAAGGGAGTGCTGTGTAACTGAGGGAGAACATCCCTTTGTCCTGTGTGCCAGCCTGGGCTGGGGCGATTGCTCAGTGTTAAAAAGCTCGTTTTGCTCTTCACTGCTGGTTCAGGTGAAGAAATTCAAAACATCATTGCAAGGGCCCAGCCTCGCTGTCATACCAGGACAACCACAATCATGCATAAGCATCCTAGTTCTGATAAACATGTATTTTTATGCATTCTCTTTCGTGCAATAAATTTGTCCTAAAATGCATTTTCGCCTTAAAACCACTTCTGACCCCACCCTACCCACAGGTAGCCTGTAACATGCTCACCTCAATGGGGTCTACATCGTGGGCAATAACTACAAGCTGAGCTTTCTTGTTCTCCACCAGAGTTGTGACAGTGTTAATACCTGAAAAACAAGTTACAGGTAAGCTTTGGTTCCACTCAGTCCATTCTCAGAGCTCTCTTACAAGCCAGCTTTGATTCCACAACTATGGAAGTTACAAAAACTTTTCACATCAGTGGCACAAAGACATTTCATGGACAATTTGCTAAAGCTCAGGGTTAAAAAGCTCGTCTGTTTTGCTCTTCACTTTGAGCTCAGGTGAAGAAATTCATACATCATTGCCATAGCTTGTCCAAGGCTGGCTGGCTGAAGAACCAGCTCTTCCACTAGCTTTCTCTCTACCCAAGTGCCACACTCCCACCTTCCATCAGCCAAGCTACAAAGTTACCTGCTCGGAGGACCGGTGGCCGCTTAGTTGGAGCATCTCCCTTTCCTGCAGCTTTCTGCTCAGCACGAGCCAGTAGCCTCTGCTTCTTCTCTTGCTTATTTTCTGGCCTGTATTTATGTGCCAGCTTCAGAAGCTGTGTAGCTGGAAGCGAACATCTACTAATTAGTTGCATGACCTGAAAATCTAAGCATTACTTTCTAAAATACTGCAGTGCATCAGCGATCTTGGTGGTTGTCATCACATTTAGGCAGCAAAAAGTGATCATCATTTGCACAATCCAAGGGAAGAGCACCTTGAGAGCCCCTATTTGCATGCACCTCCGATGGCACTGGCAGTTCCTGACTGTCTGGATGAGGGTATGCCTGTGCATTTATGGTTAGAGGTGGTGCACTGTCTGCTTTAAAGCAAGGAACATCTACAAGGGAGTTATTCTACACAGGTCCGAAGGTTTTTGCATAGACACTGCCACCTGGAAAAGACTTCCTCGTTCACAGAAAACCCCTAAATCCCTTCTTCCTTCAATGCCAGCCTGCAGGATGCTGGTTTTCCCCCAAAACTTGCACTCCCCCAGATTTTTCAAGCAATCTGTTTACACCACCCTGGGTGGTTCTACATCAAGCTGAAAGAATGGACTCCAATGGAAACAAAGTTAAGATTTAACACAGGGTTTGGGTCAGTAAATAGGAGCTTTGGTATTGTCTAAACCCCTTCTCAGGGTACACAGCAGTGATCCAAGATTTAGCCAGCAGATCTGGACAGCAGCTTGATTTTGACACCACCCTAGTCACTATTAAAGCCTCCCTAAAACGCTTCCACAGATACTCTTCAGTTTGCCTTTGTTAAGGCTTATTTTGGTTTCTTTCCCCCTTCCCTGAGGCACATCCCATTCACAACCCAAGCCAGGAAAACTTTCTGGGGCACATCCTCACCTGTCTGGCGGTCCAGAGCCTGGGTGAACTGGTTGATGGCAGGAGGCACCTTCAGGCGTTTGTAGAGGATGGACCTCTGGCGCTGCAGCCGGATGTAGCGTGGCCACTTCACAAAGCGGGTGAGGTCACGCTTGGGCTGGATATCCTGTCCTAAAAAACACAGCCTTTAGCTCAGGGCTGTCCCACATCCAGAGCAGCAGCGCAGGGACAGCACAGGAGCATCAGTGATCTTGGTGGTAATGTGTCAGCATGACCACTCAGATAGCAAATATTCTTTCACATCATCTGCACCCCGTACAAAAATGGCACTGCACAAGTCTGGAGGGATTTCCTACAGAACATGGAAAAGGGTAAGATTCATCCTGATAGGATCCTATCATGGATCCCCATAATAAAGGAGATTGAGTAAATTGTCCAATGCCACTTTCATATGGACAGCTATTAACTGCAGGCAGCAAAGCAACTGCCTTCATCACCCTCACCACTCTAAAGCAATGATTTGTTTATAATTAAGACATCTGTCCATAAAACAAAAAAACTGTGCAAGAAATATCCCAAATATCTACTTACTCACCAATGCCAAAGTTCTTGGGCCTCTTCTCAAAGAGGGGATTGACAACCTTCTTGGCCTCCTGCTTCTTGACTACAGCAGGGGCCGGTGCCACCTTCTTGCCCTTGGCCTTCTTTCCTTTCGGCTGCAAGCAAGAAACACACTCTGCCTTTTTTTGCCTCCAAAACTTGCTTCCATATAAAAGCTATCAGCCCACCCTGGAAATGCATTTATTTTCCCAGGCATCTCACCGGCCTGGTGGTCTCCCAGTCTAGCTCTGCTCTTCCCGAGAGAGCAAATACTCCGCTTTGCCTTTACCAGGTTTATGAACCTCCCCGAGAGGAACAACGATTTAACGCGTGTGTTCATCGCCTCGCCCAGCCCGGCGATCCCCGACCCCCCCATCGCGAGTTAGTGACCACTCGGATCCCACCTACCCCGGGAACCCGCTGCGGCCTAGCCGGGCTGCCCGAGCCGGGAGCAGCCGCGGGTCCTCGGCCCGGCCGGGCAGGCCTCGACGTGGCCTTCCCCCATCACCGCAAATCGGGTACGAAACACCGCTCCGCCGCCTCCCACGGCTACCGAGCACCCTCGCGACGCTTGCCCGCAGGGCCACGGCCCATCGGCGGCGGCGGATGGCGGCAGACAGCCCCGGACGGCGGCGGATGGCCCCGGCCCCCCCGCGCCGCCGCCATCACTCACCATCTTGGGCGGCGGGAGAGAAAGGCGGGACTGAGCATGCCGGGAAATATCTACGGGGCGCGAGATCTCGCGAGAGCGCGGCGGGGGGCGGGGCCGCGGGTCCGCGAGGGGAGGAGCAGCAATGGCGCAGCCGCGGGTGCTGCCCCAGAGCAAGGAGACCCTGCTGCAGTCCTACAACAAGCGCCTCAAGGACGATGTCAAGTCCATCATGGACAACTTCACCGAGATCATCAAGACGGCCAAGGTGGGCCTGAGCGGGCTCTCGCCCGCGGGAGCACCCCGGCTGCTGAGGGGAGAAGGGCGGGCGGGGTTGTGAGGAGGGGCGGGGGCCCACGAAGAAGGGGCTGTGTGCGGAGAGGGGAGGGCCTTTCACAGAATCCCCGAACGTTAAGGGCTTGAAGGGGAATTTAAAGCCCATCTCGTTCCACCCCCTGCCATGGGTGAGGACACCTTCCACCAGACCAGGTTGCTCCAAGCCCCGTCCAACCTGGCCTTGGACACTATAGGCGAATTGAACTGTAATTCACATAGAGATGTGAATTTCACATATATAATGTGTGATCTCATTTCACATATATAGGAAATTCATGCACATATTCGCATGTATATTCATATATACAATACCTTATAGTATAGTGATTGTCTATCTGGATTTTAAATACAAAAAGGTGGATTTGTGTACTTTTTTCTTCAGATTGAGGACGAAACTCAAGTCTCTCGAGCAACCCAGGGTGAACAAGATAACTACGAGATGCATGTCAGAGCTGCAAACATTGTGAGTAGCCCTGTGCTGTCCACATCTGTGGGCAGCACATCCTGCAGGGCCTGTTGGGTTCATTATTGCATCTTTAGAACACTCCCAAGGACTGCTGCTGAGAGAGTAACCTGATGTTTGGGGAAGGCTGGGTCAGAATTCTGTCAGAATCATATAATGTGGGAGTTTTTATCCAAAGTTTGGACTGAAGGAGCAGCTTGGGAGATCTTGTTTTGGAGCTGGAGCAAAGCCCTGTTCTGATGTGTGATATTTCTCCCTGCTGCAAGGTCCGAGCCGGCGAGTCCCTGATGAAGCTCGTGTCTGACCTGAAGCAGTTCCTGATCCTCAATGATTTCCCCTCTGTGAACGAGGCCATCAACCAGCGCAACCAGCAGCTGAGGAGCTTGCAGGAGGAGTGTGACAAGAAGCTGATTGCACTGCGGGATGAGATCTCCATTGACCTGTACGAGCTAGAAGAAGAATATTACTCTTCCAGGTACAAATAGGGCAGTGGACTCTGCCTTACAGCTCCAGGCCTTTTGGGGTATTTAGTCCAGACTATCGAGTAGCCCTTAGAGTATTGGTGTTGAGAATGTTCCCAAAAATTTTCACTGCTAGTTTTAATTAGGTCAAACTCTTTTTCTGCAACTAAAGCAACTGCCTTTTCCTGGTAGATACCCTACAGGGGTAAATGTCCTGGTGAAGGAGGTGTTCACAGCATCCTAGGTTTGATAGGAAATTTCCATAGGCTTCTGTCGTAACCATTAGAAAAGGAGATGAATTTCATTGGGAGAAATCCCTCTGAAGGAGCCTCTGGCTCTCTCCCTCCAGAGACCAGCTTGCTGAGTTGGGTCCTGATGTCAGATGATGTCACCACCTTGGTGGTGAGTCCTTTCACAAGTGACCTGGTCACACATTGTGCCTTTTCCTTCATAGTCCACTGCCCCCAGCTGCCTCCAGTCCTGCTGGGATGAACATTTGCAAGGAGCAAAAAAAACTTGCTGAGTTTCATTGAATTGTGATAGGATTTTCTAAGGAATGACTTATTACTGATTTGTTTGTGGGATTTTTAATATTTTTAAAAGCCTCTTACTTAGCAAACAGATTTTAGAGAATTCAGACACTTTATTTTTTTTTTCTTTTGTCATGCACTCCAGCACTTCTAGTTAATGATGCAGTGAATGAAAGCAGAAGAAAACAAGTGTAAACCTGGTTATTTTGGCTGCACTTTCCAAGCTAAGTGAAGTCAGTGCAATAATGCTAGGACTTTTAAACAAAAAGTTAAGTTTAAATTTAAAATTTCAATGACCAGGTTTTCTATGTTTGCCTTTTCCTTTTTTTCTAAAAATGCTGGATCTCTATAACCCCAGCTAAGTCAACTAAACCCATAATTGCTCAATATCTTTGAAAGTAAGGCCATTGTTTATGAGTAATATATGTATTTTAAGAGTAAAAAGAGAATAATATCACACAGCTTAGAGGTAAAAGTTTAGAGTTGTTTTTCAAACTTAACTCCGTTTTTTGAGGAGGTTGTAATGATCACAAACCCAAGCACCTGTCCAGGTGCTGATAGGTCCTTGACATAGCAGTGAGCTTATCCAACAGGATGTGGTGTGGGATAATAGTGCCCCACACGTGCCAGATGTGTTTCCCTTACCCTGTCCCCGCTGCCACCACTGTGTGTTGCTTGCTGTCACTTTTGGACTGAGAGGTTCTGACCATGCTGGCGTGGTCTGTTCACCTGCTTGGCCCCAGGTGCCACATAAAGCAACCCTTCCTGACAGAACTAACATGGAAGCACAAATGTTGGTGTACATCAAATGGAYTTGCCTTCCTGCTCTTTCTTATTGGTCCTGAGGTGAGGAAACCTGGCAACTCTGCAGAGCTGTGATCTGACACTTGTTACCATGTAGCACTTGRTCGTTTGCTTTTAGCACTTCCTCCCTTCCCGTGCTCTTTCCTGTCTTTTTCTGCACCAAAGAAATCGTGTCTGTGTAAATACAGAAACAGTAGTTTATTCAAAGTCMTTTTATAATTAGAGCACTACAATATTTTTAATGAAACCTTATTGTCTAATGTAGGGAAAAAAGRGTTTCTGTTGTGTCACAGCCATGTTTCAATGGCTGTAAACACAACAGCCTGTTTGCTCCCAGAGGGGAATTCCTTGCTGTCCTGGGAGCCCTGGGATGCCTCTCAGTTGYAGGGTCAGGTGTTTGCCAGGGTTTTTATGTGCACATGGGGCTTTTGATGAGGACCAAAAGCAGGTCCTTGAAACTAAAACCAAGGAGATTGTTCTGGAGGAATCTCTGCTTTCCTGCCCTGTGTTCAAGTAGTTTTCTAGAGCTGTCCCTCTGCACACAGACTGACTGGGTGCCTCAAGGGAGTAGTGAAGCCCCTTCCATGCCCTGAGGAACCCTCCCAGGACAGAGCAGCAGGCTGGCCAGTGCTCTTGGGGGCTGTGCAGAGCTGCTCACTGACCCTGACTTTTGAGGAGTGTTACCTGAGAGGTGGAGCTTAGACTTTGGAACTAACTGGGACAGTAGGAAAAACAGTTATGCTTCTGACACAGCTAAAATGTGGTTAGTAACTCCCCTGCCATGATGTGGTGGATGCTGTGGTCAGGTTCTCCTGGGAAATCGTGGCCTSAGGTCTGTGACAGAACAGGACTTGTAGTTCTGGTTCAGTCCTGAAGGTCTTTGTTAACTGAACCCAGCTTTGCTGTGTTGGGGGCTGATCTTCCACTAGATTTTACAGAAGCCCCAGATATAAATCCTGTATCCACTGCCTTCTCACTTCTGCAAAGCCAGCTGGGTGATGCTGCCAGAAAAGAGCTCAGCTTGCAACTAGTGCTTTGTGTGCTTGTTCCCCAAAGTGGTAACTGCAAGTCCAGCTTGCCTTCTCTCATCCTAACCCCCAGACCTGCATTTGTGTTCCATTGCTCCCTCCTCTGAGATCACAGGAGCTGTCTTGAGTGTGGGGTTAGATCTCACATGTTTCATRTTTGTGCAATTTGAACTGTCTCATATTTCTATACTTAAAATATTTCCCTAAGCATCAGTCCATACATTACAAATGTAAATAAAGCTGCAACAACAAAATCACTTGACCCATTGGGTTTGTTTTTCTCTGAATGCAAGCTGCTTTCTGCTCCAGCAGTCCCTTTGTCTTGGGTGTCTCTTGTGTGTGCAGCTCCTTCTTCTCTTTGGGATTTGTGTTGGTTTTGTTCCAGTTCCTTCCGTGTTTCTTTTAAGTTTTGGCCCTTCCACATTGTGTTTTCCTCAGAGCACATGCAAGGATTAGCTGGTTGTTTAAAAACATTAGTTTCCCACACTGCTGGTTCATCCAGCCAGCTGCTTTTAGAAGCACTGTTGGCTCAGGCTTCAGGAAAAGGCAGGAGATGTCAATAATTTATAATCAGACTGAGAAGTTTCAATAGAAGACCCAAACCTATGGAGCACTTTTTTGAAAGGGCAAGAGTGCAAATGAGTTTCTTCTTTATTATGACAGGGACAGGCCCCAAAACGATTGTGGCAGTTTTTTTGCTGAAATGAAGTTTAGAGCAGGATTTCTTTTTTTTTCCTTCACCTACGTTGCAGTCTAATTCCAAGTAAAATAATTATGGGTAAGGTCCATGTCTCACTCATATCAGTAGCAGAACTCCCATAACTGGGGTGCCAGGACTTCAGCTCGGATCTTTTCAGAGACTTGGAGTGTCTGGATTAGAATTGAGCCTCTGTTCCATTTTTTAGCAACAGTTCTGTCTCTGAAATTCCCCCAATCCTCACCAGGCCCAAGAGGTCCAGGACCAGCCCTTAAGGGGAATCTTAGGGAAGGCCAGCGTCACACGACTTGTGATGAATTCACGAACACAGACCTTACATCCAGCATTTTTTTTGCCATTTCCTTAATGCTTTGCTTCTGTCTTGCTCCCCCCACCCTTTCCATCCCTCCCCTCCTCTGTCACCTCGCCGGCTCTCTCCTCACTGGGGTTGTTTGTTCTGGAAAGCTACAGTCTGTGTGACAGCAATGACCTCCCACTGTGCGAAGCCTACTGGAGACAAGACTTTGCCACGCTGTCCCCGGAGAGCCTCTCGATGCCTCTGGCAGCTGCCGCAGCAGAGCAGAGCGTTGCCACCTCCCAGAGTTCSACCCCGTCGCACCCCCACGTGAACGGGCACGGGGCGGGCCCCGCCGAGCATTCCTGAAGATCCCGACGAGGATCCGCTGCCGCCGGCACCGCGCTGCTGGAAGTCTTCCTGCTGCTGTACTGGGCAAGCGTCTCCCGCTGCCGGGAGGAGGCACTGGAGCTGTGCTGGCAGTTTCTGCTCCCTGGGTGGCTGCAGTGCTTCCTCAGCCCAGGACCTTGCCATGAGTGTTCCCCTCTCTTAAGAGATAGAGATAAGTAGACACAAAGTGGATCGTTAATAACAAATTAGAGTCGGGTTTGCTTTAACGTGATAGTTACGTGTAGAGGTCATTAGAAGTCCAGTTTGTTTCCATGTGGGTGTTGAGAGTTGAATTTCTTTGGGATAAACTTGAGCCAGATGTGGGGGCGGTGAGTGTTTTGGGGTTTTTATGCTGCTTCCCAAGGTTATTGATATTCTGGCTGCTTTAAAGCTCTCTCAGGTTGGCATCTGACAACCTCTGGTCTACTGTAAAGAGTCTTATAGTATTTTTACACAACAGTCTTCACTGTCAAAATGCTTTACAAATTTGAACTCTTGTTTTGGGAGGAGGCTCTCAGGAGACCCTTATGGAAGAGCCATGTTCCCCCCTTGAAGGAGGAACAGGCAAACAGGGATCAGACTGAGGGATCGACAATGCCACTTGCTCAAACTCACAAAGAGAAGCAGTGACATGCTTCAGTCAGTCGATTCCTTCAGTGTTTACACAGAAATTCCTATTAACAATCTGAGCTAACGTGAAGCCAGTGTTTATGCTGGCTTTTAGTTTTGTCTAATGAAAAAATCTTGAGAGCAGTGAGGGATACTCGGTCACTCTCAGTTTCCTTCCAAAGAAACACGTTYGGTGCTTGGTCTGCAGCTGTTCAGCAGCTCGGCACATCTTCTGTCCTTTCCCTTTGTGGGGGCTCTGCCTTGGCTCGAGCTGTGCAGCCGAAAGGGAGATGCCACTGAACCGGAACACTGTCACCACAGCTCGGTGTCACAGGCACCACAGAGCYGCCAGTGCATTCCAACAACTGGGCTGAGCTTCCCCRGCTTTCTGCTGTAACATCTCATTTCTTAGGATGTGAATTTTGCTCGAAGTTTTGGGTTCTTTTTCTTCCATTCCATTTATTTTTGTAATTAGGTGATTTAATAAAACTGGCTGTTTTGTATAATTTTTAAGGCGTGTGTTTTCAGCCACGAGGCTTTGTGAAAGTGTGACGGTATGAACGCGCACATGCAMTGGGACGAGCATCCCCTTGCAGGCTGTGAAGAAAACCCTGCTCCGTGCAGCTGATCCCATACAGGGGCTGCAGCAACCATCGCTGAACCCGCCCGTGCTCTGGGGACCTCAGGCCGCGCAGGGGGAAGCTCGGTGTGCGTCCTCCACCAAAGGGAGGTTTGGCAAAGAAGGGTTGGGGAGCTCGGGCGGAGGCGAGCCGGAGGCTGCCTAATGGCTGGAAGGAACGGGGGCGAAGGGGCCGCTCCGGGAGAGCCCCGAGCACCCCCGGTGTGGCTGAGGGACCCGGTTGGTCCTCGCTGGCCGTGCCGCGCCCGCGGCAGCCCCGGCGGGGATTGCTCCGGGCCCGGCGGCCGCTCCGTGCGCCCGGCGCTGCCGTCACTTCCCGC
Source organism: Amblyornis subalaris (assembly GCA_018881555.1). Classification (NCBI taxonomy): domain Eukaryota; kingdom Metazoa; phylum Chordata; class Aves; order Passeriformes; family Ptilonorhynchidae; genus Amblyornis; species Amblyornis subalaris. The sequence continues at coordinate 3,949,168 of JACAXG010000076.1, forward strand.
CCGTCGCGCTCCATCCATCACTTCCTGCCGGGGGCTCCACGAGGAGGGGACAGCGCCTCTGGGACCCCGGCCACCCTCGGGCGGCGATGGCCAGCCTGGCCGCCCAGGACTCCTACCTGCAGGGCTTGGCCAGGAGGGCCGGCGTGCAGCACGCCCCGGAGTCGCGGAAGAGGAAATTCGGTACTGGAACTGCAGCGCTTCGGTTCTGTCCTTTCCGGCCGGTCTGTGGGAGGCTGGGCGCCACAGCCGTGCCTCCGTGGAGTGCTCGGCCCCGGGGTTGTGCCGTTTTGTAAGAAAAAAACAATCTCTGCTGAAACGCGGGGCTCCCGAGCACGTTGTGCACGTTGTACTGGGAGCCCTGGGAGTCAATGGTTTCCATTCACTGTGGTGATGGATGTGGGAGAGATGGGATTTTACTGAAGTTGCGAGGATGTTTGGTCTATTTAAATACTAAAATGTGTAATTTTTAAACATTAAGATGTGCCATTGCAATGCTGGAACTTTAGTTTTCGATAATAAGTGAATGTTATGTGTGGAAATGTAACATTGTCGTGTTTAGTGTAATTTGTTTTTGCCTCCTAGTGGCTAAGCCAGGCCAGCCCGAGGATGCAGGCAGACAGGTCAAGAAGCAGAAGAAAAAGAAGCCCAGGAAGCAAGCTGAGAAGAAGACTGCTCCTTCAGGCAAACAGGTGGTTTCTAACGCCAGCAAACCCACTCCAGCACAGAAAGCAGCCCCTCAAGCTGGAAAATCATCTCCACAGGGTGTTACACAGAACAGAAATGAGAGTTTGGCTACAGGTGAGAATTCCAGCTTTGCCGTGGTCTGATTGAAGTGACCTGGGCTGAGCTGGCTGCTTTTCAGTTGCTTCACACATGTCTAGTTTGGAAATACTGGAAAACGTTCAGCTGAATTGAGAACATCTTTGCTCATTCCCTGTGCCCCGGAAGCTTTTGCCTATGGATGTGAATTTGTGCCATCACCACTGGGTGGCTCTCTGGAAACAGTGTTTAAATTGAACTGCAGACTTTTTGTGCATGTGAGTGACTTGGGGAATTCTGCGTGGATGCAATCCCTGTCCTGCCGGGTCGGCTTCCCATTAGGACAATGAAAAGCCGGATCACAGAGAAAAGATGTCCTGAGCCTCTCTGTTTCCACAAGCTTGGGACTTGTGTTTGGCTTGCCAGGCAGCCCCGGGGCATGCCAGGATGCTGCTGGCAGTGTTGAATGATAATAGGGATAGAAAAGGGGAAATTCTAAAGAAACCAATGAAATAGAAACTCTTGGTTTGTTTGGATTTTCCGTTCCATTCACAGCATCTAAAGAGTTCCCAGAGTTTTTCCCATAGCCATAGAAAGTGCTTCTGTTTAGCTGCTGCTTTTTAAGTATTTTCATTTTCTTCCTCTCATTTTCAGGAAGTAAAAGCGAACTGAGTTCCCCTTCTGTTTCTGCAATCAATCTCTTGCGTCAGAGACTCCACGAGAAGATTAAAAAGGCTTCTGGACAGGTGTGAGAACTCCTAATGTGTATCCATATGTGTGTTTATGCACTAGAAATTCTCCCCAGCCTCTCACAAGGCTCAGGGTCTGAGCTGATTCTATCTCCTAGGGAACTGCTTGTAGGTATCGCTGACCTATGTGTCTATGGAAAAACATGTGAGAAAAGGTTGGTTCAGGCTTGGAGGAGAACATGGCTCTGGTGATTTTTAGGAAAATGCAAAGCACTGAGAGCCTGAAAGGTAACAGCCATGGGCTGTTGAGGGAGAGCAAAGGGCTTGAAATATTATTCCTGTGTTTAGTCTCTCTAACAGCTGAGCCCACAGCTTCAGGTCACAGGTGATGCTTCCTAGGAGAAGTTTGAAATCAGGAACTTGGGGACAGCTCACTTGTAATTCTGCTTTATCCCTTTAAGGCTTCTCATTCATGTCCATCCTTCTTCTTAGGATAATGCCAGAGAATTAACCCCTGCAGTCCTGGAGAAGAGGCAGCGAAGGAAGTACGAGAGAGAGAGAAAGAAGCGCCGGCGAAAGGAGTTGAAGATGAAGGCAAAAATGGAGAAGAAAGAAACTGAGGAGGTACCAGTAGAACCAGAAAACAAGAAGGAGGAGAGCAAAGCTGAGATTGTCTTTAACAGGGTTGAAGTTCACGAAGAGAATGAGTTGAACAAGATCCAGAAGAAGAAAGAGAAGAGGAAAGCAGTGAAAGGTAATATCACTCCTCTGACAGGCAAAAACTACAAGCAGCTGCTGAGCAGGCTGGAGACCAGGAAGAATAAGCTGGAGGAACTCAAGGAAAAGGACGAGAAGAAAGCTCAGGAGCTGGAGAACAAGATAAAATGGACAAATGCTCTCTACAAGGCGGAAGGGGTGAAGATCCGTGACGACGAGGAGCGTCTGAAGGAAGCCCTGAAGCGCAAGGAGAAGCGGAAAGCCCAGCGCAAGAGGCAGTGGGAGGAACGGACAGTGAGGGTGGTGGAAAAGATGCAACAGAGGCAGGACAAGCGCCAGAAGAACATCCAGAAGAAGAAGAAGGAGAGGATAGAGAAGAAGAAAGCCAGGGCCCGGAAGAAGGGCAGAGTTCTGCCAGAGGACTTGAAAAAAGCTGGGTTAAAGTGAGAGCGAGGCAGCCGGTCCTGGCATGGGGGGTTCCAGGGTGGAGTGTCCGTCTGTCACACGGGGCTGGGTGTCACTGTCCCAGAGGAGGCAGTGCCCGAGGCTGGGGGCAGCACTGTCATGGCTTCTCAGCTTCATAATACTAAAAAAACTGTTGTATGTTTGTTAATAAAGTTTTCTATCGTGAAGAAACCCTTTCTGGCTGATTTCTGATAAGAATTATTTTCSTAAAGAGGAAATGTCGCTTGCTGTCACTTCCTCTAATGGGCTGCACAGTGTGTTCCTCACGTCCCCCTGGAATGGTTTGGGATCATCCATGGCTCAGTGGGCTTGAGAGGGGGCAAAAATAAAGGAAAAGAGTGCTTAGAGCAAACAAGACATTTGTGGTTTGAATGGATTAGGAGCTGCTAAGGATGTATGTCAAACATGGGAGAAAAGTCAGAAACAGAACAGGATGTGTGTTATTTGTATATTTTAGCCGTTCTGAGCTCTGGATCTGACTATTCTAGCACTGTTCTGGTCATAGGTTGGCTCGTGGTTGTCACAGTATACAGGGAATAATGACCATATTGTAAAATTTCTTCCAGAGGAACTGTTGCTTCGCAAAGCAAAAGCACCACTCAAGATGCAGAAAATGTTAACAGTATCTCGAGGTTTTGTGCCTCTGAGTATTAAGTTGAATCCAGGAAAAAGACTATAAAAAATTACTCCTTWAGTACATGGTAGGAGTGATTGTTTACTGAAAACAAAACCCAAAGTGAGAGCAGAGGCCCTGTCCTCCAGCAGAGAGGCAGTTCRGTATCAAGTGTGCTGCAAGGTTTCCACACAGCCAAGGAACAGCTCCATCTTCTCTGTCTTCCTCAATACTGTTATATCACATGTGTGGGGTTTAATTCTTCCTTATTAAGACTCAGTTGTCCATTCTTTRCTGAAGRCATTTCTTTCTGATGCATTTGCTTAAGGAATGTACACAAGAAAAACCAACATTACTCCGAGACACCCAAACATTCTCTTCAGCCAGATGCTTGTGCCAAGAGGAAGCAAAAAGGCAAAAAGACCAAACRTGGGACTCATCTCAACACAAAGACACTGCAGGTATTGTAAAAACATTGCTTAATACAAACTTAGATTATGCCTTTGGAAARGAGAGTGCATCTTGGGTATGTTTTTCCTCCCAATCAAAAGGAAACTGGAATACATTTTCAGTTTGGGGTAATGCTGTTCACATATCTTTTAAGTTGTTTTTTCAGGATTAGATCAGTACAGACATAAACACATATACATGGATTTCTTGTGGAGCTAACATCTTTTTGGATCATCCACAGAACACACTGACTTTGGTCTCGTTGGTAGAAGGATTGACTCCAAGCCTATTTTGTGAGCAGCAGTGACATGCTCTGAGTAGTTTTATTATTTGCAGACCACAGGTGCCTGCAAGGGTTTCTTCTCTGTGCGGTTCATTAGTGCAAAATTGTATTTGGTCACTACCAATTTTGTCCTTCATTGTTGTTTATACAGAAATCCAAATGTAAACTTGAGCAGCTGTTTGCCCAGATCAGGGGAGAAAGTACAGCCTGGCCCCGGGAACATTGGTAGGAATAATCCATCCAGAAAATAAAGCAACTGTACCCCTGAGATCAGTCAAGTCTCGCTGGTGTTCTGATCTTGGCTGGTGCAAACCGACAAGTTGTTCTGAGGTCAGCGATGTTATAAACTGAGCCCGATTGAATTCTGGATTTCCTGGAGCTGTCGCATTGGAAGGAGTTACTTTTTGCCTTATCGATAACCCTGGTGAATGTGCTGAGAGTGAAATGCAGGCTGTGCGGTGCGGGATCCGTGCCAGAGCCCGGGTGACTCCGTGCTGCAGCTGTAATCTGAGACTGACAAGCGACGAGCCCGAGCTGGGGGTTTGGAGTTCACGTTCAAGCCTCGGGTGTGGCTGAACACGTTTGTGTCACGGGAGCCTGTTCAGTCCCGGAGTCCAGCAAGGAAACCTCTCCTTGGGCACAGGTGGAGCCCTCCCCGTGGATATCTTCTCTTTCTTCACGCTCTGAGCGACCCTGCGSTCACAGCTCGCCGCTTCACTTCTAGAAATCTGAAACACAGCTTCGGAAATCTGAAGCAGTTGCTCTGCAAAGAATATTTTCCACGGAACGGGCTACAAGTGAGGTATTTATCAGCTGTCCAGAATGCTTTCCAAGCAGGGCTTGAAGATAAAGTAGTGCTTTGTTCTGGGAGGTCAAGCAAGTTCATTTGGGAGTAACAGAGCTACTTTCAGCCATGTCCCTTTTAAAAAACTCTCTGAACACATTCAGGGAACCTGACTAACTATTAAAAATGCTTTATTTCTGTTTTATATTTGGTTGGAGATTCTGTCATTAGCTGCAACCACATCTATTTCATTTTTGTTTGTATTCGTGGTAAGCTGTAAAGCAGTTGAGGTAAATCTCAGTGAGATGGTTTTAGATGCAAAAGAAGTTCCAATCTCAGCTGGCTCCAGTGTCCTTGCAGGTTTGTAACACAGAAACTGAAGCAGAGGGGTGAATGCATCAGCTGTGCTCCTAATGATGTAATATTTCGAAATATGTGTATTTCTCTTCCTGAGGGATTAGATGTTTACTCTGCAAAGACACATGGAAGTACTCTACAATAGCTGAGACCACTAAAATAAGCAGAACACCCACATCTTTTTTAATTTTGCGTTAATTTTTCTGTTCAATTGGAGGGTAGCTATTAGTCTCCTTTATTCTCTCTGTTCTTTACCCTCTGTCCTTCCCCATCACCCGAGCTCTGTGCTATCAACCTCCCAATGCCATGGAGATAAGAGCACAGGGGTGGTCAGGTGCAGAAAGTGGGAATCCCCAGGAGACTGCAAAGTGGGGCTGTTTGTGTGTTCCTTTATGCTTTGGGCGGAAATTTTGAGAGGATATTTGTGCAATTGGAAAGTGGCATCAAACTGGGAGGGGCTGCAAGCACCACGGAAAACAGAATTCAGTCAGGGCTTGATGTTTTAGAAAAACAAATAGCCTGAAAATCGAGCATGTTTTCATGAAGTCAACTACAAGGTTTTTATGCTACAGACCTGGCTGGGAGAGCTTCCATAGAAAACGTGGATTGCATTTGGCTGAATGCCATCCCAGTGCTGTGTCCTTGCAAAATAGGCAAGTGTCCTGTGGGAATGTATGAACTGTGACAGCATCGCAGTTTTGGGAGGTAATCCAGCTTTGCTTTGTACTGCTGAGGGCTCAGCGGGAGAATTGGGGTTGGTTTGGCACCAGATTTCATGAGAAGAGGCTGATTGGAGAGAGTCCAGTCAGAACTGACAGAAATCATCCCACATCTTGAAGTTAGARAACTACAAARGAAGATTGAAGGAGGTCACAGAGTAGAGGAGGGAAGGAAATATCAGAGCCTTTGGGTATGGGGTGGGATTCTGCACAAAACTGAACTGCAGCAGGTKGGATCCTGGTTGGAAATTTGGAAGCTGCTGATGAGAAGGGCTTTCCTACCTGCCCTGTGTGTAACCATCCCTCAAAGAATGGCTGAAAAGCGACTGTTTGAACCCACCTCTGCACATCTGCCTGCTTTGCATGGGCTGGAAGCACCAAGCACAAGGTAGGAAACATGGCACTAAATCCTGGCATCAGTGCAGCAGCTCTTGTGACACACCTAGCACAGCAATTAGATAAAACTGGTCAAAGCAGAGAGTAACTGCTAGAGGGGGAAGGCTGTTTGCACTTCCTTCTGCATTTTTGGATCTGCAGCTTTTTGGGGCAAGAATCAAGAAGTGCTCAGCATGAATCCATGAAGAGTTTAAGTGGTGGAAGGCCTTAAGACATATGTATATATATATATGTATATATATAGTCATTAGTTTTAAGTAGGATTAGATTATCTGACAGGAAAGTGAGGGAGAAGCACCAGAGAGGATTTCTGTGTGACACAGTAAAGCGAATTAAAGAACTTTTTTGCCCTTTCTTTTTCCAGCCAAAGGAATTCAAGCAGGAAAACCACYCCTCCCTTTCCAGCTCCACTGGCACTGTCCTGTGCCTTACCAAGGGCCAGTGATGATCTCTGGGATTACTTCAGCACYCTCCAAGAAGCTCCGTGCGCCAGTTCCTCCCTCTGATATAAATGCTACCATCTCTATAAATAGAATTATAAARAGAGATTGATTTGAACTTTTAAGGTAAGGCAGCTCGGGAAAGTTGATTTTTACTGCTGTTGTAAAGGAAGTGGTTTCTTTGACTTAATCATTACCTGACACGCATTAGGATTGAGAAATGTTTCTTTGCTGGTCTCACACCTCAGTTTACCTTTCCTGCAGGCACCTTTGCAGGGAGTGCCTCCGGCAATTACTGGCCTGGGAAAGGTGGAGTTTATCAGCTCGGGTGACAACAGTGTGAGCTCATACAGGGCTGGGGTGGGAGATTTGAATCAATTGCGAAGGGTGGGGGCTTGACGTGCAAAAACTGGAATCGACAGAAAGTGGGATCAAGTCAGAAAGGCTCCCCCTGCACTACACCTGGGGTTAGAGCTGCCTGAAATGGAGAGCTCGCTCAGACACTGCCGCAGTGACCGAGTTCTTGCAGCCTTGGCCCCTTCYGTGCTCATCATTGCAGAAAGACTGAAGCTGTTGAAGACAGAACTCCTTCATCCTCCTCTGAGGAAACAATTGATATCTCTCAGAGTGAGATACAGCCAAGCTCCCTTTTTTTGTTGTTCTTTGCAGGTTGAAAGCTGCTGCAAATCAGAAGCTGCCCTTCCTTTTACTCTAGCAGACACAATTTCCAGGAAAGTGCTGGTGGGATCTCCTGTCTTTCTTGGTGTTGTTACTGCAGTTTTCCGGCGAGCATTTGCTGGTCATGTGTAAAACACCCTGTCCATATCCCGTGGTAAAACTCACAGCAGCAGGAAAACCAAGGCTGTGCATTTTATGGGAAAAGTCCCTGTTAGAGYCGTAAGAAAGAGCAGCAATTTGTGTAATAGATAAAGGAGCACTGGTAGAGGGAGAAAGCCCTAAGGGAGAGAGGAAAAAAGAGCAATTGTGTCTAAATCAGGCTGCCAACACCGTAGTGACTCACAAACAAATGCTCAAGTATAGAATATTCCAGTTATATTTCAGCTCAGGCCTTAACAGAGATGATTATCTGTCTCTTCAAACAGTCCAGACTCACTCCAGTGTCACCAGGGACAGCTTTGTAGCTGTCAAACATTGCAGCTTTCAAACACTGAGGATTTTGTGACYGAGTATTCTGACAACAGAGTGTGGCTTATAGATTCTCTTGAGCRAACTCAAACATTATTTGAAGGGAATCTGAGATCAGGCATTTCTGTTAAGTGTTAAAATATTGATTATTAAATTATTATTAATTATCCCGTGTTTATGATGTTGCCATTTGCTGTATTTTCGCCTTGTGGGTAGTTGCATTTATGCCTTAGCAGCAGGATATTATGTYAAAATGTGAACACCACTAGATCCTCCACTAATTAGTAAAGTAGACATGGTTTTAGCCAGAGTTACCTCTCAAAATCTGTGCCAGATTCTCAGGTGATCTTGGAAAACCCTGGGAAGATTTTCTTCAACATTACCTATCTTAAAATATTTTTTTGCTCTTGCAGGTTTACAACTGGGAGTGGAAAAGTGCACTACCTGCCCTACCACCTTCCTTGCCCTGAAATCTTGTGTTTTGTTTTGCGTCTGATGAATAACACAGATCGTTGTTACGATTGTTGTTCTCCACTGACAACGCAAACAGTGATTAACGAGTCACTCGCTCTTTATTTATGAGCCTATAATTACTCACTCTCTTAAAACTAAAAGCCAACAATGCTCTCTGGGCCTGCCTGCCCTGCAGGACAGCTCYGGGGAGTGAGGCTCTGTTTGTTGCGGGTCGCAGAGCCCAGGACTGAGAGGTGAAGGCTGGATTGTTATCRGTGTGTAATCACACACAGGCACAGCACACAGGGATCACGCCGCGCCGGGAGGTGTGGGTTGAGTATCCACTCACCGGGCGGAGAAACCTAAACCGGAGAGGTGAGTTGGACAGCCACAGGAGGAGCTCTGGCAGAGTTAGGAACAACCCCCGGTTCTCCTAACCGTGCTCCTCTTCTTCCCTCTGTGACCCGTGCTCTCCCCTCACCGTGGATGTGTTTGTGCCGCGGCAGCAGCCGAGCTCTGGGCCGGGAACAAACGAAGGGGAGCTGCTTCTGACAGTCCCTGCGTGCTGCAAACTGAGGGACCTGAGCCAGCCTGGGCCCCGAGAGCCCTCCCAAAGCTGCACGGGAGAGAATTCACACTGTGCAGTGACCTCACTGCCCCACTGGACCAYAGCTGGAACGTGACAGGCCACGGCTTTTCCCATCCCTTACCGTGACCTACTGCACTTGTTAAAAACAAACGATGCAAATAGAAAAAAAATATGTTTTATAGAGGCGTTTCTGATTATTTCAAACAATTATGAACCATTGTGTCTAGYCAGGTGCTTGTTTCTCTGAATGCTGTTGGAAATGTGATGTATTTCAGGTAGTTGAGCCCCCCAGGTGACCAGGAGCTGTTATGCAGGGAGTGGGGCACACGCATGACCAGTACTGACAGTCCCATGTGGATTTTGACCCCTAAACCCTGATTTACCCACAAACCTGGATTGCTGCCAGTGTCTGTCTGTCCCTGTTGTGTTGTGTGTTCTGCTCCAAAGCTGTCRCTTGTCTGGCAGCCCTGGGAGGTGTGTGCAGGTGATGCCTGACCCTGGACCAGGCAGAGCGGTGTCCACAGCAGCTGGAGCTGGATTTGGACAGCAGTCAGTGCAGCAGCAGGTCCTGAAGCCAAACCTGGTTGATATTTTAGGAAAATAACAATCCCTTTCTTTTCCCACCCCATCATGCAGCTCCATAAAASTCCAATATACAAAAGAGAAGCTAATCCAGCTTTTTCCCCAGTAACTACTGGCTTTTTATCTCCTGACCTTTAAACTGCTGTTCCTCTCTTCCAGGCATATTCATGTATTATTCAATGGATATTTCTTCCTTTTTACAGATTATTTTATCAGCAGCCAAGAGCGCTGGCGCCAAAGTAAGTTTCTTTGTTTGAACTTTGTTTCTGCTGGCTTTGGTTTGGGCACTCTGCAGCACTCCCAGTTCCACAGTCCTGGGACACACTGAGCAGGAGCTTGTTCCACGAGAATCCCAGCCCTAGGGGTGTGCCAGCAGCTCTGTGTGCTGCTCTGGGGTTGGGCTGAGTTACCGTGCACTTATTAACACACTGCTAATTCCCAATTATCCCAYTGGCACGCACACACTCTACGTGGTTGTGGCCAGGAGCTCTTTTTGRGGTGAGAGATCTGCAATATCTGTAAGACAGTGAGGAACACCTTCTGGAGCTGTGCTGGAGCTGGAAGCAGCTGCAAGAGAGCTTTGAAGCCATTTCAGGGCAAAATAAAGCAGGTGCTCTGTGTGACCCTCAGCAGTGCTTGCAGCAAACACAGGCAAGTCCCTGAGGGACACAGCCAAAGCAGGGAGTTTAAGCAGCCAGGGAAGTTTGGGGGCAGCAGCACTAAAAAGTGACTTGGACAAACTCTGTGCAGCTCGGGTTGTCACAGCCTCCTCTGGCCCTGCTCGTGTGACCTGACTTTTATCTGGAGCAGTTCACCTTCAGCAACCACATTCTTTTGCATGTTAACAAACACACCCTGTTGGTACATATATATATATATATTTTTCCCCCCTGATATTTCAACAGAATGTGCTCAGCCTGAATATTTCACTCTTCCACATTGGAATAAAAGTATGGGCTAAATCAGCTGATATATACTGGACTAAATGGGGAGAATCTTGTGGCTTTTACTGCTCTGTGTCTTCTGAAGGGAGTTCACTGGCATCAAGAGGATTCATCCATGACCAGGACTCAGTGGGAAGCTCAGGGCAGCCCTTTAAAATGAAATTTTAAAAGGCCTGCTTAGAGAAGTGGACATGCATGTTTCCTTCCCTCTCTCCCTGTATCCAAAAGAGGATAATCAACCCAGAAAGAGAACAGATCATTTGGTACATTTTCTGCAACCCAAATTCTGCTTCCTGTAAAGTTTCATCTTCTAGTCACATGCGTTGCTGCGGGAAGGAGTCAAACTGTTATTCTTGTATCCTCTCAGACTGAAAGTATTACATCTGGGTTGGAAGATCTAATTAGCTCCGCTGCCTGAACCACCGAGCTGCTCCCCACAGCTCCCCCAGTTTGGTTCTGGTGCTGTTTTGCCTTGGGACTGTGTCAGATGGGAGCCTGGCAGCCTCCGGGGCTGGCCACGTGCTGCGTGTGACAAGTCTCATTAGCAGAGGGCTCCAGCTCCTGGTCTGGAGCGAGCGTGAGCAGGCTGGGGTGAATCACACCGTGAATGACATCTCCTTTTAAAATCAAAGAGGTAAGAATGAAACACTGAAAACAAAGCAGCAAATTGAAACAGCATTGCGGAGCTGTAATAGGGCATAATCAGACTCTGCCGCATGTATATTCAGTATTTCCACTTCCCTCACAGGAGAKTAAGGATTTTTTTTCTAACTTTGTTACACATTTGAATGCTGGCTCACATACAGCATTTTAAATTATATCTGAATGCGTTGAAGCTATATATAAATACTGGAAAAATAAGCTGTCATGCTGCAAGCTGTGTTTTAATAACGCAGCGATGGGGTGTATTTCTGTAGTAATTTTCATATTATTACTTGTGTTTTAATCTGCAGCAGACTGGTAGCAAATATGCACATCTTCTCATTCTGTGAGTTCAGTGGTCATTGAACTCTCCTCTGCAGAAAAGTCCTTAAATGAGATTTTAGCAGATCCTCAGGTTTTTGCTGATGTGTTAAAGTGCTTAATTTCATCCCAGGAACTGAAATGTCCATGCTCAGTAAGCTCAAATAAGAGTGCAGGGAGAAAAAATCTGAGGCTAATACCCTTCATAGTGAGTTAGTGCTGATTCACACACTCTTCCAGCTGCCTTTTTAGTGCTTCTTTCCCATTTACTGGCCTTGAAACCAAAAGGAACAGTTACATTTCATTAACATTTCCCTTTCTTCCCCTTCAGGCGCCAGGATGTGCTGACAGTCACACCATGGCTGGCCCCCTTTGTCTGGGAAGGGACCTTCAATTCCGAGGTCCTGGACAGTGCCTCCAGGCCCCTGAACCTCACCATGGGGGTGACAGACTTTGCTGTGGGAAAGRAAGGGAAGCACTCAGTGGACACAGTTCTTGGGGTGATGCATTTCCCCTGTGGAAGGATCGTTTTGGCTTCTCTAGTCCTGAAATCTGTCCCAATCTGTAGGTTTTTGTGTCCATAATCGCACACCAGCCCACGGGGTGACAACACTTAAGGTACCTGAAGTATGGTCGGTATTTTTTAAGAATTAGCAGGTGGCTTGGGAATTAGAGCTGCAGATTGGTGCYGGCTTGGTCAAAGTGGGGATAATCCCCTTATTCCTTGTCCTCCACTACACCTATTGCATGTGTAGTGTGTGGATTCTTGCAGCAGCAGTCAGTGAACACTCTTCACTCCTTACTAACATGCCCTTTGTAATCCACCACGCATCCCAGAATAGTTTTGGTTGGAAGARACCTTAAAATTCATCTTGTTCCACCCCCTGCCATGGGCAGGGACACCTTCCACTGTCCCAGGTTGCTCCAACCCAGCCTTGAACACTCTCAAGGATGGGGCAGCCACAGCTTCTCTGGGCAACCTGTGCCAGGGCCTTCCCACCTTCACTGGGAAGAATTGCTTCCTAATATCTAATCTAGAGCTGCCCTCTAGATATTAGAGATGTTTTTCCACAGTGAATAAGAACTACAAAGAGATCCGAGACTGCCCATCTGATCCCTGCAGAGAGATCCTTCACACAACCAAACCCACTGAAATGACCTCCCACAGCACGTGCCCCACCAGGAATTTTTCTTCCTTAGTAGGAACAAACTGAGGAAGGAAMGCGTGGATAGTTCCTCCGGAGAACAGACTGCAAATGCATTTCAGCAAAGCGGAGGCGAGACTGACAAGGTTTCTACGTTCTAATGTTTGTGAATCCATCCTGCTTGAGGCTGCAGCACAACAAAAGGCATCCTAAAGGCCACTTATCCGGTGCTTGGCTGCAGATGCCTTTGCCTGCGTGTTTTCCCGAGGCCTGGCGGAAACTCAACAAGATCAAAATGGTATTTGACATTCCTGTGGAGAAGGAGAAGACCTTGAGTTTTGGTAAAGAACTTTTGATTAAAAAAATAGAAYGCTGCAGGGCAATAAATTTTCATACACTGTGATTTAAACCAACACCTTCCGTCAGCATCAGGAGGAACTTGCACTCGGAGCACGTTATCCCTGGCTAGCGTGGAGCAGGATTTCTTGGACCTTCTCAGCAGAGAGCTGGTGCCAGGAATTGCCAGTACAAGTCCTGGTCTGACAGGACAAACGGTGTGAACTCATCTAGCAGTTATCTCCCGAATTCCAATGCTTTGGAGACCCAAGTTTAGACAGAACCGGCACAGCTCAGGCCAGACTGAACTTCTTCGGCTTTATTTCAATCACAGATGTGCTCTGAACCTTTTCCCTGGGTCACACGTCTCTGTGGATCATGTAATCTTTTCCAACACAGAAAATCTGGTTTCGAGATGCTCGTGTTCCCATCCACTGCTTCAGCCCTTTCCAATTTTTCTGAGCCCTGCGAAATAAATTGGCGAGCAGCCGCTGGAGCTGACAGCACGAGCTGATGCCTTTCCAGCAAACGGGATGATTTCATTCCGTAATGAAATGCTCTGGCGAAGCCGGGAGCTCGGCGTAGAGCTGGAAGCGGGCTGGGGTTAACGTTTTCTCCCTTTGCATGTGCTGAGCAGCTGAAGCGGGCGTTCAGAGCCCGGCAGCTCCCCGGGGCGAGCACGGGGGAGCAGCCCCGGCTGTCAGCCGAGGCCACAGCGCGGGGCCGCGTGTGCCACCTCCCCCGTCACGGCGGGGCTGCCATCCACGYCGTCCCCGTCGCCTCCCGAGGCGCTGCTACCGAAGGGCTGAGCGCGTCAGTCCCCGTTCGTTCAGAGGGAGCAGGGAGAGAGGCCACGGGCGCTGCCGGGAATGGCAGAGCTCTGCGGGGAGGGGAGGAGCAGGGGGAAAGGGTGAGCGGGCTGTTTCTAAGGGAACAGTTCAGAAAAAAAAAAAAAAAAAAAAAGGAAAATAAAGAAAAGGGAAAAAAAAGGCTCGTTTGGCAGAGAGAGGAAAAATGGGGAAGAGGTGCCTGACTGTTCCTGCTTCTCCTCACATGAGAAAATTGCTGTATGGCAGCGAATCAAGTATTCAAAGCTTTAGGGCCCCACCACTGATTGCAGATGACTTAACGAGCCATTTCAGTCCTGTGTGAGCAGGCTGAAAATGGCACTTGCCACTGTCATTGCAGGCATTTCGTCTTCCAGAAGACTAATTAGAAAAGCTCTCACGGCACCCATAGTATAGATAAGGTACACAAAAYACCTCCAGCCCCAAAGCCCCAGCGGCAGCTGGGTCAGCTGATTTGTGCTTAATCCGGGAAAGGGTCTTTTCTATCACATTTTCTCCAGACTGTTCTTAGTGATGTGGTGCAGGAGGAGGATGCCCCTTTACRTAACTGAACCAGAACTGAACCCCCTGCCATCYATGTTTGGTAACCAGGCACTTCATCTAAGCCAAAATGGTGAAGAAAAATACTTACCCAAATATTTCCGGAAAGATACATTACAAACCCAGGATTAATACTGTTTCTTATTTGTAAAAGAGTTAGTGMCTCAAGGCCATGCTGAAACTCGGTTCTCATTATGCCAGTTGTTACATATGTGCATATGGATTCTTTACCAGCCAGAAGGAACTGTCCACTCCGCTCTGCACAGGACAAGCCAGATAATTTTATCTCCTGGTGTCAGTACCAGTACACGGCTGGGCTGGGCTAGATCTTGTAGAAAAGTATTCAGATTCCAAGAAAAATGTGAAATTACATAGCAGCCACCAATCCATAGATCAGCTGTGCCAATGGCCAATTCCCCTTATGCTTTAATTCTGCTGGAAATTGCTCTGTGCTTGCAGCCATAGGGCTTCATTCTGCCACATTAATTATTGAATTCCCGTGCAGATACTCATAAATCCACTACGAGAGGAAGTCCTGCAGCACAGATGATGGGTGATAGAGGGTGGCCTGCRTTTCTGGGGTACCTGTTTTGAGAAACTTCTGTGAAAGGCTTGGTCTCATCTCTGCATCCGAGCTGCCTTTTGGCCGAATCCTCAGCCCTCTGATTGACACCGTAATGGCCTGATTTGTGCTGTGCCAAACATGTTTATTTTCCCGGCAGGCCCTCAGCTTCTCCCCAGGGGAACGGCTCGCGTTGTGTGACACAGTTCTGCTCCGCGGGGCTGTGGTTCGAAGCAGCACCTACAAACTCCCTGTGCCTCCAGGGAGCAGGAGGATATCTGCAGAAAAACACCCCCTCCCCAGTGCTGTGTGGGAGACGCTCCCTGAATCAGCTCCTGCCCTCCTCTAATTAACGAAAGGCTGGACTTCTGTTGTCATCTCCTGCTGATTAATCCCCTTCCCCCACCGGCAGCAGCGAGCTTTCCTTCTCCCRGTTTAGACTGTGCAGCCTGAGGCTTGTGTGCAGTGTGGGAGCTTCACCAGGACCTGCTGTCTGATCTGCRTTCCCCACCCACACCCCGTGTGCGGTGGGGAAACTGAGGCACGCCGTAGGAAGGCAGCAGGGTGTCGCTCTCGCCTTCCTCCATCCGCCACAGGGGACAATGTTGTCTTATGTGTCCTCGTGCCAAAGAAATTTGAACTTGGAAACACAGGGGAACAGCACGAAAGTGAATCACCACACGTAAATAAATCACCAGCTGGTTTGCACTGCCTGGGGGTGTGGTTGTGTTCTCAAGGTATTTCCCACTCAARCCCTTAACCCAGCCTCGGATCAGCAGCTTGTTGCCTTCCCAAGGGCCCCTTGTTCCTTCCATCCCTTTCTGCTCGGCTGGAACAGACTCATCATTCATTGTCCCTCTAATTTAAGAACCATCTGACAGGCTGTTTCTTTCCTTCTCCCCGCTGCTGTCTTACCCAGTGCATCCACCCCCAAAGGGCAAATTTCCCTGGGGGGCGAGAAACAGAAACTTCCAGCACTGAATATGATTTGAGGTGGGGCCAGACTGTGATCTGCTCATTCTCCCCACTGACAGGACAAGAATCATTTCCACTAAGCCAGACTAGAACCCTTCTCTGCTCCTGTTTGAATTTCCCAGAACCCTCCCACAGGTGACGTTCCCTGACACTTTTGACCAGAAATGTGGCTTTGTACCTCTCTGACATGCAGTTACGCAAGGACTGGCTTCGTCAAACTTTCTGTGGGTGAGATCTGTGGCTGTGGGGCACGGAAAYGAGATGATCTTTGAGCAGAGTGGGGCGAGGAAGGATAAGAACATCAGCTGTACATTCCCTGCACAGAAGCAGCTTGTGGAGAAGCCACGTGCATCTGGCTGGCTTAATGCAGCTCAAGCAGCACGGTGGTGGAAAGGAGCTGGAAGGCTGGGARCTCCCTGCTGGAGCTGCTGGGTTCACTCTGCTGCCCTTTCTTTGTCTCACCTGTTCAGCCCGTGGCTTTCTGAGGAAGGGACTGTCTCTGCCTCTTGCTCTGTGTTTGCACAGGGACTGCTCTGGGTCGCTCAGTGGGGATTTGCTCAAAGGGCAGCTCTCAGCACCAAGCTTACTGTTTTCTCCCTTGAATCCCACCTGCTCTGCTTCACCTCCTGCCCCAGCAAGTCCCCGTGGGGTCTCAGGGGTGAAACACAGAGCAACAGCTGCTCCCCAGGTGGAGTGACAAGGACAGTGGCAGGCCACGCCGGGGCCAGCAGGAACTGGAGAAGGAGTTAYGAGAGTGGGTTGGGTTGTACTTTACTCACGGTAAATCCCCAGCCCTGTAGTTCTGCTCCACACAATCAAATAATTGAGGAATGCATCACTAGAAAAACACATCAGAAGAGTGACATTCAGATGTCTGCCTGCCCACCCGACTCCCTCCTTTCTCCACGAGYGTTGCTGTACTGACTTGACTTTTCTTGTGCTATATTTAGGTTAGACATAGATCCACCAAATGTCGCTGTTTCATGTAAACCTAGTGTAAATCCTTAGGAGTAGAAAAACAGTTTTAACCAGAAACTTCTACTCCTTGTATGCCCACCTCATCCCCCTGCTCCCCTGCTGAACCTTTAGCTAATTCAAAGCGAACCTGCCGAGTACAAATTACATTTTAAAAGTGCTTCATTCTGGTGTGGTTTTTGGTGAGTTTTGCCAGCAGCAAATTACATAGTTCTAGACCTTTTGAAGTATGTGTTTTTCTCACTGTTGAGCGCTGACACCGTTACTATAATTAGAATGATGTTGCTCTGTAGCAGCATCCAGTGCCAGCAGAGCCAGATCCCTGGCAGCACCTTTTCCTTTCCTGGCTGCGCTCCCCAGGCAGAGCTGCTGGTTCAGCTGGCCTGGAGCCACGGAGGAGCAGGACAGTCAGGAGCGATGGGCTGAGCCTTGTCGCTCATTCCCTCCGTGACCCTGGGAAAAGGGGGGTGGCTGCTGGGGTCGGCGCGGGGTGTTGGTGCCCAGGACCAGCCCTGCAGCTGCCGGGAGCACTCGGCCGCGGACTGACGCAGCCTTCTCCCGGCTCCTTCTCCTCCTGCCATCGCTGTAACGGGCTCGTGTCATCGGCCTCATGATGACAAACGATGGGGACYGGAGCCGCTCTGTTTCCAGGGCAACCCCGCTGCCTCCCCGGCTCCCGCTCCASAGCACGGTCCGTGCGCCCGCCGCTCCAGCAGCGCAGCCCCGGGGTCCCCCCGCGCCCCGTTCCGGTGCCGGGCTGAGCGGAGAGGAGCGGCCGGCGGTCGGTGTCGTGCCCTGGATCCCAGTCCCAGCCTCTCCGCCTGGAGGGGTCCGGCTGGGGACAGCCCGGGGGGACCTTGGGAGTCTCTCAGCCACGGCCCCAAGCCCTTCCCCTATTTATACCCCGCACGGGCGCGCCGCGCCGACCCCCGCTGCCCACAGCGCCCGCTCCCCGGCGGGTCCGCAAGGTGCCTTCCCCCAGCTCCTGCCACCCCCGCGGCGTCCACAGCTCCCACTCCCGGGGGGCAAAMGCAGCCGAAAAGCGGAGAGGTGCCCGGGACACCGGGTGCCCCCGGAGCGGTGCCCGTGCGCGCGATCGCGGTGCCCCCGGAGAGGTTCCCGTGCGCGCCCACGGGCGCGGCCGCCCCGCAGAGGTGCGCGGGGGTGCCCCCGCCGCAGACGCGCACCCACCCACCCGGGAACGGGGCAGCGGGGGCCGGGCGGAGCCGGGAGGGAGCCCCCGCCCTCCCGGTAGCGGCGCCCGCGCCGGTCCCGCCCCGCGTTCGGCTCTCCCGGCCGCGCTCCGCGCTCCGCGCTGGCGGCTCGGCGGGGGCGGCGGGGGCCCATGGCCGGCGCCGAGCATCGCCCCCGGCCGCCGGGCAGCGCGGCGGGGCCCTGAGCGCGGCCCCGGCACCCGCAGCGGGGCCAGCGGCTCTCGGCGCGGCGCTGGGGCTATGAGCGGGGCACGATGATGATCGACACCCAGGTGAGTGCGCCGGGCACCCGCCGGCTCGGTGCCCCCGAGCCCCCCGGGCTCGGTCCGCTCCGGCGCTGCGGGTAGGGGGGCTCAGGGCGGCCCACGCGTGTCCGCGGCGGGTGACCGATGCGTGCGCGGTGCCGGGGAGCCGGGGGGCTCCGGCGGGGGCTTGCTGGGGGTCTGTAGCTGCGGGCGCCTGTCTCTGGCTGCCTTTTGGGGTCGGGGGACGCTGTGCGTGCCAGCACCCCCGGCCCCCGGTCTGCAGCGGGGGCTTTGGCAGAGGAGCAGCGGCTTTGAGGAGGGAGGGGGGAGAAGTCTGTTTTTTAGTGCTTKTTTTTTTTTTTTTTAYGCYTTCTRTTCGCGCGATGGATAAGTGCGGCCGGTAGAAGAGGGGATGAGGGATTGGGAAGGAAAGCGAGACAGTTTGGGACAGGTCTGAGGGCGCTGCGATGCTGCAGCAGCCGCTGTGCTGCGATGCTGCTGGCAGGCTGGAGCTGCTGCGTGCTGTGCCAAGCCAGGGCCAGCTCTCCTGGCACCGCTCAGGCCAAGTGGCATCAGGAGGTCCCTTGTCTCTGCCTGGTGTGCTTATGAGGCCAAAGAAGCTAAATCGAGCCGAAGTGGACTAAAGCTCTGCACTCATAAACCCACTGGTGCTTTTGGGGCAGAGGAGGATGGAGCAAAGGCAGGAAATTTGRGGGTGGCATCGGAACGTGTCTCTGGGTTTGGTCCTGATGTTCCTCTGACTTTCTATTCCTCTTCTGATGATGTTCCCCTGCTGCTCCCATCCCTGGGAAGGGGGGATCTGTGCTGCTGCCCTTGTGGGGGTGGTAGGAAGGGAAGTGGGCAGCAATGGCTCCTGGGAGACCACGAATGAATAAAGGGAAGGGCTGATGCTGCACTGGAGGAGTGGGCTGGGATCCATTTTTGGACTGGAAAATGTGCATTCYGGAGCCGCCTCCTGCACCCTGTGGGTCTCTTTGGTCTGGGCCTCGTTCACCTTGGTCCAGCCCRATAAATAAAAGCTGAATTAGTTCTGTTGGGGGTGCGTGTGTGAGGCAGGTGCTGGTGCCAGCATGAGAGTGTGCTGGATGGTGGCATGGGCCTTTGGAAAAGGGGGTTGGCAACCAAAATACCAGAGTTTGGGTGCTGACCTTGCCAAGGGTCAAGAACAGCAGTTCTCTGCCATCATGGACTGGGAAATTCGATGCTGCTGGGAGATCCAGAAAATTATAGGTATAAGGTTGTCTAGAAAAAGAGGTCCAGAGCTCAGTTTCCCAGACTGGGGGATGTGTGTTGCATCCTGTGGAGTGTTTTGCATTGAGGTTTGTCACTTTTTTATGCTTACCCCMTTTTATATATTTATTTATGGATATATTTTGTATGGGTAAACTGAGGCATGTAGAGGTATTTGTTCCAAGCCCAGGATCCTGCGTGGGCGAAAAGCAGAGGTTGGAAATCCTGATTCCACCTGCTGAAGAGGGTGAGCCACTCTGCCTTTTAAGGGGTGCAGCTCATTGGGGTCCCGTTGTYTGTGGCTACCAGTTAAGAGGAATTTCCAGCTGCACCCGCAGCCGCACCCTGCCAGTTCTTAGGGCTGTACAGCCACATTTTTCATGCCTTGTAAATGTTTCTCTCCCTGGTTGCTAAGGGAAAGACCCACACAAACAACTGGGAAAACTGAGTGTTGCAAAGTAAACAAGCTGAGCAAACAAGGAGATTTTTTTTTTTTCAATCTGTAAGTGCTGCAGGTGTGCTGTTCCGGGTGTCCTGACGTGTGAAAGCAAAGGTTCATGTGCAAGGGTGAATTTCAAGCCTTTAAAACAGAAACCTGCACGTGAGCTGGGTCAAAAGGCGGTTTCCATTCTGAACCAAGCTCCCAGAGCTGCAGACTCATCCCCTCTCTCCCTTCCCGGCCGTTTGGGCAGGAGAAGGGAGCAGATGGTGGACGAGCAGTCGTGGGGCTGGCTGGGGGCAGGACGCAGAGTGCCCGAGCGCAGGCAAGYAGGGCTGGGGCTGGATTTGGTTTTGTCTTTCCTTTCATCTGCTCCCTGCGTCTGAAGTGACTCCAGTGGCTCGGAGTTAACCCTTGGTGTTGCTCCGCAGGGGGAGGGGGCGAGCTGGCAACAAGTGACAGCGAGTGAGGGTCCAGCTGGCAGCAGGGCCTGGGAGGCAGCAGGTGGAGAGATGCGGAGTCCCTCCCCGGCATGGTTCAGCCACTCCATCTGGAGCTCCCACTCATGCCTGTGTCTGTGTGCCTGCAGACAGGGCTGATCAGACRAGAACAGAGGATGCAGCGACTGCTGCAGGCTCCAGAATAAATCTCTGGGACGCTGTGATGATTGATCTGACATCCCATAGCTCAGTGCAGTGTATTATCTTCGAGGCCAGTTTGCTTTGAGGTGACTCTTTAAGTGAAGAAATGAGGGGCTTTCCAGGACTTTGTTTATTCTGGGCATCATTGGGGTTGTGTTTTTATCTCCTCACAGTRTTTTCACTGTGTCGTTCCCTAAATTGTGCCTGGCTGCTGGACCTCAGGAATCAGGAGTTCTGATCTCAGGTGGTGATCTCCAAAGCAATCTGCACTATCCATCAACACGGATTTTGCTTCTGATACCTTTCCCATTGCTATAGCAACCCATCTGACGAGGATGCCAGCGCGCTTTCCAGGCGGTGTGTGCAGGGAAACTGCTTCACCTGCCACCAAGCTGCCACCACGCGTGGGGCAGGGCTGGGTAGCTGGCAACCACACGCAGGTGCTGAGCCTGGAGGGGCAGAGGAGCTGCTATCAGCCCCCTCAGGCTGACCCTGCTCTCCCAGATGTCCCCACTACCTGGGGTTTCCCTGGGATATCAGGGTGATAAAGTACAGGTTGGGGAGTGCGTGGTGTCTAGTGCCAGGATCTGGGATTTCTCTCTGAAGGAGATGTTCAGGATGGTGTCAAGGAGCTCACCAAGGCTCAGTGAGTGTTAGGGGCTGTTTCCCTCTTACCCCCTCCCCTTGCCTGTGGAGAGGCTGGAAGATGGGCCTCACCTGCAGGGTGCTGATGGAGGAGGGGGGATRTTTGCCTGTTTTTGCCAAGCGAACCCATTTCCTCCTCCGTGTCCTTCACGCTCTGCAGTCACTAGATGGGCTCTGGGATATTCTCTGTTCTTCTCTGCCTCCTCATCCTGCTATCCTGCGCTTTCTGTGCAAACCAGAGGCCATCCAGCTGCGGGTGGCCTTCAGGGCAGCTGTGGGGCTGCCTTCCCATTGCCGCGGTGCCGCTGGCTCGGGGCTGGCCGGGGATGCGTTGTGCCCGGYGTGACTGTGTCAGGCTGCGCGGGCCGGCCGGGGCTGCCCCGCGCCCAGCGGGGCCGTGCAGCAGATGGCACTGTTGTTTTCCCTATGAGTTATTGCCTTGGGTTTGCCTTCCTCGGCGCTGGGAAGGGTCAGCGGTGACGGGAGCGGGGAYGTGGCCGGCGGCCGGCGCCCTGGGAAAGCCCGGCACGCCGAGCTGGGCTCTGCTGCGGGGAGCTTGGGCATTGCTCACCCAGGAGGAGCCGTGCTTGTCTTCATGGTCGTGAGGAACGTGAGCCAGCTCCATCCTCGCAGACCTCGGGTCCAATCCCAAAGCCGCYGTGGGCCCGCTGGGAGACCTCGGCAAGGCCTTGTCAATCAGCGCGTCCCTCCGATAAAAAGAAATCCCCGATCCCCGCTCCCCTTTGTGCTTGTTCCCGCTGTCTCCAGCCGGCCCATCCCCCAGCGCTCCGTGAGCAGCAGGCAAACCCGTGACCTTCCCATCAGCCGTGCCTGGCAGCGAGAGGTGCCCGTGCCGCTCTCCGGGCCGCAGCATCCGCGCCGGCGGTGACGGATCGGGAGCGTTTCCCACGTTCCCGGGGCGGTGTGGTTGCACCCGCCGTGTCACGGCCCCTGGCACCGCGCCGGCCTTCAGGGGTGGCTGTGGCAGCTGCTGGCAGCTGTTTGGGCGCTCCCGAACCAAATCCATCCCTCTCCGCCTGGCGCCGGCTGCCGCGGGACACGCCGGTGGCCGCGGAGCCTCCAGATGTCGACAGGTTTTCCCGCCGGGATTGCCCGGGTCCGGCCCGCGTGACCTGTGGCGGGGGTTCACCCGCCTGTTTTCCTGGAGGATTTGCGTTTTAAGTGGCTCGATTTCCCGGGGGACCTTTYGGCTCCCAAGGCGCCGCGGGCGCGCCTGGGCCGGGTCCCCGCGGGCGTCTCCGTGGATATTCGCCGTCTCCTCTGATATTCCCCTTCTCTGCGAGTCTTGGCCGCGGGTCAAAGACAACGTTTGTAGACACGAGCTGACGTCAAAGGCTGGGGGATCACAGAGTTTCCACTCCCTCGAGGCCCGCGAGTGCAGCGGGAGTTCATCCTCTGCTGGGATTTACAGCCCCCGGTGCTCCCGGATTTGCCTGGCTGTGCTCTGCCGTGGCCCTGAGGGGTCCTGCCTCCTGAGGTCAAAGCATCCCAGATGAGGCCCTGCACTTCCCTGTAGGGTCTATATAATAAAGAGAGGAGGAGGAGAAAAAGACRAATGAGGTGTGGCGCAGACATTGACTGCCGTGGGCTGGCCAGTGCTGCTGGGAGGCATCACTTGTGTGCCTGGAGGAGCACTCCTGGCACCCTGGAGGGGACGTGCAGGTTGCTGGCACAGCCTGGAGGTGATGCTGTGCCCGGGATTCGGGATGTGGCCGTGTGACCCTGCTCTCGTGCGGGCTGATAACGCCCTGCAGGCCCTCGCCGGTTTGTCGGGACGTCCGCCGTCCCTTTTTTATCTTTCCTCTTCCACGCAGTCCCGATCTGTTTCCCACCGCCCTGCCATAAACACCCTGCCTGGCCTGGAGGCAGGAAGCAAACCCTGCGAAGCGCCGGAGGAGCCCGGCTGGCTCCGTGCGGGCCCTCAGCACGGGATGGGGAGGTCGAGGTCGTCCCACGGTGCAGCCAGAAGGTCCCTTTGAAATCTTCAGCAGCCGCCCTGCCCTGCTCCCTTGGCCCCGCTGGCTCCGTCCCACAGCGGATTTCCCACCGTGTGTTTCCTGCCTGTCCCGCACGGACACGGCTCTTCTCCTCCCGGGGGAGGTGACACCACCAGCGTGAACAGCGACGGGCGGCCAGGGTGGTGTGACAAGAACCAGGGCAGGCAGAAACACCCTGGGCACGGTGGCTGTTGAGTGTCCTGCTCTGGATTACAGGGARCAGGAACACAGCCAGCCCTTGGCTGCTTTCAGCCCCCAGGCAGCCCTGGGGGGGAAAGCCAGGGGTGGAATCTGCTGGGAGGGGATGGAGGAGGCTTCCCACGGTGGCGGTGGCCGAGGTGTGCTAAAGCATTGGYTGTGCAGGCCCAGAAAGGCTCTGCTGCCCCAGCCGTGGGGGGTCTGTGGGGCACATCTGGGGGGTGCACACCAGGAGAGGGCAGCTGGTCCAGGGCAGGAGCGGCTGAGGGATGGGGCTGAGCTCTGCCTGTGCGGAGGCTGGAGGAGCAGGGCTGTGTGTCCCTTCTTTTTCATCATCATCATCGTCATTATTATTATTATTATTATTATTATTATTATTATTATTATTATTATTACTCTGTTTCAAGAATTAAACTTTTCTTATCTCGACCCATGAGGGCTTTTTCCGTGGGAGAAGTCCCACATTGGCTGCCCCATCCCCAGGAGGCCAGGGGAGCACGAGTCCCCCCCTCGTACAAACGAGGGCTCACGGTTGTTTAAGGGCCCTGTTTTTCTTGGCAGAGGTTGAAAGTCCCAGCAGGCTTCAAACCCTCCYGTTCAGCATTTCCATGGTGACAGGAAGGCTCTTCTGGTGGCTGTGCTGTCCTCGGTGCCACCAAAATAATGAGGCTGTGCCTCGTGGGGGGGTTTGGAAGCCAGAGCCTGTGTCCGGAGTGGGAGCATTGGACACTCTCCCTCCCCAGTGCTCATGGAGCAGCTGATTTCGCCCCAGTGGGATAAGCCCAAAAGGAGGAAGGGTTTGTTTAGGAGACCATGCCCAGGCTCCTGAGCTGTGACTCCGCGTGTGGCACTGCTGGAGGTGCTGTGGCACCGTGTCCCCCGACCAGGAGCCCATCCTGTGCCCCTGCATCCGTAACCCATGGTGGAAAATATCAGGCCCGGCAATTTGCAATGCTGCGTGGATAACTGATTAAAGGCCGAGGAAGGGGGGATGGCTGATGTGTTCCCAGAGCCCGGGGAAGGTGCATTTCCACTGGAAAGGCGTTTGTGTCCCTCCTGCCGCAGCGCAGACCCTCCTCCTCGGGCTGCGGATATCCCCGCCCGCCGTTCGGAGGGAGGGATCCCGAGGGGATTCCAGCCGGATGAGGCACCAGCCGGGCGTCCATCCCGGTGTCGCGGTGGCACGGCCCCTGCTGCGGCCCTGGGTGGGAGGTGTGGCCGCAGCACCCGCGGCCGCTCCGATCGCCGTCCCTGCCTGCGGCTCAGCAGCGATTCCCCAGAGCCCAGCGGAGCGTGGAGGCTTCTCCCTCCTCGCGTGGAAATGCAGCATGGCTCTGGGTACCTGGGAATGGGTCGGAGATTGGGATTTTACATCCCCTGCGAGCTCGATTCATGGCTTTCCCCCCGCTACACCGGCCGCGTGGCTAACTAGGGGGAGGSGTGCACTCTTGAAACGTTTTACAAATAAATGATGAAATGTATCCTTTCTCCKTAGAAAGCAGCGAGGAAATTCCCATTCTCCCGCGGAATGTTTATATATCTTGGCCAAAGCCGTGTATCTTTTGCTGTCAAACACCTGTAAGCAGGACCAGGTGCAGGGATGTTTGTCAATATTTCAGGGGCCAATTCCCGGGAATTTGCCTGCGTGGGCACCACGTCCCCGTGCAAAGTCTCCTGGCTCGGTGACCTGCGGCCAGAGCGCGTGGTGGGACCCAACTTTCCTCTGTGGTGGCCACCACCGACCCTGCCCTGGCCACCGTGGGTGTCACAGCCCTGCTTTCGGGGCGTTTGCCCKGCGCTCACCGGGGCCGGGTGCTGCACGGGGTGGCTGCGGCTGCTTATACAAGTCCCCTTTGCACTCTTCCCAGTGCTGCTTGAAAGGGTGTTTAGTTAATAGGATTATAAAGCTTTCCTGTCGTTAGGCAACGGAAATCAATGGTGGGCCCCTGGGAACGAGCCTCATCCGATTTACGGCGCAGTCACTGCGCGGGTGTGTGGCCAGGGACTGCTGCGGGGCTGGAGGGGGGAGTGCTGCCCCCTCTGTTGTGTTCCACGCCGGTGGGGCCTCCYGAAAATAAGGAAAAAAGGACATGAAGCTGTTGGAAAGTATCCAGAGAAAATGGTAGAGGGGCTAGAGGGGCTGTACAAGGAGTGGCTGAGGTCGCTTGGCTTTTTAACTGGGGAAAAGGAGATGAGGGGAGATATTGGAGTCTGCACCTTCCTCATGAGGGACAGTGGAGGGGCAGCACTGATCTCTGCTCTCTGGTGACAGTGTCAGGACCCAAGGGAATGGCTGGAGCTGTGTCAGGGCAGGTTTAGGTTRGATATCAGGGAAAGGTTCTTCCCCCAGAGGGTGGTTGGGCACTGAACAGGTTCCCCAGGGAATTGTCATGGCCCCAAGGCTGCCAGAGCTCCAGGAGTGTTGGGACAAYRCTCTCAGGCACAGGGTGGGATTGTTGGGGTGTCTGTGCAGGGCCAGGAGTTTGACTGGATGATCCTTGTGGGTCCCTTCTAACTTGGGGTATTCTGTGATTCTGTTATAATGTGGAGGATGCTGGTGCTGGCCATGTGTCCCACCAGCTGCAAGGATCCTGGCTGGAGCACTGTCTGGGTCCACACAGGCAGTTAGGATGCTGGTGCAGTCCCACAAAGCACTGGGTGGTGTTCCCCAGCTCCTGTGTCTGCTGGGCTGGTGCAGGGAACCCAGGAATTTTCCCTTTCTCCAGTCAAAAATGATGGCTTGGCCTGAAAGCTGAGAGTGGGTGCTGGTCTGCAATGCCTGGGGGGCTTTGCCCTCCTCTCTGCTGTCAGAAAGCAGGCTGGTAGGATGGGCTCATGCAAAGGGAGCTGCCATCCCCAAAATGCAGCAGGCTCCCAGCCCCTCCGTGCTGGGCTGCACGTCTGCACTGCACGGGAGCCAGGCCTGGGAAAGCCCAGGTCTGGCCAGAGCCCTCAAGAGGTCAGGGCAGGGCCTCTGTGCTCTCTGGACTGTCTCCACCAGGGCTGACAGCCGTGGGGGCTGCTCAGTCCCACCCTGCCTTGTCCTTGCCCTCCTCACCCTCCCGCAGGGGATTCCAGGCTGGAATGTCTGTCCCTCTCTGATCCAGGGCCGTGCCTCCTGGAAGAGCTCTGCACAAGGCACTGGCTCCCCTTGCAGCCAAGGAAGCAACGTGGAACCCTTCGCYGTCGGAGTGGGAGGGTGGGGAGCAGCTGAACAGGAGCCCCGAAGGAAACTTCCAGAAAAATCAACTTGCTTCGGGAATCTGGCTGTGCAACAAGTGTTTCCCATCCACTTGGCTATTAGAGAGGGGACTGCACGTGGTGGAGACTTCTTTAAACCCTGTAACCTGCGAAACAGGCGTGAAGATGGAAGACTGGGAGAGCCTTTGGCCCAGGGTGCAGGGCTGGAAACCTCCAGTCTCTTATCTCTCGAGCCTGGGGGATTTTAATCTGCCAGGTGACAGGGAGCAGTGGTGTGGATGTGCAGATAACCTCTTGGACATGTGTGCTACWGCACAAGTGAGGAGCTGAGGTGGTTTTAAACAGCACAATGAGAGCAGGCTCCAGGGCTGGGGAGACTGGAACCTCCTTTGGGTTTGTTTAARCTCCAGCTAAGCCCTGGAAAATATGCTGAGAGGAACAGCCCTGGCCAGTGCTGGAGGCTCGGCCAAGTGGGTGAATTAGTGGATGCTCCACCTCTGGCAGCTGCTCCAGACTGTGCTGTGCTGAGCACCAGCTCTGGTCGCCTCCGGACGTGTGCCCAGAGAGGTGCCCTGGCCTTGCTGCCAGCCTGGTCCCGCCGCAGACAGCTGCTGCTCTGCCCTGCTGGCAGGTGGAATAAATCCCTGCGGAAAAATCGCCATTTGGAGCTTATTYTTGGCCCCAATCTGCCTGTGCTGCAGTGCTGCAGGCTCCCCTGTCGGGCAGGCGTTTTGGGAAACGATGAGGCTTTTCCTTAGGTTTGGAGCTGCTGGGGGCAGCGACGGGCGCGTGGCAGTTTGTGGCACCCTCTCCCAGGTGTGTGCAGCCCCAGCTCCCGAGCCTGAGGGGTCTGCCCAGCCCGGGGAGCGGGGCAGCCGCGCGGGGACAGTCAGCCCAGCAGTCCATGCACGGAGCACRTGTGGGCCCTGTGCCGGGGATTTCCCGGCATCAGCGCCGCGCCCGGCTCTCTCCCGGGAGGTGCACGTGGGGTGGGGACACCACGGAGGTGGCGTTAAAAGGGTTTAACCTAGTGGGAAACAGCAGTTTTGGGGTGARGCAAGAAGGGGTGGTGGGAGCAGCTGTGGACTGCAGGGAATTGGTCCTGTCCTCCTGCTTCCCTCCTGCAGTGTGGTGGAACGGGGGGCAGGAGGGAGTGGGGGTCTGCCCAGGGGCACGGCGTCCTTCCCCACCCCGTGGAATGGTCGTGCCGTGGAGGAATGGCAGGAATCCCCTCCCAGAGCAGCTCTGCCCAGCCGGGGGCTGCTGCAGTGGTGTTCCCACCCCGGGCTCTGTCCYCACCTCTGCAGGAAGGGAGGTTACGGGAACTTAATAAACTGTTGCCATGACAGCCCCGAGCACGGCTCCCTCCCGAGGCCGTACCCACCGTGACAGCTCGATATTCCCAGCTCCCCTGGGACTGATCTGAGCAGGCAGGGGATGAGGCTGCTGGATGGCAGGCAGCRGATCCCTTTCATCCTGCCGAGATGCAGGGAAGCAGTCTCGGGAGCAGCAAGGAGGTGTTYGGGTACCTGACGTTGCCTTTCCTGGGTGGGAGAGGTGCTCCTGGTCCCCTCTGCGTCCTCTCCGGCCCCCTGAGCACCGCAGGTCCCCGTTGCTGCGGTGACCGTCTCCATGGAGACCGGTCCAGCACGGCTGCATCCCGGGCACCACGGCAGGGGAGGCCGTGGGGATGCGTCCCCTCCCCACGGGGACACGCTGGCTCCCGGGGCACGCCCTCAGCCCCCGGGGGGGAGCGTGAAAATGGAAATCCCTCAAGTGGCGAAATGTGTGGAGGAATCCCAAGGAAGCTAATGGGTTTTCCCCCACCCCTCCTTTCGTGCTCGTTGGCTTTCGCTCTGCGCTGGTAATTGCTGCTCTGCACCTATTAAAAGGCCGTCTCACGCTTCGCACGGGCTTGATTGTGAATTAATTTTGCATACGAATCTATTCCGGGGAGCATGGGAATTTATTCAGGATGCTGAATGCCAGACGGGCTTTCCAGAGGCGTGAGGTGCAGCGCAGGCTGTGGCTGCTGTCGGGAGTGACTTTGAGGGAACGACAGTGGCTTCTGCAAATAAACGCCTGAAAATAAGGGTGCAGATTCAAATCGATGTGATTTATTCTCGCAACAAGTTTGGGACAAGACAGATGGATTTCTAATGGGATAAACAGAAGCATCCACGATCTTAGATGCTGAGGTGCCTTTGATTTTCTGTCAGCAATAGGTATACTGCCTGCTCAGGGTCTCCTGGAAGTCCCACCAGGCTCCATCTCCATGTCTGTGCCTGTACCTGGCTCTCTAAATCTTCCCACAGGCTTTCTGTAAATGCCACACTTCTCCAGAGAAACGCTGTTGGGTTGGGATTTCTGTGGTTTTGAAACCAGGTTTCCTCTTTCTATTACTGAGAAGTGTCAAAGGGGAAGAGCTGTTGGGATTTTCCATTTGCCTTTTACTCGTCACGCCGCTTTCTTTCCCCTTTGCCTTTCTGAGTGAAAATAAACCAGCTGCTTTTGTGTCATTTCTCTCGAGTACAGCACTCTGCTGCAGGCTGCTGTGATGTTTGGGCTCGTGGACAATACATGGAGTTGCAATTTCCCTTGAAAAACAAACTCGCCGTTGTTATTTCTAGGGAATTTCTTTCATTTTGGGAAGGTCTTTGATGCTTGACTGCATGGAGCATTGGAGTCAGTCTTCCTTAGGTGGGCCTTTGTGAGTCACAGGGTGTAAGGAATGACCAGCGTGGTGGGAGAGGTTGGTCACTCGTTCTTGGAGCATTCCAGATGCTCAAACCATTGCAGCAATGCCAAGATCCTCCTATGCATGTGTTTGTCCCTGAAATCTGGATTCACCTGTGCAGAGGTTCAGTCATGTTCTGTCCTGGTGTGCCTGCAGGGTGACAGAGGCTGTTCAGACCTTAAGGAATGGATGCACTTCCCGGTGCAGGAGTCGGTCTCTCCCTGGGGCAGCAGTAGAGCAGCTGGGGGCAGGATGCGTCCAGCGTAGGAATTGCAGTGAATTTGCCCTGCAGTTGCTCTGTTCCTGCCAAGACTGTTACTGGAAAACAGTGTTTTCCCAGTAATGGTTGCTAAGCACTGAGGTCTCATGATGGGCTTTATCTGCTCATCTGGAGCTGCAACAATAAAGCTCCAGTGCGAAATGAAACGGGGAAACATCAGTGACTGTGCTGGGGCTGCCCTGTCCTCCAGAGGTGATTCCAGGAGGAGATTCCTCCTTCATCCCTGGCAGGGCTGTCCCACGCTGCTGTGGGGGTCCAGCAGCGAGTTAGCCCTGTGCCAGTGGGGGTGGCTCCTCCGTTATCCCTGCCCAGGGATGGTTTCCGTGCTCGGCTGCTGTTGCCGGCAGATCTGGGATCGGAGC
The DNA here is from genome assembly GCA_018881555.1 of Amblyornis subalaris. Lineage (NCBI taxonomy): Eukaryota > Metazoa > Chordata > Aves > Passeriformes > Ptilonorhynchidae > Amblyornis > Amblyornis subalaris. The sequence continues at coordinate 3,979,129 of JACAXG010000076.1, forward strand.
GCGGCTTCCGCTCACGTCAGCCACACTGGAGGAGCAGGAGGATGAGGCTGTCATTTAAAAATCTGCGTAGGATCATCCTGTCTGGGCTGGTTTGATGGCGGGGGATTCTTTGCTTTGTGTTTCTGCTGCAAATCTCCCAGGGGGAAGTGGGTCAAAGCCACTTTGCCGGTGTCTGCTGAAGGATGTTAYGTTCCCCGGTGACCGGTGCAGGTGTCTGGGGACACTGGTGGGTGGACACGCATGAGCTGGCCCCAGGAGAGGAGGGGAAGGTTTCACACCGTCTCTGGGGCTGTGTGAGTGCCCACAACATCTGGCTCACATGTCCGTGTGCAGCAGCTCACATGTCCCATCAATCCACCGTGTCCTGTTCCTGTTGGTTTGAGACYGTTCTCTGGAGCATCTGTTCTTTTGTCCAACCTCTGCTGCTGCTGCTTTGCCTGGTGTCTCTCTCGGGACTCCTCACTTGGAGTTTTGCTTTCCTGCCTGTGTGGTTTGTGACTTTTCCAGAAGGATTGTCYCTTTTGGCAGCTTTATGGCTGTCGAGTGAGAGGTCACTGGGCTCTGGGGACCAGAAGAGCAGACTGAGCCCTGCCAGAGGCATGTCCTCTGTGTCTATCCCTAACCCTTGGAGTCCAGGGGAGCCCCAAAGACCAGAGCACCAGCAAATGATGGGACTCCTACATGTCCACACCACCTCTGCAGAGATTCCTATTCCCGTGGTACAGATTAGCCACTGTACAGGATGATGAGTGGCTTCCTGGGAATGGTAGAGAGACTCTGGCACTCGAGTGTGAACTCTGTGTCCTTCTCAGAATGTTCAGAAGGTGCAACCCCAGCTGGCCAAGCCCAGCGTGTTACTGGAAAGTTGTTGTTGGAAAGCCAAGCTCTGCTGACCTGTTGTTGCAGGCAGGTGAGTAACCTGAGCTCGGGCTGAAGCACGGCTTTGAATCACCTTTCCTGGAACCAGAGCTGTGGGTACTGTCTGTCTGAGGGCAGATTTCATTGCTGGTGATGCCAGTGTGAAATGTGGGACGCATTTCCYTCCCTGGGAATGCACTTTGTATTGAGTCACCAAGGCATCATGAAGGAGCCGGACAAAGACTGGCTGTGCCAGGGAGATTCCTGGGCTGTGGCGCTGCCTCTCTGCCAYGGAAAGAGTTGCCAGACTTCTGTCAGTCAGCAGCTGGGGCATGGCCCTGGAAATTTTGCCTTGTCCACGTGCTGCAGCTGCGATCTCCCCTCTCTCCTCTCCTGCAAAGCCGTTCCTGGGGCTGCTGCAGTGCTGCCTTCTTGTCCTCGCTGCTGCTCATCTCAGCCATATGGTGGATGAAAATTCTGCCTAATTTCCAGTCAAAACTTAATTTATGGCGAGTTTATCCCTATCTGGTCTCGTTCCAGGCTTGCCCATTAGCTCCCATTCCTGCGGCATGTAAGGGCTGGTTTTCTCATCCTTGCTTTTTTCCCGGGAATAATGGGCCGGACCCCGCTCCATCCCACGCTCTGCCCGGCGTGCCGGGAACGTGCCCAGCTCCGACTGTGAGCGGCACGAAGGGTCTGTGCGTGTGTGAGACCCCTCCAAGCCCGGCGTCTTGGCTCCGGCTCCCGCGCGGATGAGTCAGCCCAGCCCCGGCTTGGCGCTGAGCGGGGCTGGCCGAGCCCAGCTTACCTAACGCCGCAGGAATGCCTGGCTCAGCGGGGCTCCTCGGCTCTGCTCCGGCACCCGGGCGTGCTGCGAGCCGGGTTTGTGGCCTCGGGCAGCGGCTGCTTTTGGGAAAGCCGGGAGAAGGCTGCACTGTCCCAGATCTTTGTCCTATATACGGCAAGAGACGCCTCAAAGTGGGACCCATGAAGCCACCCAAAATCATCTGCCCGGGGCAGGGTCTGCTCACCTTATTTATGTCATCCCTGCCGGGCCCAGCAAGAAGGGCAGTTGYAAGGACATGAACTCCAGTTCGTTTGAGGGCAGTGGGGATTTTTTATTGGCATTGCACAAGTCCCTCTGTTGGGTACGTAGCTGGCCCCAGTGACTCCCCTCACTGGGTGTGAATTGATGAACCCACCAAACTGCTTCTCTACTGCTGCCCTCGCTGCAAAGAGACACCCTGGGTGTTTCCTCGGTCGCTGAGCCTGGGCTCTGCAGCTGGTTAGGGACTTGGCCCCGGATTTATTCTTGTTTGTGAGAGCAACAACATCTGTGTGATCCATATCTGCAGGTGACASTCGTGTTGCTCCATGTTGAGGCTCCCATCCCACTGCTGTTGGTGAAAATTCTATAGGAAGATGCTCTTTGTAGCAAACCCACCCCAATTTTGTGCCAACACTTTAGCAAAGCTCCGGTTTGGATTCACAGGCTCTCTGGTGGGACAGGCAGCTGGGAATGCTCACCTGGGCAAAACTTTCCACACACAATTGCCCTTACAAGCAAAGCCATCCCCGATACTGACGGTGTCTTAGTGCCACGCTGCGTTTTCAGTGCCATAAGGTTCCCAGGCACTCTGTGGATGTGAATTATTTAAGCTTCGCTGTGGCCCTTGGAGTACAGGAAGGCGTCGAGCTGAAACTGCCTCTGACAATGGAAAACAGGGATGGGAGAAGAGAAGGGAAGAAAAGGGGAGGCTCCCGCTCCGACCATTTGTGCTCCCTCTGCTTCACACCCTCTCATCCTTCCAGCTCTGCTTGTTCGCCTGTCACAACAGCCAGAGGGAGAAGCTGCGAGTGCCGCAGACGCGGTTTGATCCCAATCAGAATCCAGCAGCAGGCAGGACCTGTTGTGCGTCTCCAGGACGATGCGCGGGGTCCGCGAGTGCCGCGCATGCCGATGAGGCCGGGGAGCTCCCGGCGGGGCAGAGCGGCGGCCGGAGCCGGCGCCGAGGCCGCCCCGAGAGAAAGGAGAAGCTGGGGGCAGGCGGGGAGCCGGGGCAGGCTGACCGAGGGCAGCTTCCCCGGGCTGGGGAGCGGCGGCGGCCGCACACACACACACACACACGCGCGCACACAGGCGCACTCGCGCACACACCGCCTCCCGGTGCAGCTCCTCGCCGCTCCTCGGTTCGCGAGGGAGGAACCGAGACCTCTCACGAGCGGCGGCTGTCGGCGAGATGTGCTGACAAAATCGGACGAGGGAGAGAGATCTCCGATCGGTTTCGCCGCCCGCGCTGGAGCCGCGCCTGGGAGGGGAGCGGCGGAGGAGAGAGAGGAGGATGAGCAGCCCCTCCGTCCCCGGGAAGATGGAGGCAAAACCTTTGTTCAACGTGCAGAAGGCTCTGGTGCAGCCCGTGCAGATGTGCATGTTGGATATCCCCCTGAGCGTGCAGGATGATGATGTAAGTAGAAGGCAAGGAGCTGTCAGCCCGCGGCCGGCGCCGGGGACACGGTGGGTGTGTGAGGGGCACAGAGGTGCTGTGACCCCACCCCGGCACCATGCGGGGGTGGTGAACTTCTGGCAAAGTTGACGGTGCCGAGGGCTGGCACCGCCTCCAGATGTGACCGTTTCCTCTCTGAAGCGGTGTGTCTTGCGGCAGACTGTGGCACTTGCCAAATCCAGGGCACCAAAACGAAAGGAGGGGTTTGGGAGGGAGGGGAAGCCTTTCTGTGTGGAATGAGAGTCGTGTTGTAGCTTGATGCAAAAGGGAGTGTTTGCTGTGCGTGTCCTGGCTCTGCTGGAGTGGCTGATGGGTGTGAAAACCTGGGAGGCAGCTCTGCTGCCACACACCTTGGTGGCTGCCCTGCCCTGTCACCGTCCCTGGGCATCGGTCCTGCCCTCTCGCTCTGCTGCAGCTGCAGGGTTTGGTTCACGATGCAAAATTCGGTGTTGGTTGCAGCACTGAGGCAGAGGTTTCCCAATGTGGGTCAGGGGATGCCTGCTGAAGGCTCCTCACTCAGCCCCTCACAGAAACACACCCCGAATCTGACTGTGCATGGAAGGACCCTGTGATAAAGCTACTGGAGAACCCAAAATTAGGGGCAATGCTTTTTAGAGCTGGTGGGTGGTGAGCGGTGGCTGTCTCGCCTGTGTAAGGTGTTGGGTGTGATCCAGGTGCCGTTAAAATTTGACGCAAAACTTGCTTTGATTTTTGGAGCCGGGAAAGCCCATCTCTTGCTGTGTGTGCTCGGGGTGTGGAGTGTCACTGCAGGAGCCTTCAATCTGGGTTTTCTCCATGGCCACCAATGGATATGTCACAACCACTGTTACCTTCTCTTCAGCATTGTCTGTGCGTTTAAAGAGGTGAAATGGCAGTACAGAAACGAGCCCAGTTCCCTGGCAGGAGGGAGCACTTTCCTGCAGGGCGGTGTGCTGGATCCCGGCAGGGGTGGGAAGCCCCAGCTCAGCATCCTGCCGGTGTCTCTGCAGGGACAGGGGACTTGCAGGGAGCCTCCTATATTTAGAAACACCCCGGGGGGCTTTGCCAGGACCTACAGTGTTGCTGCACTAATGAGGATAATGAGGATACCTGTGACGGCCACTGCGGAGCTGCTGGGGTGTGCCGGGGGTGGGCAACGCGCCCCGAAAGCGCAGGTGCCTCCTGCAGCATTCCTGGGAAGRAGGGAGGGAGGGAAGGAGGGAGGGCAGCCGGGTGATGGGAGGTGGCTGGAGCRTGGCGTGAAGCGGGTGAACCCGTGGCTGGGTGCTTTATTCTCCTTCAGCTTGATTTCTAAGCGGCAGRTTTCTCCAGGCTTACGGCAGGCGATCTCCATTCCTGCTCGGCAGTGCAATCTGGTGCTGGATTTCCCTGCGGCCCCTGGTGCAGCGCGGGGGATCCTCAGGGTTTGCCCGACACAGGTGGAGGCTTCCCTGCTTCCCTCCCTGCCCTGGGCATCGGCTGGGACCAGGCACGGGGAATGGCCTGGCCTGGGTCGCTTGCTTATCATATTCCTGTTTTTTTGCAGAAAAGAGAAATAATTTTTAAGGGGGCTGTGCAATGTGTTAGTGCTGGTTTTTTTTAATTTGGTTGGGATTTGGGATTTTAGCAATTCCTGCTAAACCTCTGGGGGCTGCTGGGTGGCAGCCAGTCCTGGGAGCTGTGTCACGGTGAGGCACAGGCGGTAACTGGCACATCAGGGCGTCCCCAGCCCTCGGGTCATCGCTGGGGCAGTAGTGCAGGACAGAAAATCTTGGTGCTTTCCTGTGGAAACTTGAACTGCCAGGAGGTCAGACTGGGATTTGGTCTCCAGCATCCCCATTTCCACGTTTCCCAGCCATGATCACGTCTCCCAGCTCTGGGCTCCACTGGTGCTTTCACCCTCTGCCCTCTCCTGCACTGGGCAGAGCGGGATGAAACCCCAGAGACAAGCACTGGCTGGCAGCACCTGTGAGGAGGAGATGGATTAGGGACTGCTCTGCCTCTCCATGCTCACGTACCACTGCCTTGAGGCTCTGTTTTCCATTCCTGGAAAGCGGGGGCACAGCGGGTCCCATAGCTGGAAGCTCCGTCTGCTGCAAAAACACAGGCTGGTGGGAACATACCAGGCAGGGAAAATCCTGAGTGGCATTTTTGTCTGTGGGGTGATGGGGAATCTCCTCTTTCACAGCTGAAATATTCCCCCAGCCAGGCAGGGTTTGGTGTCTCACACCCACCCGCGTGTGCAGGTCCCTGCTCATCTCCTGCCGTCGCTTCCCCAGTCTGCGTGGGCAGCGGGGAGGGAGCAGCGTTGGCATTCCCCCCTCTATTTCAGGACTTTAATTTCTATTTCAGGCTCATTAATTTCCTTTCTTCTTGGAGGTGGCACCCGCAGGTTGGGAAAAGTTTAGGGGCTGTGTTACCTGGGACTCTTCTGCAGGATCCTGTCTGTCAGTCTCCATCACCAGCTGGACCAGAGCTGTGGGAAGGCCTGGCTTGAAAAATGGTCTGTCCTCCTGCTGCAAATCCATTCACTGAACGCACAACCGACCCCTTTCAGGCCAGGTTCTCAGAGGAGCAAGGCTTTGCCTTCAAAAAGGAACAAGACAAAGCCCAGGTTGGGACACCTCACAAAGAATGAACCTCTGGCTCAAGCCTGTTCTCCCAGGGCGGCAACTCTGGTGGGTCAACATCGTGTATTTCCATTTTTCAGGAAAACTGCTCTGCCCCAGGAATGGATTGGGTCGTCTTTGGGGAACGTTTCACCAGCTGGCAGTGGAGCATTGGAGGTGATGGAGGGATGTGAGCTGCTCGTGCCCGTGTTCAGGGGGTGGCCAGCTGGAAGGGGAACATCCCCCCCAGGCTATCCTCGACCCGGTGGTGTGTGTCAGGCAGAGGAGGCTCTCGTTTCTGCCTCCCTTGAGAGCTTTCGATGGCGTTGTCAATCCTCCCTTTCATAATTCAGCCACAGCAGTTGCAAAATTGCCCGGGCTGCCTCTTTTGCTGTTACGGGGAGGGATTTCCAAAGCTTTGCTAATAAAAGAGCAACAGTTTCTATGTCTGGGAGGTGGAGAAATCAATGAACAGACTGTTGCAAGCGATATAACGGCTTTTTGTGGCATCTCAGGCGGTTCACTGATAGGATGGAGCTTTATGGCTCGCTGTTTGTCAGCTTAATTGGCGACATTTACTCCCTGCCAGTGGGAGCCCGCGGGGCCGGGAGGGACCGGTGAGCCGATGTCCCGCGGTGATGGGGTGCTGGTCCCAGTGCATCCCTCCTGGCTGTGCGTCCCAGGGCATCCCAGGCCGATGCCATGCAGCGGACACAGCCCTGTCGCGRTGGAAACCGCTGGGAAAAGCCCGCTTGCTGCAAGGTCCRGTAAATGCAGGTCAGGGAGGAGCARCACAGCCGGGGTCTCTCCCAGCACTGCTGTCCCCGAGCTGGATGCTTAATGCGGCTCTACAGAGTGGGAAGAAAACAGAAAAATCAAGGGGAAATCTCAGTGTCCAGCTTAGGCACTTGCATCCTCCGGAGCCTGTCCTGGCGGTCTCCCCATCTTTGCCTCCCTCCTTTCTCCTCTGTGATGTCCTAATAAGTGCAGTCGGTTTGACTTCAAAGCGGTTAGCAAATATTTTCCACTCCAGTGAGCTAATTAGTTAAATTACATTTCACATGCTAATTTATTCCTCTAATATTATTTTTTTTCTCTCAGCATACTGAAATACAAGAGAAGATAAAAGCTTGGTTTGACCTTAGAGCCAGGCTCGGAGGAGCTGGAGATGGGAACAAATGATTAGTTCCCAGGTTTGCTGTAGCACAGGCTTATTCCCTGCCGCATTTTGAGACCTCATTCGGTGGCGCTTTAAGAGTTTTAGCTGCCTGCAACCCAGGCATCCTGGGCGAAATGTCGTCCTCTGCCCCATAGAAAGGAAACTTTCAGCTCAGCAATAATGAGCTACTAATTTCCAGCTTCATTGTTCCTGTCGGCAGCACCGGCACCACCTTGGAGTGGTCCGTAAATAGCTAATTAATGCTGGCGGGAGTGGGTGGGAATGGTGTTACTTCCCCCATCGGGGCCGGAAAGGCTTGAACTGGGAGTCAGGCAGGGACAGGGAGCTGACGCCGGTGTCAGCCCCAGGTTGAAGCCGGGGCGAAGCGGTGGCTGCCAACGGCCCCGCGATGAATCAAACTCTGCCGTGTTTGTATCAAAGGCTGTTTCTTTTCCACTGCCTGCGTATGGTAGATGTTATCGAGAGGGAGGAGCTGAAAATGAGCACTAGGACCGTTTCCTGACCACAGTTACAGTCAAAACAACAAATCCCGCCATCCCCGCTCTTGGCCAAACTCTCCTTTTCCCTCAGGCAAATCATTGCTTGGTTTCTTCGGAGAAAATGAGAAAGTAGGGAAAAAGACTCGCAGGTTTAATGCTCATCTGTAAGGGTAGAGATTTAGGAGCACACTGTAAAGTTTTGGGATTTCTGGGAATTGCCCTGGCGAGGCTGAGGGCTGAGCCCACCTCGTGCCWTGTGTGCAYGTACAGCTCCGAGCCTGTCCGTGGATCCCATAACAGTGCTGGGGGTGTCCCTGCAGCCCCCCGGGGCTGTGTGTGACCCCTCTGCTGATCTGTGCCCCCGTGCTGGTTCTACCAGTCCTGGGGGAAGGTATCAACCCACTRCCTCGTGAGTCAGCTGAACCCCACGAGCTGCACTTGTGAATGTGCGAGGCGATGAACACCCTGGTTTGTGCCTCTGGCTGATGCTGTCCTAGGAGTTTTTGGGGTGGTGGCAATSCCTGTTTCCAGCCCTTGGTGATGCTTCAGAGAGGGAAGAGTTGGTGTGATGGCTGAGCATTTATGCTGTCTTGAAAGGGATGGGGAAAAGGGTCCCCAGTTGCTGCTGTTTGGGTCACTGGTGCTAAAACATCCCAAGCCTTCACTTGTGCCTGTGTTCATACACTGAATAAACATGTGAAACACAGCCATGGGACTGCCAGGCCAGTAATATCAGGGTTACTGCAAATAAGCAGTTAGCAGGATGGTGTTGATGGAGACAAGAGTTGCTGAAGTAGAGGGAAAACACAGACCTCTGGAGTCTTAACCAGTGTCTGATGCAGTTCCCTGGGGTACAGCCTGTCTTGAAACTCCTCCTGCCCCAGGGCTCATCATTATTGCCTGAATTCTGTCACCTCTGTGACATCCTATCTGCAGGTTGTGAGATGCTTGGTGCTCACCAAAGTCTGTGCCTGGCCACACGAGTGGGTCTCTGGTGTTTGCCTCAAATGTTCTGCAGCTCCACGTGCTCACCAGCACTGCAGGGGCTGGAATCACCCAACCAACTCTCAGTGCTGCCCTGGTGGAGTTAYTGGTGCAATGAAAGCAATGCTAATTCTCTGYGTGTTGCGAAGCASAAGGAGTTGGCGTTTCCAGTAATTGTTCAGTCGATCTATTTTCAATATATTTTATAAGTGGCCTGGCTGGGTCTGTGCTTGCGAGCGCACGCTGTGGAGAAAATGAGGTAAAATACCCAGTGCCACATCCTCGCCTGGTGTACGTCGAGGTAAACCCACTGATTTCGGTGCCATTACAGCCTGTCTCTAGCTCAGAACGTGAACGGATGTTCAAGGTGACCTCCTAGAGCATTTCCCTGCTTCTTCGCTCTTCCTTCCCATCCTTCAGCACCAGCTCCTCTGTCTGAAGTTTGAGGGTGATGAGAATGTGCTCCTCGTGCAGCTTTCACTCCCTAGAGCTGTGCATCTCCAGGGGGTGCAGGCTCTGCCTCCCACGCTTTCCCTTCTCTCCGGCGAAACGGGATCTCTTCTCTGCGCTTTCAGCTTCCCCGCTCTCTGCTCTCAATTTCCACCCCGAGGATCCCGTGGGGACCCCGGAGCTCGCAGAGCGTTTCTCGTGGCCCCCGGGCGCTGCCGAGGCAGCTGCAGCGCCGGGTCCCGGTGCCCGTGCGCCGCTGGCAGGAGCTGGCTCCGTCCCTGCTGCCCGGGGCTGGGCACCCCGGCTCACGGCACACCGGCCACGGAGCAGCTGCCTCCTGCCGGTTTGGCTCAATACGGGCCCGTCAGTGCGATTTGCTGTCGTCTGTCACCGTGCACCGGGCTCAGGGCAGCGCCTGCAGGGGCAGCTGCTGCAGGAGTGCGCCGTGAGCGCTGCCGGCGCTGCCCGGTGCCCGCGGGTGCTCAAATAAGGCAAATCCAGTTTGCTGGCTGGTTTGGCACGGCACAGGCTGTCCAAGGCGGGTTGTTCAGTGCCTGCTTTGGGTCTTTGCCAGGGCGCGGGGACAATTCGCCCCTGGCTATCCTGCCCTCCCCAAGCAGGGGTGGCGAGTTGTAGGGGTGGGTGCTGCCTGCCCGTGGCTCCGTCCCTCCTCTGCTCAGCCTCYCGTTCCACATCCTGCACTGGGGCTGGACCGGGGACGAGGCTGTCATCGCTACGGCCACGTGGTTTGGGGTATGTCAGCTGCAAACACCGAGAAATGGAGGTTTTGCCCCATTCACCACCATGAACATAACAGCAGACCACAGGTGTAACCCCGGGCATCTCCCATCCTGGGACTCCATCCGAGATGACCCTATTTAATTACCCCCGTGTTTCAACGAGCCCCGGGGCTGTGCAGCAGCTGAGACAGCTGAGAGTGGCGATGCTGAGTGCACTTGACACGCAGTTAAACGCCCTGAGCTGGACCCTGCCTGCCCTCGGACGTGGCTGCCGCCACAGAGGCGGTGGCACCGCTCCTTGTTGACACGAGCTGTGCTCTTGTGGTCCGTGGTGCTGCTGAAACGTCCYCCTGCCACACGCAGACACTGCACGGCTGCTCCTTGGGCGGCACCGACGAGCCCCGAGGCTCTCGGCCCCTCTCAAAGCCAACACGTGGCTCTGGTGGATCCCCTGCCCCTCGCTGCACGCTGGTGTCCCTGTGCAGGACAGAGCAGTTTGCTTTTGTTTAAGCATCGCCAAGCACAGGTAGGCACCGCTGCTGCATCCAGATAGGGCTGGATTTACCCGTGGGAGCTCCAAATAATGCTAAGAAATTACTCTGCCAGGAGCCCTGTCCTGTAACAGCTTGATTTGGCCACTGTGCTGGCTATTAAATGCTGCTTAGATGCAAAGAGCATCTTTGGTTTCAGTGCAATGTGCTTGGGAGGTGGTAGAACACTACAGCCCGAGTGAGGGGGACAGCCAGATGCAGCTCAGTGTTGGCTCTGTCTGTTGTGAGCCTGGAGTGCTTTGGTTGCATTGTTGTGCTATCAACACTGCTGGAAGGATTGGCCCCACTGCCCCAGGAGATGGCTCTCCCCAGATCCTCACCCCATCATATGACAGTGCTGTAATGTAATGGGCCAGGCAGGGCTGGTGGTTCAGTTTGGGCAGAACTTGTGATATTTGGTATTTTTAACTCCCCTCTGCTGGAGTCATGTGCGTGGCATCACTCGTGGTGTCTGGAGAGTGTGTTGTGCTCCAGAGCTCAGGCTTTGGGGCATCACCTCCATGCAGATGCTGGTGAAGGCCTGACTTTATGAACCTCAAAGGCTGTTTGCATCCGAAGGCTGATTTGTTGATTTTCTTGTGTCATCTCTGTGCGGGCATCTCCTCAGCCCTGTGTCCTCACTCCTTCTGGCTTCTGMGGGCTCGTGCCAGGGTTGTCCCTGAGCGTGCTGGGGCTGCAGCAGCATTTGGCAGCAGGACATCAGGTCTTTGCTCCCTCCTGACAGCCCAGGAGTGGGGAATCCCCAATCCCATCCTGCTGACAGCTGCCTTTTTAATTTGGGTGCTGTGAGCTCCAGGGGACAGCTGGCAGCATCAGGCCCTTCGCTTGGACATAGTGAGGAACTGCTTGGGATGACAAGGCTGGTTTTGGTGTGACAATCATGGGAGTCTCTGGCTGTGGTGTTGGTGACAGGGAAATAAATGCAGTGGTGACCTGAGACGAGGGGGCTTCCTCTCCTGCCTGCCAGGAAAGCAGCACCCAAAAATCTCCCTTAATAACCCCTTTCTGCTCATTCTTCTCCCTTTAGGCTCCTGTGTGCATTGCTCTGAGAGTCTGGGGTTTTTCTTTCATCATAGTGCCCTCTCCAGCACTTCTACTTCCCATACTGGAAACTGAGCACAAGTGAGAAGCTGCAACCAAGCGAGGAAGGAGGTGAAATGTGGGTTGTGGCACCAGAGCCTGGGCTGACCGAGCACAGCAGCTGCGAGGCACTTCTGGGGGCTCTGGGGAGAAGAGCCGAGGGCAGGGGGAGGCAGGGTGGAGGAGCTGCTCCAGCCGTGTGGGGTCTGGCAGTGTCGTGGTCGTGGCTCGGGGAGCCCCTGGCCAGGGGGGTCCCGCCTGGGCAGCCCTGGAGCTGTCTGGAGGCAGGAAATGGAGACTAATCCCTCCCCACCCTGCTGTGTGTAGAGCAAGAGGGAATCAAAAGCAGCTGAAAATCCCGGATTTCCCCTTCTGTTTGGCGGAGGGATGCGGGAAGCACGAGGGAGGAGGTGGACAAGCTGAGTGGGTGCAGCTCCACCTTTTCCCAGTGCCTCTGCACCCACAGCCCCYGGGGACAACCGGCTCTCCCAGCCCTCCCCAGTTATTTTGGGGTCATTCAAAGAGCTGGCTGATGCTGACAGTCCAGCTGGTCACAGAATAGCACCAAACTCCATCCAAGACTTACCACAAACCTTCATTCCCAGGGGCCCTCGAGTGCCAACCCCAGCCCACCCGCTGTGGGAAGGAGCTTTGCAGGAGGCAGCGGGTGACTCTCCGCCGGGGCTGGGGCAAGGAGGGGGAAAGGGAAGCTCCCCGGGGGTTTRGCTGTTGTGAAAGGATGAGTCAGTGCATGCCCTGGCTGGGTGGCACCGTCTGTGCCGCCGTGTTACGTGCCCACGTGTCACRGAAACCCTGACACGGCTCCGTACCCGCGCGGCGCGAGTGGCRTTGGGTAACGAACCGTCGATACGGGTCTGACTCACTGCTGAGATCAAAAAATGGCCCTGCAACGGTGCTGGCAGCTCAGGAATGGATGGATCAGGCCCCACGCTCTGCGCCACGGGGGGCAAAGACTGGAGAAGCTCCTCAGGGCCTCAGCACTGCAGAAAGTCTGGATGAGACCCTCAGGGAGCGGCTCGTTCTGCTCGCYGTCTGCTCCCTGACCCTCCTGCAAAAGCTTGGGTCGTGTTTCCTCGCTGTTCTGCCTGCAGTTAGGGGAACCAGAAAGTGCTTAAAATCTAATTTCCTACCAAAAAAAGGCTAAGGCTGTCATGGTGTCTATCTGCCCGKGCCCTCTCTCCCCAGATGACTTCTGAACCCGCTGGCCCGTGTCACGCGTGTTTGGCCGAGGGCTGGCAGATAATTAAGTCTATGCAAAGATGATGAAATGAGATGGTTGAGAGGAGGAAAAGAATCTTGTAAATGCCCCGAAACATCTGTAGCATGAGTTCATGTATTATTAGACACCAGCAAATCCACGTGGGAGATGCTTCTTACAAACACTTAACCACAAAAACATTTTCGTTCTCGGTTTGTACATTTTTAGGCACCGAAAACAGTGTCAAGACACAAAACCATAGGAAGCAACACAAGTAGTTTCAGTGCTCATGGGATAACCTTTTTATTTCAATAAAACCTGAAGTKCTTCGGCGCTCAACGTGATTCCCAGCGCCAAGACTTGAAGGAAAAACAACATAAATCACGGACTCCGAGGTAAAAAGTCGAGAAGGTCAGCAGCACTGTGGCCAGATTTAGTCACGAGGTGACTTGGTGGCGCTTGATGAGTTTGTTGATATTTGTGCCACTGTAACTGAGGGATAAACCTGGCCCTCAGCCACTGGCATACAGTATTGTTTGGAAGAACACTGCTGCTCCATGCCAAAACCCCCACAACAAAAAGAGTTCTGSTGGCCGTGGAGAGAGGCCCTGGAATAACTTCCCCCACTAAAACAATGCGGAGCGGAAACCTTTTAAACTGGTAATTACCAAAGGGAAAATAATTTTTTTTAAACATCCTTTGTCTGAGCGCTTAACAATACCTGGGAATACTAAAAGGCTTTTCCAATTCTTAATTGACTTTTCAGCCGTGTCACTGTTTGTTTCATCTCTGCAATAGCCGGCTCGGGGCTGGGCAGTGAAACTTTCCCTTTCCAGCTCTTGCCAGCCCCTTTTCCTGACTCTCACGTGGCCCGCACCAGTAAGTGTGTGCTCAGGCTGTTCCAGCAGAATGTTTTCGTGTCCACTCACTGCGTCCCAGCCCAACCCGTGGTGAATTTGGCCCAAATGACCTGGCAGGGGCTGTGCGGTGTCAGCACCGGGGCACGCTGGCTGCTGGTCCGGCTGCCGGACGTCTCTCCTGCCGCTCCTCCTGCGCCTCCTCTCCCTCATCCCCGCGGCTGTTCCGGGCCCTCTGGCGCCTCTCTTGGCTGCTCGCTTTCAATCACATCAGCTCTCCGCTCTGCTGGAGCCTGGCTCCAAGGTTTCCCTGCTCACTTCACGTCAAGTCGGCTTTCCTGCAGCTTCCCGACGCGTCTGGGTTTTGATTTATGCTTTCCCTGACGTTTTCGTGGTCAAAGGAGATACAGGACCATTGTTGGAACATCCTTTTCATATCCCCTTGTAAGGGCCTTTGTTCCCGTTTAACTGGGTTTCTTATTTTAAGTAATCTCGGTTATTTATTGGTGTTACTAATGTCATGTGTGTGGAACACCTTACTGTTGCTTTGCTTATTTCCAGGATCTGGAATTTAAATCTGTTCCATCTTATTCCTATACTGGGATAACTCTTTGTACTATGTGTAAATCTGTTTTTTTTCCCTACCTGTAGCTTTTCAGATCAGCTCAGCACCTGGRAGCCTGTTTGGCTCCATTTTTAAGGTGGCCTTTGGATATAATTTAATCTTGTGCAATGTATCAACTCCGTGCTTCTTCCCTGTGCTTGTGCTATGGCATCACTTTTCTCTTGGACTTCTCAGCATCTCCGTGGCGTCATTCCCTCCCCTACGTGTGTCCAGGCACGTCATTCCAGCAGTAGGGGAATGAATGGTGCTGTTCAGGTTCGGGGAGCTGAGTCTGAGCGTGCTGGGGTGGTGACACAGACGCCAACCTKCATCCCTGTCCCCAGGGAGAACAAGCAGTGTGGGGTCAGAGCACGTCCCCAGGTAGAACTCAGGTGCCCGGGTACACCTGGGCCTTCCCTAGCCCAGGAGAGAGCCATAAAGGCTCTCTATTCCTTCCAGGAGAGGGAATAAAACTGCCCTCCTGCTCCCCTGGCTGGAGCAAGGGACCCACGGGAGTGGGACCAGCCAGGGAAGGCACAGGTGGGAGCAGGGCTGGAGCATGAGCTGGGATAGGAGCTGCTGAGGAGGAAGAGATGCTCTGCAGAGCAAAGTTTCTCTGTTATCCATTGGGATTTCTCCATGGATCAGTTGCCAGAGCCTCTYGTTTCTGGGATTCTCCTGTTACACGATTCAGCTGAACGTGTCGTTTTGGCAGGTTGTTGTCGGTGGAAAATTGTACTGCCTGCCCTTGGATGTATTTTTGAAAGGTGAGCAGAGCCAGAGCTTTGCTCCTTTTCTTATCCACCCAGGTGGTGGATGTGTGTTTTCAATATWAAATGAAATCTCGCTATTTCATTTAATTTTTCTGATAGATGAGAAGGGCCGGCTTGATTTCAGAAATGAGTTTCCCTTATCTCCGGGGCCTACGCCTATTCCCGTCTTTCCCTGCAAATTTTTTCGGCTCCATAACCTTTCCCCTCTTTTCCACCACTGTTTTTTCCTTTCCCTGGCTGTTGAGCAGAGAACCCGTTGCAAGCAAAGATGGAAATTACAATAACGGAGCACCTGGGAGGCTTGAACTCGTCGCACACTGATTGCTAAGAAATGTTTTTCCTGTTTTTCTTTTGGTTGCAAGCACCTTAGGTGGTATTTGCTAAAAGAGCTGACTGAAACGTTCTGGCAGAAAGGTGATAGGGAGATAAAAGCTGCCTTTAAAGACAAACAGCTCCAGAAATAATAGCCCTTACCAGAGGAGCTCTGGTGCGTCTGCAGCGTGTCAGGCTTCAGCGGCTTAATGYCTGCTGAACTCTGCACTCCAGGGAGCGCCCGGCCGGCCTGGAGAGCCACGGGGAAAAGGGAAAACGCTGCCACCCAGTGCAGCTGCAGCTTCCTCCCCGTGTGGGGATGGTCAGCAACAAAACTGGCTGGGTGTCTTGTGATCCTCCCGAAACCGCGAGCTCCGGGTGAGGCTTGGGGCCTGCATCCCCCTGCCAGCAGTGCCCTGCAAAACGCTCTTGGTGCTTTTCACGCCATGGGCTCTGCTGTCTTTCTGGGCATATTTTAATGTTGGTAATTAGATCTTACCTCTTCTTTTTCCGAGTATTTTCTTCTTTGCTGCAAAGGACTTCAGGTGCCTGCCCATAGCCATGCTGCGGTCACTTCTTTCTGAGGAAGTGGCTTGATCTCCGCTCGTTTCACATGTTGACCTTGTTCTGATGAGCTCTTAGAGGTCAGAAAGCTTCAAAAACAGAGGTTTGTGCTGTCACTTGATGTGGACAAGGGCCTGGAGTGACAGGACAAGGGGCAATGGCTTTAAAATGAAGGAGGGTAGGTTTAGAYTAGAGATTAGGAAGAATTGGAAGAATTCCCAGTGAGGCCCTGGCACAGAGAAGCTGTGGCTGCCCCATCCCTGGAAGTGTCCAAGGCCAGGTTGGATGGAGCTTGGAGCAACTTGGGACAGTGGAAAGTGTCCCTACCCATACCAGGGAGTGGAACAAAATGAGCTTTAAGGTCCCTTCCAACCCAAACCTGTTGAAATCCAAAAAGCCTATTGGAACCCAGCCCCAAAAAACTCAGTGATTCTACTACGGCCAAGTGGATGGCGCAAGGAGCAGGACGGAGGAGAWATATTCCTGCAAGCTCTTGAGTCTCCAAGGCTTGTGGAATAATTGCATTGCCCTTGCTGAGCTTCAGGAGCCAGCAGCCTCCGCAGGAGATGCCGTGGCCCAGCTGTGCACAGGGGCTGCAGGAAATGAAACACAGAATAGCTGGATGGAGAGTTTGAGATCCTGATTGCCCSGGGATTTGCTGTGCTTCCTCTGCTAGGAACTGACAGTAATTAGGGGCTTGCCTCGCTGTGTTAGCGTTTGGTGGGGAGGAGAGCCGCGCTCCCGAATTAACCCGGCTCTGGATCGGTGGCTGCCCATGGGGGGCCGTGGGGAGGAGGGGGAAGAGCTGCCCCTGGCAGAAGGGGCACAAAGTGCAGGAGAGCCTGAGCCAGCCTCCCTCCCTGCCAGCGCAAAGAGTTCACAGTGCCTAATCTGCTGGGAAACGGCCCCGAGAAACGCCCAAAACCTGGAGGCAGAGCAAGTGATCCGACTGCCCTGGATCTGAAACACCCTGCCTGCTGTAAGCCCTGGCAAGGGGTGGGTGGCTCTCACCTAAAATCTCATTAAATCAGGGCATCGATCATGTTYGCAAGTGAGAATTGGGACTCTGAGGGCCTGAGGGCTGCCTGAGATTTGCTGGTCCCCAAATTTGGGGAGCAGTTGCTGTAATCTGACATCTGTGTAGAGACTGAATGGAGCAGAGACATCGTTTTTCTTTCTTGCACAAATCTTGGAGGCTTTTTCCCTCACCCGGAAGTGGAAGAGAGAGTACTAGGGATTATTATTATTATTATTATTATTATTATTATTATTATTATTATTATTATTATTTCTTATAAAATAACCTTCCAGTTGAGCCTGGGCAGCGAAAATGAAAGCCTTTCCAATTACATCTGGAAAGTCCAAAAAGTTTTGATCTAGGACATCACGCCTAGCCTTTGGTTAGTAATTCTTGTAACTCGGTAGCACTTTTCCTCCAAAATGCCTCAAAAACAGCAGCGAAAAGGGCTTCCCCAGCTGCACAATAGAAGGAAGTGCTATGGGCTCCATTTTGGAGCCCGACACAGACGCGCCTTGTGCGCTGGTGCCAGAGCTTGGGACAGAGGCCGGATAATGTTGCAACTCCCACATAAAGCAGCCCAGTTCCCATCAGAGCCTGCTGCTTTGGGTCCTGGTTCCCTCGCTGGCGGAACAGCGAGAGCTGGAGGCGCGCGATGCTCCGGAGGGGCTCGGCCAAAGGCGGTGGGGCTGATCCCTGCCTTCTCTGGTGAGGGCTGAGATCAGCTGGTTTCAGTCCTTGGCATCTGTCCCGCTGTAGTTTCACCGAGGCTCCAAGGGAATACGGGTTTGTCGAGGTGGTGGCGGTGCCCTCGGGCCGGTGGCAGGGGCGCTGGGGTGTTTGCAGCAGCTCCATGCCACGCAGGAGGCAGCAACCCCTGGGGAAGTGTTTGTGAGCCGTGCTTTCGGGGTGGGCAGCCTCGCTGGATGGGAAAAAACTCCGCAGCAATACTGAGCACGGGAACTGGGTCACTGCGAGTTTTGCCCTGCAGGAAACAYGCCGGAAAGCCCCGCTCGGCAGCAGAGCAGGGAGATGAAAGCAAAGGAGGGCTGGAGGATGGAGCTGAGGGGATGCTCAGACACCGTTTGCCTGGTTGTGCTGGGGAGAGACAACTTGGGGTCAGGCTGAGCCCAGTTATTAACTAAGGTCTGAATCTGCGGGGCCTGACCATAACGGATTGACCCAAATTGATTCCTAAACCAGAAAACTGCCTTAGAGTTTCCAAAAGACCTCTCTCTGTTACCCACTCCACGTTATTGACCATGCAGGAAAGCCTGGGGGCTGTGGCAGAGGAGCAGAGATGCTCCGGTGTTGGCTCTGTGGGTTTGTATTTGTCCAGCCAAGTGCTGATTCTGGAGAGGTGGAAAGACACAAAGTGATGGATTTCCTGCAGCACCCAATTCCTGGGCCTGCTGGAGCCGACAGGACATTTACAGATGACATCAATCCAAAAAAGCTCAGTGTGTTGTGAAAAGTTTTTGGCAGAGTTTGCCAAGCGCAAATTGATAATATATTTTTTTAATGAGTCACTCGAGGATTGATCGTTTTCTTAAATCCCTGAAGTCACGTGCCTATCAATTAATGGCATTTTGCAACAATTTTTAGACCTTCAAGGGTGGCCGGGAAAAACCTGAGGGTGTGATTCTGCCTCTTCCCCTTCAGCTGTGTGCTTAGAGGCAAATAAGGAGCCCTGAAAAGTTATTTGTTTTGAATCTCATGATTTTCAAGAGCCTTGCCCCTGACGGCTGAGTGTTTGGGGTTAGCTACGCAGAGCAAACATCCTGAACTTGGGCTCCTGACCCCGCTTTGAGTGTTTTGCTTTTCAGACCCAGAAGGTTCCCAGGAGAGGAGAAAGGAAACTGACTGGCTATTTTTAAACCCTTGCAGTTGCCTTCCTGCCTTATATTATTTATTATCCATTATCAGGAGTGTTTTTCCCCTGAAACCATCTTTAGTGGTCAGCCAAGGGACGGTGAAAATTGCCCGTCAGACAGAGCTGCATCTTTCCRTAGAGGTCAGACGGAGCTGGAGGCTTGGGGAGGGCTCTGCCAGCTGAAAATGAGTGGTGCTGTTGTTGTGTGCACTCGAGCGGTGCCAAGCGATTCCGGGGTTGGCCTGTGATTACCCTGCTCCGAGACTCGAACGTGAAGCAAAGCAGAGTCTCCCTCCCAGAGATTTCACRGCCCAGAGAGGCAACACGGATTTTTTGCAGAAAAGCGGTCCCTGCCTCTGATTTTGGCGTGTCCTGAGCAGAGCGATGCACGCCGCTGAGTTTCRCGGCACAGCTTGCGGCATCACGTGGTTTCTGCATGACGTGTCCGCGGGGCTGAGGACACCTGCACGGAGCATCACCGCATCCTTCTGCGGTGGAGAAAGCTCCTGTGACCTACCTGGCACTGCGGGGTGACCGGGGCAGGGTGTCTGTGCCTGGGCAGTGCAYTGTCCCCAAAAGCGCGGGGCTGCCATGGGCAGTGCAAGGCCCTGGTGCTGGGCTGAGTCCCCTCTTCCAGGGTGTCCAGGAAGTCCCCTTTGACCTCTTTGGCTCCAGATAAAGCAGGACAATAGCCCGTGTTGTCCTGGCTCATCCTCCTGCCTGGTAAACTTCCCAGTTTGAAGCCTATCACGTCCCTGGCAGCTTTGTTAATCCTTTCCTGCCTGGGCAGGAGCTGCTGGTGCCCTGGGCAGAGCTGGACGTGTGAGCCTTGGCTCCATGTTCTCGCTGGAAATGGAGCCGCGGGGCTGGAAGGCCCTGGGAGGCTGATGTTATTTCAGCTGCGGAGGGAGCTGAGGCATGAAAGTCCAGGTTTTGGTGGTGTCAGCAGCAACCGGCCGGACCCTGTGATGCAGTTTCTCAGCAGTGTGTGAGGAGGGAAGGGGAAGAGCAGGGGAGGGCGGGAGCACGCTGTGCTCAGCGCAGGGGGCTGATGAATGACAAACAGCTCTGCYCGTTTCTCTTTGCCTCTGAAAACAAAATTACGTTGCAGGGGTTCTCGAAAGTGGGACCTGCAGCCCCGCTGTCCCCCAGGCCCGTTTCACCTCCCCAGAGTCCCTGCTGGGCCGAGAGCAGGTGCCCTGGTCCCTACTCCCCCCTCTGCCTGTGCATGGGGGGCCTGGSGCTGACTCAGTGTGGGTCACATCGCTTCACTCCCCCTGGGACACTGCCTGCTGCCCCCGCAGGGCTGTGACCGTGTCACTCCACAAAGCCCAGCTGCGGCCAGCGAGGAGCTGGGCAGTGCTCTGAGCGCTGTCGGTGGGGGCTGAGCTCATGGGCTGAGATAATATTCAGCTGAAAACACGCGCTGATAATATCCACGCGCTTGCATTTMACGCTTTTTCTTCGGGCGGTGGTGTGTGAACCCCAGGTGCCTCAGGAGCACCTGGTGACACGAAGATCCTCTTGCAGAGCCGTAGTCACCTGTGTGACTTTGCTCCCTCCCACCGCCGTTAACACCCCGGTGATTCCCCCGCCCACCTGGGGCTCCGGGCGCCGCCGCCGCCCACCCCGCCCGGTCCCGCAGCCCCCCGAGCATCCTCCTCCCGCCCGCGCCCCTTTTTGTGGCCTCGGGGCTTTTCACGCCTCCCGTGTCCCCGTCCCCCCCCCCTCCCCGAGGGGGCTGAGCCGTGCCGGGCCGGCCCCCGAGGGCGGGCGGAGGCTGCGTGAAGAAATCCACTCCCTGGTTTACAGCTTCCCCGGCTCCGTCCCGGCCCCGCCGTGACATCAGGCGGCTGGCTCGGCGCGGGGGCGGCTGCGGGGTCCCGGCGCCTGCCCCGCCGCTGCGGGCGCTCCCGCACCGCTGCTCTCCGCACCGCACCGCTCCGCTCCGCCGCGGCTCCCGCTGCGCGCCGCYCCCCGGGCGTCCCCCCCCACGTCCCCGCTGCGGCTCCCCGGGCGGCCGGGGGGGCTGGCGGGGCCGGCGGCGGGGCGCGGGGCCGGGGATGCGGCGGCCCCGCCGATGGTGAGCCGCCGCCGGGCCCCGCCGCACCATGCCCCCGCCGGCCCCGAGAGGATGTTCGAGGGCTGCCGGCGGGCGCGGAGCCTCTGGGGCGGCGTCAGGCTGGAGGTGGCCGGCGAGAGCAGCCCCGTGGTGCTGCACAGCTTCACGCAGCTCGACCCCGACCTGCCGCCGCTGGAGGTGAGTGCGGGGCGCGGGGGATGCGGCGCCGCCGCTGCGCGGGGTTTGGGGGGCTCGGCGCGCCGCGGGGCGGGCCCCGGTGCTCAGCCCTTGCTCCGTTTGGGGGTCTCCGCCGTGCCGGCAGCGTGGGCAGAGCTGGCGCGGAGTTTGGTGAGGGGATGGCTGTGGGCAGCGTGCTACCCACTGAGTGTTTCGTGGAATCCTGTTACACAGAATCGTAGAGTGGTTTCGGTTTGAAGGGACCGTAAAGCTCATCTCGTTCCACTCCCTTGCCACGGGCAGGGACACTTTCCACCAGACCAAGTTGCTCCAAGCACCATCCGGCCTGGCCTTGGACACTTCCAGGGATGGGGTAGCCACAGCTTCTCTGGACAACCTGTGCTGGTGCCACCACCCTCACAGGGACGAATTTCTTCCTAATAGTTTGTCTAAATCTATCCTCTTTCATCTTAAAGCCATTTCCCCTTGTCGTATCACTACGTGCCCTTTCAAAAGTCCCTCTCCAGTCTTCTTGTAGGCCCCTTTAGGTACTTTAGGTGTTTTATYGAATAAATGGGTGCCCCTGCTTGGCTTTTTTGCTGTGAGTCCCTATGCCCCGGGGGGGCTGGCAGGCAGCTGCCAGACTCTGTTAGGAGAAACCAGAGCTCTCCCTCCAGACACCCAGGGAAAGGCGCAGATTGCTAAAACTTCGGGCTTTTAATATTTCATTTGAGACTTTGGCTGCAGGAGGCAGGAGTCTGCTCAGATCTGAGCTGCTTGGAAAGCCTTCAGGCTTGTCCAAACCACGAAAGTGTCCTCTGGGAAGGTTACGGGCATTGGGAGGACTTTCCTGGAGGATGCAAAATATTTGTGCTTGTTTGGATTCGACCTCGGGTGGTTCAAAGTCAGAGTGGTCCCAGTGAGGCCCGAGTGCTTTGTYGATGGCATTTGCATGTGGAGGCACCTGAAATAATCTGAGTCAGAGCTGGGCCTTTTATCTTAGTAAGGGATGATCGTCATCTGTGCGGTGGGAGTGTCACTGATTGGGAGCAAACGGTGTGTCAGGAGAAGCTCGGCTGGAGGAAGGTTTTGTTGTTCAGAAGCCCCAGCCGCGGTGGTGCAGGGGTTAATACCAGCGAGGGTCAGCAAGTCTGGCTTTTCTGGGATTTAGAGCCAGCTGCAGATGTGCTGCTCTGGATGCTTCCCGCTGGAATGGGGGCGGTGGAGGGGGAGAATCACCACTAAAGCCGCTGAGGGCAGCCAGTGTTTCGCGGAGGGCAACGGCTCCTTCTCCCAGTGCCAAACGATTTACCCTATAACCTGTTTCGGAAAGTCCTGGTCAGCCACGGACAGGAAGGGAATGATCTCAGGCTCCGGCTCTGCCGGTTCACCTCTGGCCTGGTGGCAGCGGCTCATCAGCTCTGCAGAGAGTTCAGGAAAACTCCATCCAGCTTATTTTCCCCCCTCTCCCCCTCCCTGCTTCTCTCTCCTGGGGGTGGGCGTACTGACATGGTTCGGAGTACATCATCTGGTTCGTGTTATGCCTGGCAGGAAGTCCAGCCTCGCCGGCCCGCGGCGCTCCGGGAGGCTCAGGGGCCGCGCTTTTGGCAGGGAGAGCCAGAGCAGGGGGGAGGAAAAGGGGGGAAAGAGGGGCTGATGCAGCGTGCTGCTCCTCTCATCCCAGCGGGGAGGCTGCCTGGCACACGTGAGCCCCCGTGTACCCCGGCTGGAGGAGGCTTCGGCGTTCAGGAGAGGGTTTGGAGCATCTCGGGCGATGTGGCTGCGAGGGAAAAGGGACGGGGCTGAGGGAGGCCTTGCACGGCCCCCGCGGGCTCTGAGCAAACCCCCCCTGCTCGCCCCGGGCATGGCACGGACACAGCTGCCAGCCAGACCTCCTCCCGGGAGGGCTGTCTCTGCCCACGTTTGTGTCCTGGGCCGTACGTGGGTCTGTGCTGTGGAATGGTCAGAGCACATCCTGGCATCTGCTCGCTCGGGCTTTCCTCCCAGCCCTGAACAGATAAATGYCTCCTTTTTCTCTACCATACATTTGAAAGTGATTGTCAGAAAAGGGGCATCCCAGAGGGGTCCGTGGTGCCCCGTGGCCTCCCGAGCAGCTTTGGGATGACTGGGGAAAGGAAAAAGTGTGTCCGTGTTGTGACAACCGAGGTGGCCTGATGGGGCTGTGATCCTCGGGCAGAGTTAGAGATGCACACTGAGAGGAGAAGGCAGATTATTTGCATAAGAAAACCCCCAGAGACCATCAGTGTTTTGCTGAGCCCCRGTGACAGTCCCCAGATCCATGGTGGGGCCTCTGTCACCTCTGCCAAAGGGATCTGTGCTTCCCGGGCTCAGCATCTCCCCAGCGCTGGGACAGAACTGGTTTCTGCAGAACTGYGCCAGCTCCTGGGTGGATAGTCTGGTCCCACGGGGAATAGAGGATCCCTGGAAAGCTGCTGGGCAGGTTGCAGGGAATGTGGYTCGTTCTGTGGTCCTCGTTGAGCCCCCAGAGGTGCCAGAAGGGAAGACTTTGCCTGTATCCCGCAGCAACGGTATCGATCACCAGGCATCACTCTGAGGCCTCCTGGCCACGTCAGCCAAGTGTTCTCACCGTGATTTAACCACAGGGGGATGGAAAATTTGAAATGTCTCAAGTGGGGGATTGACAGAGCACCTTTGCAGACCTTTTGCTTCAACCTTTCCAGTTCCAATCCATTCCAAATCCRCAGCGAGTGTCAAACCTTCCAGTCCAGCAGGAGCCACAGAGATAATTTGGTATCTCTTCTGGTCCTGCTGGCCAGAAATGGCCTAAAACAGCACCGCAGATGAGACAGACTGAAACTTTCATGAAGCTGATGTTGCTGAACCTCTGACAAGTCTGGGCTGACGCTTATAAAAAAAGCTGTGTCCTTGCTATTCTGGCTCTGTTTGTTTTCTGAACAATTAGGAGATTTTCAGTTGCTAAATGCATCCTTGAAAACTCGAATTGCTCAGGCCAGATGCCTTGGAGGTCAGTGCTTGTTCTTTACAGCTGGGAGGGAGGGGCAAAGATATCTCTTAAAAGCCATTTTCTCTTTGCTTCCTATGGTGCCTTTGGAATAAGATCCTTTTCTCCCAGCCTGTTCTCCTCCCGCAGGCACAACCTGATATGTCCCTTGCAATTTGCCAGATGAACATCATCTGTTGGTATTTCTCGGATGGGGACCTACCTTCTGGCTCCSTTCCAGAAAGGTTTGGAGCCGGCGGTGAGGCCGGGAGCAGGCTGGGATGCTGATTGTTGGTGGCTGATGCAGGGAATAACAGAGGTGGGAGGGATTTTTTTATTATTATTCGATGTGGTTAGGGAGAAGTTGGAGAGAAGCTTCTAAATGTGTTTGTATAAGAATTGTTTTACTCAGAGGCTGCCATGCCACGTTTCCATGGGGGTAGGAATCCCATACTGGGGTCTCACTGAGGTTTTAGTGGATTTAGTACCAGACTGGCAACCCTGGAAGCTGAAATCTTTGTTTATTCACAGGCTGAATGGGCAAACCACCCCCCAGGCCACCCCTGCGCCTCAGCATCGCTCAGCTTCAGCCCCCCCAGCTCACACTATTGCCCCACTACAGCCTCTTTTATGGCTCTCAGGGTGGGATCCCCAGGCAGGGCAAGTAAATGCAGTCTTGGAGTATTTCCCCAATTCCCTGTGCCTGGCTTTGGGGTGTGATGAGCAAAAGGAGCATCAGGCTGGCTGTCCCTGCAGGGATGGGTCTTGCTCAGCTGGCACCCACCACTGTTTGGGATCTGGAGGCCTGGCTGTGCTCACCTCACACTTGAGGACTGAGCATGACCTGTTTTTAGGGCCACCTGAGTTGGTCTGGCCATAGGAAGAGCTTCACCACCAGCAGCTCCTCCATCTCCCTTCCCAGCTCTCTAACCAGCCACTGTGTCCCCCGAGGGGACTGTAATTGAAGGAGGAAAGAGCTTATTTAGGTCACTCTAGACCACATTTAAAGGCTGGGTATCCCCTCTTCACACTTTCTCTAACGCCGTTACCTCCAGAGCTGCCTAATGAGAGGCTTTCAAACGGACACGTTCCTATTATTTAAATATATCCTTGCAGCAGGGCTRTCTCAGTTCTCAAATATTTCTTCATCTCCCACGGACTCAGCAAGAGGGGGGAAAAAAATGTGGTTGCTAAGGAGCAGGATTTGGATACAAAGCTGGCTGAGCTGCTGGCGGGGGGCCCGGGGGGCTCCGGCACTGCTCGTGGCCAGTCAGAGTTTGAGCCTTGCTTCGGTGGGGCGGCACCTGCGGGGGTCTGGGTGAGGAGGATGGGGGTTTGAAACATTCCTTGGGCCTCGGGGAGAAAGAGTTGAGTTGTAGGACTGACACCTTCTGCAGGTCAATGTGTTCATCCCGCGCTGTTCGTGTGGGTTGGATCCCACGGCAGCATCCGTGGCCGATCCCAAATGTGTGACATTTGCTCCGRGGGCCTGTGGGACCTTTGTTTTGCAGAGAGAAGCATCTGTAGGCTGAAAAGTGATGCTGGCAGGGGGGGGKTTGGTGCCCGGGAAGACCTGTTAAGCATCACACTGAAGCTGTGTGGCAGCTTCTGGAGCGTGCCTGGCCAACCCAGCAGCAGGGGAAGGACTGAGACGTTTGGATACTCAAGTTATCAGTTTGTCTCGCTCCCCATGTGGGGGACTCACGTGCCTGTCACAGCAGCCCCAGCCCTCCTGGCTCACATAGCTCCCCTAAGGATGCATTTGGACTTTGCTCCTGAGTCGTTAGGGAAAGGGAGCACTAATCCCAGTAATCCCAGCCCCTCCCCAGGCTGGCAGCTTGGCCGGCTGGAGGGAGTCACGGGGGAGGGGATCGGAGCAGGGGCAGAGGTGCAAGGGCTGCTCTGGGCACTCGGGTTAGCGCAGGGGTAGCTCTGCTCTGGGGTTTGCAGAAAGGCTTTTGCGGATGGGCCTTTTGTTCTCTTTGACGCCTGGGAACAGCTCTCGCAGAGGTGTCGGGAAAGTCCTTTCCTAATTCCCAGCGTGCGCTGGCGTGGGCCGTGCTGAGCAAGCACTGCTGGCCGCGGGTGCAGCGGAGCGGTGACTCCGCAGCACCTCAAACCCGCGTCCCTCTCACCTGGTTTTGGTTTGTTTTTGTGCTGTTGTGCAAATCACCTCTCCGGTGTTGGGTTACGTTCCCGAGGCTGCGTTGGCGCGGGTTCTCGTAGGGCAGCGCTTTCGCGTTAGATAACAACAAGCTCCCTCTACCTGAGGGTCAGGAGTTATGTGACAGCCAAATGTCAGCGGAGATTAGGCACACGCAGAGGCTGCTGGCGTGGCCCGCTCGCCTCGCCTGGCTCCGCGGCAGTTTGTTTTCATTACACCGTCGGTATTTGGAGGAGCTCCGGTGTCAGAAACATGCTGGGACGGGAAAGGGCGTCTTCCCTCCGCACGTGGGGCGCTGGGGGCCGGTGGGAGCAGCTGCCTGGAGAGCCCCGGGCTCAGCAGAGGCAGGATGGGGACGGCTCCAGCTGCCAGGCACCAGCCGAGGCCTCGGAGCTGGCAGGGGAGGTAAAAAAAAAAGTTGGTCTAACTCGCAAACAGAACAGATTGGAGAGGAAACTCATCGGAGGCAACTTCATCTGGAATGCTGAGGCATTATTTTTAGAGCGGCTTTGCTTTCTGCTAACCACGCTTCAGCAGCTGAACCGAGGGCTTGTGTGGAAACCTGCTTTTCAAAGGGCTCGCTACCCATCTTACCAGAACTTCTTTTCATGTGATGGAGCAAATCCATGCACCCTTTCCCTGCTCTTCGCAGTGGTTGGGTCTCTGTGGAGACTGACAAGCCGAGAGCCTGCCCCAGGCTCCGGCTCCAGCCAGAGTGTGCGTTTGTGAAATGATGTGTTTGCTTTGGGTTCACCTCTTAGAGCTGGAACTGACTTCAGGAAACCATGGTTCAGCCAAACCGGGCAGAGCAAAGCACGTTGTCTGGGACGGGCAGGGGCAAAGCTCAGCTGTGGGAAGTCAATAAGGATGCTGAARTACCACTTGCATGGGGTTGAGGGGTTTGGGACCTCACCTTCCAGTTTAGGCCAAAACCCCAGGGATTTTGTTCAGACACCTGTCTGAAAGGCTCAGTTGGTGGCAAGGTCTGGCTCTGTGCATGGGAGCAGCAGCAGAGCCCAGGAGCTGGAGGATGCGATCTGGAGCTGATGGTGTCATCCCCAGCCCTCCCGTGCTGCGACCCCAACAATCACTGCAGACTCTCCAGAGCAAGGCCAGAACTYGGGTTGGTTTATCACCTTAAAGCAGCCCAGCTCTCCTCCAAATGCTGCTGTTTCTTTTGCTTTTGATGATATTTTTAATGGCCATTTGGTCCCAGCTGCAGCTCTGCTGATGAGGAGCCTCGTGCTGAGCAATGCGTTGGCGGTGCCCGCTGCTGGTGACGGTCACCGGGATTACTGGATTTCTAGACAATGTGGTTTACTCGATTCAGTCCCGGTTGCAACAGTGAGAACTGGCACAAAGACAGGACAGGCCTGGCTGGTTCTTCCCTTGCAGTGCTGGGGGTGACTCAGAGCGTAGCTATGGCTCACACCACTGTCATAACAAACACTTATTCCCTGAGGTGCTTCTTGCGGGGGGTGGGGGGGTATTCTGAAAGCTCCATCTCTCCCAGTCCTCATTCCCATGGATTTTGTCRTGTTCCTCAGCAAAACTCAGCTCTGGGAGGATGGGGCTCTTTGAGGCTTGACCTGTCTTAGTCCAGGCAAAATCAAAGGAAAGGAGCCAGGGAAGGAAGAGGGGCACCTCTGCCCTCCTCACGTTGATGCTGCCCCACGGTCATTGTGCGCTTCAGCTTTTTGGGTATCCCAAGGTGTGTCCCCCAAAATCATTTTATCGAATGGGAGGGCGAGCTGCAGGAATGCTCGCCTGTGGCTGGTAATCCCAGGGGATGAACGGGGCAGGGTGGCAGGAGCGGATGAGCCGGGGCAGGAACGTGCCTGTACTGGCTCACCAAAGTGCCGTGGCCAGGAGGAACAGGCACCTGTGYGGTGTTTTACCTGCTGTGGAAGAGCTCTGGCAGCATGAGGGAATGTTTGCCTGCAAATGCCTGCATGACCCAGGGTTGAAATCCTGATGCCCAGGGTCCCTGAGCAGGCACAGATGTGCTGGTTCGCCTTTGCCATCAGCTGTTGCTGGAAGAGGGCTGTGTCTTAAGTCGTGGGGGAAAACACGGTGCCAGAAGTTTGCGCTGATTCAGGGGAAGTGGGAAAGTGGAGTGATTCCGGTGGAGCTGCCTCCCTGCAACCCCGGGATTTAGGAAGGSCTGGCTGCATCCTGGTCCCACTTTGCCTGATGCTCCGACCTGGTCYGTGGCCAAACCCGCCCTACAGTGCAGGGCTGAGGGTCTGGGGAGGGAATTCATCCCCCCAGCCCGGCTGCCCTGCCTGGGTACTCGCATTCCTGGTGCCGCGGGATCTGGCAACACACACAGCGCTCAGGGCTGGACCCGGGGCCAAACCTCACTGCCGGCGCTGCCGGTGTGTGTGCTCAGGCACTTGACAACAGCTGGATTTGTACCTTTTCCCAGTTGTTTTCTCCCCAAAGGTGCCAGTTACTCGTAAAATCTCGGTTGCTTCGGCTGTGGAAATCACAGGAGCTGGCAGAGCATCCCGGTCGGGGCCTCCCAGGTGTCAGCCTGTTGACACCTGCTCATGTAGCACCTCCTGCCTCCTTGACACCTATTTAAATAATGCTCCCAAGGTGAGATTCTCTTGATTACAAAGCWAAAGTGCTTGCTCTTCCCTCTTCCAGCTCCCCACAGGCGCCGCGGGGAGGGGAGCGAGTAGCGGGATACCATGCAAGGGGAGAATCTCTGTGGAACGAAGGGGATGGCTTGAGACCCGCAGCTGGGATGTGCTGGGACACGCTGGGGCTGCGGGTGTCAGGAGGAGGCTGGGACGAGCCAGGCTGATCCCGGGAAGCGCATGCCAGCAGCAAATGGAGGAGCCGCACGTCATCCCGGCCGGGGTGGGAGCTGGGCGCGGGGGGCACGACCGGAGAACAAAGCCTCGCATTTATTCCKCCCCGTCCTTTCACCGTCAGCCCCTCTCTGCCTCCCCGCGCTGGATTGTTCCTGCATTTTCTCTGCTTCAGCTGTTTACTGGGTCACCCTGGTGCAGACACGCACACAAAGAGCGAGCCGTCCCCGAGCCTGTCCCCGTGCCACCGGCGCTGCGAGCCCCTCTGCGGCCCCAGCAGCACAGTGGTGCCATTGATCCGGCGGGGACAGCGTGCCCTGCTCCGGGGCCGGGCTGGGCCGGGGGCATGCGGAGCCCCCCGGGCATCCTGCCCTGCACAGGCTGCGCCGATGGGATTGTAGGGAGGGGGCCCCAAAAGGCCTGGGCTCGTCGGCTTTGCCCACGTTCGGTCACAGCAGGTTTGGTGGGGGGAATGGCAGTTGACGTAAGGCAGAGTAAACACATGGGTGGACACATTTATTTCGCGAGGGCTTATTTTGGTTCAGCTTGTCTAAGCTAAGGATGTGTCTCAGCGGCATCGAAATTAACCCTGTTCGGGTGGAAACGAAGGGGAAAGGTGCAGCTTGTGTCATTCAGAGTGTGGCCAGGCAAGGCCGTGGCTTGTGGACAGCCYCCAGCCTGGCCACCCCGATATGTGCACCTTCAAAATTCCAGGAAGCTGGGACTTTGCTTTCTTCTCCCCTCTGCAAGCTGCAGCAGGCAAGTTACTGCATTGGCAGCTACATTTACAGCTTAACCAGGCTGCTTGGGAATACYGTGTACCCAAACTCCCTGGGAATGTCATTGTGGGACTGGTGGGATGGTTCAGGATGGCAGGGGGGGCTGAAAGCCTCCTCCTGGGGCTGGGCTAGGGCTTTACACCTGGCATATGCTTTGCCCTTTCCGCATATCCCACCTTGCTCATGCTGCAGGTGCGTGCCCAGGTGAGCACTTCATTCATGTAGGGCATGGACGTGCCAGGGCAAGAGAGAGGTTTGTCAAAAGAAGCTGATTTTACTGCAGCTGATACTTGTTAAAATTAATTTTTTTGGCCGTCTGGGCTGGCACATGGGCCGTGAGCTAAAAGTTCAAGGTTTGGTGTCTCGGGGAATGTAAAGACTTTTGGGAAGATGAAGTCACTCACAGGTGCTGATCCATGCAAGGACAGGCGTTGCCCTGGAGCTGCCACAAGGAACGAGTCTCTGTGTCCTGGTGGACATGTTAAGACAGAATTGGCATTTTAGTGTGACCGTTCCAGTCAGTTTCAAGGAACATCAGCTCCAAATGCCAACATCATCCCTTTCCCAATATACAGAAATAACACATTTGGTGCACCAGGGCCCTGTTTCAGAGGTGGAATCARCAGAGTAGCATTAGGTCAGGTAGGCTGGAAGTCCTCAGGACACCCCTCATGTTTTAATTCAGATTTGAACAAGGCACTGGGGAGCTGTCGTGTTGCATGTGACTTCCAGGTGCTACTGTACACCCAGAAAAAAAAAATCAATTTTTGAACTTGTTTCAGCTACATTTTTTTTTTTTCAGATTTTTCTGTTCCATTTCAGTAAAACACAAACCTCYGTTCCGAGCCGAAATGACTCGGGATGAGACGCTCAATCTTTATTTAACCTCGCAGAGCAATATAGATATTAATTTTTTATGCACCGCTTTTCACAAGCCGTGTCATTCTGGTTTCACTTCCAGTAATGCCCCGGGGGCTGTGGGCGAGTCCGTGGTGCAGCAGCTGCTGCGTGAGCGAGGGCTGTGTCCCTCTGCTCCCAGCCTGTCCCTCTGGAGGCGTTGGCTCTGGGCAGGGATGCTGCCGGAGCAGGGGGCGTTGGCTCTGGGCAGGGATGCTGCCGGAGCACACGCCGGGGCCATCACGAACTCAGGGCTGTGGAGCAAGAGCCAGAACTGCTGTGTCGGCTGGATCTTTTTTCCGTCGACTTAGAGAGGAAGCAAAACCTGCTGCACTCAGTTTTCTTGGAACCTCCTGCAGCCTTCGAGGGGAGCCCATCCCAGCACGTCGCCCTGGGAGGGGACACGAGGGTGTCTTGCTCTGGTGGTGTTTTCACGTGGGATGCAAGTGGCTGGTGGTCATCTCTACTCCTGGGTGTAGGAAACACAAGTTTGGAGTTAACYAGTCGTTCCTGTTGTAGCTGGAGTTTGCTTTTTCGTGGGGAGTCCCCATAGCCAGGCTGATCCCCCTGGCCTCAAGGGTCTGATCCTGCCCCTGGAAGGCTGGGGCATGGAGTGGACACCATGCAGCCTCTTTGCAGGTCTTGATTTCCAGACCATAAAAAGAGTGAAAAAGTCTCTCTGTGTGGGAAGGCTCTTAGTTTTCTTTAAAAGCAAACCAGGAGCAAATGGGGGAGGAATCTGCTCTGTCTCTGTTCCTGGACCCGAGCGCTGAGCTCCTAATCCTTGCTCCAGCCACTGACTCACTGCGTGCGAGTCACAAGATGCCTTTGTAACCGATCTGCCAGCTTCCCTTCTCCCTAAGCTGCCAGGGTGGAGAAAGCTGCTTTTGGATACTCTCTGCAACCCCCTCTGGGTCACACTGCCGTTGGCCTCGGGAGCCCCAGACCCTGAGGGAGGGAGGAAGGTGTAAGATCCCCACAAGAGGCAGATACAAGGTGATGTGGCCTCTCTGTCCCATCCTGATCCTGAGTGATGCCCTGGCTCCAGGGCTGTTCCCCTGGGGCACAGCTTTCCATGCTGAAACGTGTGGGGCAGAGCAAAGGGTGTCAGAAACACCCAGCTATGGAGCCCAGCAACTCATGGGGAGAGAAAAGGCTCTCAGCTGTTGCCACTGTCTTGGTGTCCYGGCAAAACCACCCCTTTTTCATGGTGGGTTTAAGTTTAGCTTCTGGCCCTTTTTCTGTTCTTTTCCTGTTTCCTCCTTTGTAGTTGTGTTTTGATGGGCTGCTGGAATCGGTCCTGGTTTGGGGCAGCTCGGAGCAGGCAGGAAGGAAACCAGAGAGTGTTGAAAACCCAAAGGAATTGTGTCTCTCTGCTGATCATCTCTGCACGGGGAGCAGTGCCCAGGGCAGGGGTCGGGTAGAGCTGAGCTGTGGCAGGGGACTGAGCTCCATCAGCAGCCACAGGAGCACTCAGGAAGAAAGAAGACAGTGGGAGACCAACTTGCCTGGCTGGAGAGAACCACCCCAGTGCCACCATGGCCATTCCTGGGATGGTGTTTTGGAGCAAAAGTGCTCCTTGCCCTCAGTGGGGCTGCTATCCCAAAGGACGTGCCGTGAGTCACCAGCAAGGGCACCTTTCCTTCCCCTGAGAATGGGATGTTGGTCAGCTTCCTCGGCAGCTTTGGGTAGTCCTTGTAGCCTTCCTGAGCACAGCCAGGGGAAGGAAACTGCCACTGAGTGCCAGGAACGGACAATCCCAAGAGGCAGAGCCGTGGGGGAACTGCCACCCYAGGGCTTTTTGCGTGGAAGTCCCCCTGAGGAAGAGTGTTGTGCTTAATGTGGATGTGTAGGACAGAGGCTGCTTCTGCTTTTGCGGTCTTTATCTTCAGTTCACAGAACTGCACTTGTTTTCCTTTCACTCCCCGGGGGTGACTTTTTTTTCCCATTTCCTTTTACATAATGTCGTACACTCGGGTTTACATAAGAGGTCCCAAAGTCGCTGCTGTTCGTTGCAGGGGTTCAGGATTTGCTCCTGAGGGTGAAATGAAAGTTAACTTGGGGTTTGTGTCGGCCGTGGGGGACACGGGCCGTGGTGGAGCCGGTTTCTTTCGTTTCCGGGAAGGCCCATTTCCCGTTGCTGGTGGGAAGGGATTATTCTGAGAAAGGGCTGGGGGTTGTAAAGACCAAACTCCCACTCGCTGTTTCTGGCTTTTCCACCTTTCATCAAGTTTTTTTGAGCTTGTGTAAGCACGGAGCTTCAATGGGAAACTCCTGGTGACGTCTCCGAGGCTCAGCTCTGCCTTTTCTTGTCTCGTTAACCAGCAAGGCTGTTAATTCCCAACAGGCACACATTCCTGGCTTCCCATGGGCAAGGTTAGTGTCTGCTTCTCTCCTGTGGCTGGTAGCAGCAGCCCCTTTGAAATCACAGTGCAAAGATACTCCTGCCTGTAGAACAGGCATTTTGTGTAGCCCGACTAAAAGGGAGCAGAGTAACACGAATATCTTGATGGTTAAACCAGCTGTGGTCCAGGGAGCATCAGTAAAAGCACTTTAGGCAGTTGTGCCTCTTCCACGTGTGCTGAAATTAATACCTTTTTCCACTAACAGTTCATTATTTTTGTGCCTTTGGAGGCCAGTGCACTAACCCGGGGCACGTGGGACCAGAGCTCTTAAGACCTGGTAATTGTTGGGTAATTGTCTGTGTGTAACGTGTGGGGATGCTGCCTGCTCACACTTAATCCCGCACTTTGCTCCTGTCTTACTAAAACCACCTTTGTGACTGGTCTCAAACGCTTTCCAAATCGCAGATCCCGAGCCAATATTTTGCTTTGCTGTTTGGCTTTTGCGTTTTCCCCTCCCTTCATCCGGCGGGAAGAGCCGAAGGCAGAGTCCCTGCTGCTGCTCTCTGCCTGGCTCTGCGAGGGTCCCTCACACCCTTCCTCCAGGCTTACGAACCCTGGATGCATCTTAGAGCTCCTTATTAATGCTCCGTGTGTAGACGTGGGGTTTGACACTGCGCCGAGTACTAGAACATTCACCAGAGAGGAGAAGGGTTTATTGCACGGAGCAGGAATTCCTCCCTGGTGTAGTCACAAAAGCTTTGAACCGTCAGTGGGAGCTCCGGGGCTGGCTGCATTTGGAAGAGGCAGTCCCCAAAGCTGGGCCAGCCATCTGGTGCAGACCTCCAGTTTCATATTTCAGGGGATGAACTCCTGCAGAGTTCACTCACGGCTGCTTCTGCAAAAGCCTCTGCTCTGCACAACTGGGCGTCCTGAGTTAAACATGTGGTTTTTCCTTGTGCCCYTCCATCCAGAGGCCTTTTTCCTGCCGTGTGGAGAGGACCAGGATTGYGCACTGAGCTGGAGAAATCAAATCAAATGTTCATTTTTCTGTGTCTTCCCTTTTCTGTGTCTTCCCTTCCCAAATGTGTTGGATCTCACTTTTTGGGGTGCCGGGTCCCGTCTGTATGAATTCGGTGGAAGATGCAGGCACTGTGACTATCAACTCTTTTTGCAGCCATTTAAAGCACTGCCTGGGCCTGTTGGATTCATCTCTTGTGCCGACAGAAGGGACTGTTCACCTGTGTTTCACCCTCCAGGCTGAGCAGTGATGAAGGAATGTTTGTGTGCTGGCTCAGCCTGACTCATGTTCCCTTCCGAGGGGCAGAAAATCCCAGCAGATGTGTGGGGCAGGCAGTGGGGAGCAGTGACTGTTGCAGTAATATTTACCAGCACTTGTCTGTCTCTTCAGAGACCATTCTGAAGGTGTTGAGCTTTGGTTGACTCGCTGGAAATCCTGGTGTGACTGCAGCGTTCTGGGCGGCTGGCACAAACATAAGCCACAGGTCAAGGCTTTGAGTCTCTCCCAGCCCTGCTCCCACCCCATCTCCTCATCTGCAGTGGGAGAAACGTGTGTTTGGTGCAGGTATTGGCAGTGAGACTCCACTGGCTCCATCCTGCTGCTGCTTTTCGCTTGGTTGGTTTTTAACCAACGCGCGCGGAATGCACAATCAGCATCTCGGAGGAGCGGCCGCAGGAAAGAGGAAGCTCACACGGAATATAAATAGCCAAATTTGAGAATGTCCCAGTGTAGCAGCCCTCCTGGCTCTTGGCAGGAGCCTGCAGACCGCTGGGAAGCCGCGGCCTTCGTGTGTGGTTTGCAGAGGGGGAACTTCGGGGGATATCGCACAAGTCAGCAAGGCAAAAAGTGAATGAATCTGACAGTCCTGGACARGGGAAGGAAATGAAATTTGCTTCTACGCACATTGGAACGGGGCGTGGCCTCTGCACGTGACACGGAATGCAGGGTGAAAAGCCCCGCACGGTTGTGGCAATACTTTCCACTGCAGTTGCAAAGCAGCTGCCAGTGATTCATGGGCTGATCCTGAGATGGGTTTTTTCCCTCCCGTATGATTTAATTTATGAATTTAATTGCAYGTCAGCAAGCATCTGATTTTTCGTGTCTGGGGTTTAAAACTGCCCAGCCAAATCTGTCTTGTGAGTTAGACCGTACAGGGCTCTGGTCCTGCTGGACCCAGAGCTTTCCTCCAGCCCAAAGTCTCAGCGTAAGCAGGAGATACACAGGGTAGGGCTGACAAGCAGGTTGGGTGATGAAGCCTGGGAAATAGCCCAGGACAAATTGGGAAGCGTTTCCATGGCTTTTCTTTCTTTTTGTTGGAAACAGCACCTATAGGTGGAAGAAGGCCAACTCGGTTAGGTGCTGTCACTGTAGGTGGGTGATCCAGAGTGGACACAGAGCTTTAGCTGTGCCTGCAGCCCCTCTCCCAAGGTTGTGCCTGTCCCCCAGGGCAGAGTATTTGAACATCAATTTGTGCCATAATTTATCCCAGAGCACAGAAGAAGAGAGGGGCTGAGGCAAGTGCCAGGAAGGATGTCTGGTGTCTGCTGCCTTGTGCAGGTGCTGTCAGGGTTGGTCTGGAAGCCAGTGAATCCTGGGAAAGACTCCTGATGTTCACAGCAGAGCCTCACAACTCCTCAAACTTCAGCAAACCAAACCTCTCCATAGTCTGGCATGAAGAGAGAAAAGCAGGTTCAGCAGAAAGTGAAAAAGTCAGGAACCCTGCCCCAAGGGATTCTCTGTCCTCATTCATTACAGCCATGAATGAGAGGCTTTTTCAAGCTTCTCCTTACTCTTTGAGCTGGCTGTGCTTCCCTGCCTTGATTCCTTGGTAATAACAAGCCCATGGCTTGAGGAGGCTGTGATAAGAGTGCAGTGACTGCTGCTGTGGTGGTGATAAAGAATGGTGGTTACAGAGTGTGTTGGGTGCACGTTCGATCCATCAGCTCAGGGTCAAGTTCTGCTCCTGTCTTCTGAGATGTGCAGCATCTTCTGAACCTGGGGCCCTGGGTATGCCTGTCCCCACGTTCACAGGGAGCAGTTTGGAGGAGGATTTTTTGCAGGGAGCAGCATTGCTTCTGGGGCTCCATCCTGGGTCGCTCCATGGCAGTTTCTTCCCCAGCAAGCCCTGTGGTGTTGTCAGTGCTCAGGGCGTTCTGTGYTCCTGAGGGGCAGTTGCAGGGAAAGCTGTGGGCCAGCTCTGGCAGGGGAGGCTTGTCCCCACGCCCCTGTGTCCCACTGCGTGGTCACCTCCCCCTCTAACCAGCTCCCTGCTGTCGGGCATTTTCTCCATCTGCTGAGCAGTGGGTTTTGGTGTGTGTTAGTCCATGCCCTGCCATTTGGCGAGGGGGATGGAGGGCGGGGGAGATCCCTGCAGTGTTTAAAAGGATCTGGATAAATCTTCTTAAGGGAGGCACTGACTCAGCAGAGCGTGGTTAGAGAGGAGGAGGAGGAGGAGGAGGGAACCAAATTGTCCTTGTGGGGCTGGAGCTGCTGCTGAGCCCGTGCTGGCATGTGGTGCTGGGGGAGGCGTGTGCCTGGGGACCTGCCCTGAGAAGCATCACCCCTTTCCTCACCAAGTTTTAGGTGGTCTCCATCCCCCAGAGCAGAAATGGGAGCCTCATAGCTGGGTGCCTGTCACCCAGAGGTACCTGTCCCCTGTGGCTGGACCTGTCCTGGCTGTGCCAGACCCCACCCTGGTGCAGATCCCTGGGATTTCCCCCTAGCTTTGAGCTTTCCCCTTGGATTTCTGCCTCGCTGCCGGAGCTGGTGGGCGGCTTGGTTTGACAGTTATTATTTATTAGGGAAGTGCACCGAGGTGCTCAGTTCCTGCAGGGACAGATTGCTGAGATTATGCTCAGACCAGGAGGCAGTGTCACCCCATGGGAAAGGCAGAGGCTTGGGGAGGGGGAACAGCCAGGGCTGGGCACTGGGATGTGCTGTCACTGTCCCCCTCGCGAGGGGTCCCTTCTCTGCCCACCCCTGGGGCATGGCTTTGCTGAAGGGCTGAGACTTGGAGCCAGGGGACATGGGACAGACCAAGAGCAGCTTCCCAAAGTCCTGGCTGTGCTGTGGGTGCAGCGTTAAGCTGGCCAGACACAATGGTGTCACCTGGTTTGCATTGCTGAGCAGGTGAGGGAGACTTGCTGCCAGCCAGCTGCTGCCTTTGGGATGCCTCATAGGAGCCACAAAACCATCTCTGCCACGCTTTGCTCTCCTTATCTCATGGTGTATCTTGTCTTTCCATGCAGAGCTCCACACAGGAGATTGGAGAAGAGCTGGAGGATGGTGTGATCTACAGCATATCCCTCCGGAAAGTGCAGCTCCATCACACGGCCAACAAAGGGCAGCGGTGGCTGGGGGTAAGCTGGGGGCTCCTCCTGCCACGGAGGAGGATTCAGATGTTTCCCTGCCATGGGAATCATGTATTTATTTGGGAGTGGGAGCACCTCTTGGCCTCTGTCCCATGGGAAGAGGCGTGGGTGAAACAATCCATAGCCCCATTTTGCAAACGAGGGCAAGTCTGATTTGTATCTGGATTTTGGCAACGTTGAGGCCTTTCCTGAGACTTCCCAAGTGCTCAGGTCCCAGCCCAGACCTGAACACTGGCTCGTGAAGCTGGTGGGGACACTTTGCACTTGATGGTGTCTGTCTTCACCCAGCCCACTGACTTCTGCTCCTGTCCTGGCAGTTTGAGAATGAGTCGGCCTTAAACCTCTACGAGACGTGTAAGGTGCGGACGATAAAAGCCGGGACCTTGGAGAAGCTGGTAGAGTACCTGGTCTCAGCCTTCAAGGGCAATGATTCCACCTATGTCACCATCTTCCTGTGCACCTACCGGGCCTTTGCCACCACCAAGCAAGTGCTGGACCTGCTGCTTAACAGGTGAGGCTGCCCTGAGCCCCAGAACACAGCTGGGGGTGGCCAGGAGAGCCCCAGCATCTTCTGCTGCAGTGCCTTGGGCGGCTGGTGGCTTCTCCCAGCTCCATCAGCGTGAAGGTTTTGGGACAGGGCAGGGAGGACACAACTTCCCAGAGAGCTGGAGCTCCATCACTGCAAGGTGGCCAGTGCTGGCTGCTTCCCTTTTCTCACAGGGCGGGGCTGTGGCAGAGGGAAGGGAACAGGACACTGAGTAGCAGGTTCATCCCCACCCCCTGGCAGAGCTGGGGGTGGTGTGGAGGGAGAAGAGGCTGCTCTGAGAGGCAGCTGAGTGCAGAGTGCTCACTGCCTCCTCTCTGTGCCCCACCAGGTATGGCAAACTCCACGTGCAGGCGAACGGGGACCACGCCAGGCACGCCGTGGACGAGAGGATGGAGCTGAAGAAGTAAGCCTGACTGGGCTGTTGGTGGCTCTGCTGGCAGCTCTTTGGGAGGGATGTGTTGCCCCAGGGGTGCTCCTGGGCTCGTGGGCGTGCGCGTGGGTTTCTCCTGGCACCCGATTCTCACGCAGGTTTGGCTGTGTTTTCCCCCTCCCCGCAGCACCATCTCCTCCATCCTGGGGGCCTGGCTGGACCAGTACTCAGAGGATTTCCGCAAGCCCCCCGACTTCGCCTGCCTCAAGCAGCTCATCTCCTACGTGCGCCACAACATCCCCGGCTCCGACCTGGAGCGCCGGGCCCGCATCCTGCTGGCCCAGTTCCAGCAGCAGGAGCAGAGCGAGGCCGAGGCAGAAGGTGGGGTCCTTCCCCTGCTCGTGGGGGTCATTTGGGGCTGCAGGTGGAGGGAGTGATMCTGTTTGGCATTGAGGGGGCTCCAAAACGTCAGGTCTTGCCACGTGGCTGAACACCCATAAACCCTGTCAGTATTTACATGGAGGTACACTGGGAAGCTAATCCAACTGCACCAGAAGTGGGATTTCTAAGTGGATTAGCTAATCTGCATTTAATCCTCTGTAGACACTGGCACCCAGGCTTAAAATGACTATCCTTTTATCTGAGCC
This sequence comes from Amblyornis subalaris, assembly GCA_018881555.1. Lineage (NCBI taxonomy): Eukaryota > Metazoa > Chordata > Aves > Passeriformes > Ptilonorhynchidae > Amblyornis > Amblyornis subalaris. Next base: position 4,017,942 of record JACAXG010000076.1, read on the forward strand.
TCGTTTCTGGAGGTGTGAAGCCAGATGGGAATTAAGAGCCCGGGGTGTGGGTGTCTGCAGGGGCCTGGCGTGGGTCGGTGTGGGCACTGCAGTGCTCRGCTTCACCCTTGTCTCCTGCAGCTGTGGACCATGGCAGCTGCACCTTCCAGCTGGTGGAGGAGAACGGGGTCGGGGATGGGAAGCCAGATTTCCTCTCCTTCTCCCCAGAGATGGTGGCAGAACAGTTCACACTGATGGACGCTGTGAGTACTCACCCACCAGCCAGGTCATTGGTGCTCTGCGCACAGGCCTGGCTCTTTCCATCCGTGTTTCCTCCACGTTCTCTCCCCGGGGAACCCGAAGAAACCCATCTCCATCCCTTTCTCTTCCAGGAGCTGTTTAAGAAAGTGGTGCCTTACCACTGCCTGGGCTGCATCTGGTCCCAGCGGGACAAGAAGGGCAAAGAGCACCTGGCCCCCACCATCCGCGCCACGGTGTCGCAGTTCAACAGCGTGGCCAACTGCGTCATCGCCACCTGCCTCGGGGACCGGTCCCTGAAGCCGCAGCAGAGGGCCAAGGTGGTGGAGCGCTGGATTGAAGTGGCTCGGGTAGGACAGGTCACCCCCCCCCTCTGCCCAAGGGATGAGGTTTGGAATGCCAGCAGATCCTCGAGCTTTTTTTAACGTGAGTCCCGCCGTGTCCTTGTCTGTCCCCAGGAGTGTCGCATCCTGAAGAACTTCTCCTCCCTCCGAGCCATCCTCTCAGCCCTGCAGTGCAACGCCGTTCACCGCCTGAAGAAGACCTGGGATGAGGTCCTGCGGTAAGGAGCTCCTGCCGGGCTGGTTCCAAGGGGARGGTCATGCTGTGGCCCTTGAATGTGTAAATGGGATCACCTCAGCTCCAGCACTGCCTCCTGGAGTGTGCCCAAAACCCAGGGGCCAGTGTAAGGTGTCAGGGACCTAAGGAGGGTGAGGCAATGAAAGCATCACTCACCCTTCTGTGTGAAACAGCTTGGAGTAGCTCTCAAACAGCAAGGCCCAGCTGGAGCTGTGAGCATAACTGGGGTCATTAGGGTGAGCAGAAGAGAGCCCAAGGAGGAAACCCCACCGTGGCAGCGTTGCTGACTTTTTCCCTTGTTTCCCCCTGAGCAGGGAGAGCTTCCGCACATTCCACGAGCTCTCAGAGATCTTCTCCGATGAGAACAACCACTCGCTGAGCCGGGAGCTTCTCATCAAGGTAGGGGGAAGCAGAATCTGCATTGCCCTGTTTCTGGCAGGCAGCTCAGGTTTCTGTGGCGTTCCAGCCACAAGGATAAAGCCCTGGAAGAGCTGCTGGAGTCACAGGCATGGGTGCAGGCAGGGCRTGCTGAGTCTGGGGAGCAGGCAGGGGTTTCAGACCCAGGCTGGGCTTTCTGTTTCCCCACCCAAAACTCATTGCCTGAAGCTGGCAGAGCAATTCAGAGAACAGAGATAAGCAGTGGGATGGGATCCAGAGCACTAGGAGACAGCTTCTCCCCAGAGGGAGCTGCATTTTAACAGTCCAGTGCAAAGTCCTCTTGATTCCGGGTGGGGTGGTGGAGTTGGCGAAAGGCTGCAGTAAAAATGTCCGCCTCCTGTGTGGAGCCTCCCCACTAATCCCAGCCTAGCTCTGGTTTAGGGACTGAGAGGACACAAAATGCAACAGGGAACAAAACATCCCATTGAGGAGGCATTTTTACAGAGCTGGAAATGAGAGCAGCAGTTCCTATTCACTAAGGCTCTCCTCTCTGCGAGCCATGGCGAAGCTTTGATTTCCTCCTCTTCCCTACAAGGAAAGTTATTCTAATAAAACGGGGTGTGAATTTTAGCTAATAGGTATTAGTGCAATATCACACCTGTGCTGATTCCCACCTCTCCCCATCTTCTAGGAGGGCACATCCAAATTTGCCACCTTGGAGATCAACCCAAAGAGGGCTCAGAAGCGGCAGCAGCAGCAGCGAGAGATGGTGAGTCTGGCAGAGCCATCCCTGTGCCCCCTCCCCAGCAGCTGCCCGGGCTGGTCCCAGCTCTGCTGACCCCACTGCCCCTTCTGTCCCCACAGGGCGTGATGCAGGGCACCATTCCCTACCTTGGCACCTTCCTCACGGACCTGGTGATGCTCGACACCGCCATGAAGGATTTCCTGGATGTATGTACCTCCTCCCTATCCTCCCCTTCCTCCCAGAGCCTGGGCTGATGGTAGGCGGGCTGGTCCCCCGTGTGTCCTGTATCCGACACTGCATCCTGTGTCCAACACTGCATCCTATATCCCACACTGCACCCTGCACATCCTGTATCCCACACTGCATCCTGTATCCCACACTGCATCTTTCACATCCTGTATCCCATACTGCATCCTGTATCCCACGCTGCGCCCTGCACATCCTGTATCCCACACTGCACATCCACCTCTGTCAGCCCATGGGAATGGGCAGCATTCTCAGCAGGGATGCCCCCGCTGCAGTGGCAGTGAGCCGGGGACGGGGAGGGATGGGAGCAGTATTTTTTCTGCCCGCTCCATCCTGACCTTTATCTCCTTCTTTTCCAGGGTGGGCTGATCAACTTTGAGAAGAGAAGGAAGGTGAGAGCTTTGCCCTGGCAGCTGCAATGCAGGGGGGAAGGAGGAGGCTTAGTGCAATCACGGGCTGTGCCAGTCACTCTGGGGTTGATCCCTCTCCTTTTTTACTGTCATGTTCTTCACTTTTGGGGAGGGGGATGCTGGTCCTTCATACCTGGCTCTGTGTGTGGGGCTGGGCTGTTGGTGGAGCAGCCTAGGGCTGGCAAACATATGGGGGGGTCTCATGGCTTCCATTTGGTGCAGGAGTTCGAAGTCATCGCGCAGATCAAGCTGCTCCAGTCAGCCTGCAACAACTACAGCTTCACGCAGGAGGACCAGTTCGTGGACTGGTTCCACAGCCTGGAGCGGCTCAGCGAGGCCGAGAGGTGAGTGAGAGGGGTCTGGGGCCAGGCTGGTGCATCGGGAGGTCCCACCACTCATTTCCTCTGCCTGCTGAGCAGCAGCTGTCCCGTGCTCCCCTCTCTGCTCGGCCTCCCTCACACTCGGTGGCAGCACGGGGAGCTCAAACCCTCCTCTCTCCCCTCCCAGCTATGGGCTGTCGTGTGAGATCGAGCCACTGTCGGAGTCAGCCAGCAACACGTTGAAGGCAAAGAAAAACACTGGGATCATCAAGCGATGGAGCGAGTGAGTCCCCGGTGGGAGGTGGGGCCAGGGTGGGGCATCTCTGGCTGCGCACTGCAGGGGACCAGGTGGGAATGGCCACTCTCCTGCCAGCCAAATGCCCCCTCACCCTGCTCCCTGCTCACCTGCCCCACGTCTCTCCCGGCAGCCGGCAGCCACCAAGCACCGAGCCCTGCGCCAGCGGCAGCTCCCACTCGAAATCCTTCGACCAGCTCAAGTGCGGGCAGTACCTGTGCAGTGGGGACGCCACCGACTCTGTGAGCGTCACCTCCGCCGGCTCCAGCAGCTCCGACGTGGAGGAGATCAACATCAGCTTCATCCCCGAGTCCCCCGACTGCCAGGAGAAGAAGGTACGTGGCAGGGTCCTGGTCTCCTGGCGCCAGTGCGGCCATCACGTGGGGCCTGTCCCCCCTCTGCCCCGGCGCTGGGGCTGGGGGAGCAGGTGGGGGCCCGGGGGCTGCTCGGGAGGCCCCTGCCCCTTTGCTGCTCCGGCAGCACGGCAAGGCTCTCGTGCCTCCAGTGGCTGTAGTTGTGTCGGTCCCCCGTTGTCACAGGTCAGTGAGATCCCTCTGGCCTCCCTCCCCCAGCGCTGGTACGCCCCGTCTGTGGCCGACGGAGAAGCTAAACCCACTGTGTCCTCCGCATCCCCTCTCCTCCCTGCCCTCCAGTTCTGGGAATCCACCTCCCTCTCTTCCCTGGACACGTCAGGCATCGGCTCAGGCTCCAGCAGTGCCTCCTCCTCTTCCGTCTCCTCCACGCCGGTGACGGCCTCCCGCACACACAAGCGCTCGGTCTCCGGCATCTCCAGCTACTCCTCACTCTCGCTGCCCCTCTACAACCAGCAGGTCGACGACTGTTGCATCATCCGCGTCAGCCTGGCTGTGGACAACGGCAACATGTACAAGAGCATCCTGGTTAGTAACGGTCCCCGTGGAGACCCCAGGGAGGGGTGGCTCGTCCCGCTCAGATGCGGGCACGGCACATTTTGGGAGGAAACTCTAGTGGGAGGCTTTAGCAGTGTTCCRCACCCCCCGGGCTCACAGCGCTCTGTGCTCACAGGTGACGAGCCAGGACAAGACCCCCGTGGTTATTCGCAAGGCCATGGCCAAACACAACCTGGATGGGGACCGGCCTGAGGACTACGAGCTTGTCCAGATCATCTCGGAGGAGAGAGGTGTGTGCTGGGGCGTGGGGGCTTTCCTGGGTCGCGGCTGGGATCAGAGGTGACAGCAAGCGGGGTCAACTCTCAGTCCCACTCCGGGCCCCTTTCAAGGAAAGCCTGACTAATCCTCATCCTTGTTCACTTCAGAGCTGAAGATCCCTGACAACGCCAACGTCTTCTACGCCATGAACTCCGCCGCCAACTACGACTTTGTGCTCAAGAAGCGGGGCTTCTCCAAGGGGGTGAAGATCAAGCAYGGCTCCAGCTCCACCCTGCCCAGGATGAAGCAGAAAGGCCTGAAGATCGCCAAGGGCATCTTCTAGCCTCAGCCCCACTGCCACCCATCACCGACGGGGCCTTGGGGGCAGCTGCTCCGGGCTTGGCTGCGGCCGGTCCTTGTGCCGCCCTGCACGGCAGAGGAGTGACCCTCACCCACGAGGGACGGCCGTGCACCTCCCTCCCGCACCCAGAGCCGAGAGTCGGGCAATTGGTGTCGGCCTCTGCCTCTCTCTGCACAAGCCCCCATTCCAATCAGGTCTTTTTTTCTACACAGGAAGGCAGCAGTGGGGGGGATATGCCTATTTTTTGTTTTGTTTTGTTTTTTAACCTTCCACGGTGCGACACTAGTCCAGCCGCCGGCCAGCCCAGAGCTGGAGCCCGCCTCTGCCGTAGGTGCCTTGTGTCCAAGCGAGCCGGGGAGTGGTGACTCGCAGAGGGGCTGTTTGACACGAGCAGAGCAGGAGCCACCCCTACCCTGAGGCTTGCAGAGCCTCCCACGCGGCGCGGTGCTCTCCTTCCCGGCTTTCCTGGTGTTACCTCCACGTCTGTCCTCCCTGGGATAACCGGCATCGCCACCGCCGCACATCTCCGCCTGTCCTTCCCTTGGGAGAAGCCACGGATGCCCTGGGCTGGGAGGTGAGCTGGAAGGATGCAGCCCTGCAGCAGTGCTGAGCCCCGTGGAGGAGGCTGTGGCCGTGCCGAGGTGGAGCGGGCGCCGTGTGCTCCCGACAGCTGGAAGCCTGCGTGGTCCCGCTCCTCTCCTGATCCAGCGCATCCTCCAGCTGGACTGGGACGGCCCACGCTCAAACTTGCACCAAAGATCAAATGCCAGTGTCTCTTCTGCCGAGGGGGGAAGCTTCGGGCCGTGCCCCCAGCGCTGCCAGCCTGAGGAGGAGGAGGAGGAGAGCRAAGTTCTGTCTGAAACTGTGTAAATAGACTTCGGGTCTGCRTGGGCACGCGAGGGGCCGGAGAGCCCAGGGTGCTCCGGGTGCCCCGGCTGCCACTGCCTGACCCACAGAAAGTGCCACTCACCTTGGGCTTTAACCGGACTTTTTCAAACACTGACCATGGGAACAGCAGCAATGAGACTTTTTTTTGTATAAAACAAAAAAGTTTACTGATTTTTTTTTTTTTTTTTCAATATTTATTGGTTGTAAATAGAAGAGGCAAACTTGTACATTTTACTAATCCAGCCTCCCCCTGCCCTGCAGCCCAGTCCCTCTCCTGTGCCCACCCTGGTATTTAAGGCTGCTGGGAGGGACGYTGGCAGCAGCAGCAGACCCTGCCAGCCCCCCCCTCCCAAATTCTCTACCACTAATTGCTCGAGCAGGGGCAGAGATGCTTGTGTTAATCATTGTAGGAAACACTAACCAAAGGGGGACCTTTTGTTGCTCCTGGCTCCATCTCTGTTTTTTAAGCGCTTCATTCCAGCAGATCTTTTCCGTTTCCCGTCCGTCGGAGTTGCCGGGTGGTTGTGGTGCCTTCCCTGGCTCCAGGGGCCGGGGCTGGTGGCACGGGTTGGGGCTGGTGGGGAAGAGGCTGCTTGGGTGTGAGCGTGTGGCTGGCGTTGAGCTCTCCCAGCCCTCTGTCCCCGCGGGTGGCACTGCCCATGATGCACATGATGGGAGCCCTGGCTCCCTGACGCAGGGGCAGCCTCCTGCCTCCCCCACCCCCTGCCCAAAGCCCAGCCTCTTCCCCTGGGCACTAGCACCCCCGGGAGCGTCTTCCCTCTGCTCCGTGCCTGCCAGTTCCTGCCCAGCCTGGGACTGTCCCCTCCCCTCCCGCCGGTGTCACCGGGGGGACTGGCTGTACCGTATGTATTTTGTACCACTTCAGTGAAGGAGCACACTGCCCGGTGTGACTTGTACACAGCAATGTAATTAGTCTTTGCAATAAAATACTGATGCTCAAACGTCTCTGCCCCAAGGCAGGGGTTGTCCTGTCCTCCTTGCCTAAAATGCCAGCACCTTCCTGGAGAAAGAAGGATGGACCTGACTGGGTGGGGAGGCAGTTCATATCCTGTGTTCACTCTGCTCAGTTGAGCTTTTGTGTTTGACTGAAAACCAGGGGTTTTGGCTGAGGGAGCAGGGCTCAGTTTTCAAATGAACCTTTTTCATTTGAACCTGTGAGTTGAAACTGTTGCATTTTCCACGTGTAATGTGCTGGCTTTACTCCTTTTGTTACAAGCAATGGCTCTAAGAGCAACTCTAACAGTCCTTGGGGGGTGGAGACTGGTTCCTCAGTGGAGGAGGAGGAAGAGGAGGCCTTACCTCTTCTTTTAGAAAGAAAGCTTGGCTTCAGGTGTGCTCATAACACACTGGAGAATGCACAAGACCCAGAAAATGCCAGCAGATCTTTAATTTCTGTGACTGGGTGGGAACAATCCAGGTGGCACTGGCAGCTTAATGACCAGTGTGGCCAAATTCTGCAGACCTGAAGCTCTGCCCCTTTGCCAGCTGCCTTCAGTCCTTGTTAACTGCTGGGGAAGTCAAAACAGACCTGCGAAGTGCATCAGATAGTGAGGACAACAGACACTACATCCCAAAGAGGGAATCATTCACTGACACAAAGTGTGTTTTCCTGCTGGCTTTATTTCCAAGAKGACCAGCAAGGCTCAGTGCTGAAGGCACGACACAGTATTTTCATTCCCTCTGGACAAGCAGAAGAGCAGAACCTCCCTTAGGGACTCCAGCAGCACTGGAGTGCTTATCCCAGTATCTCCTCAGGCACCTTTTTCATCGTCCACACAGCCACCAACCTGGGCAGAGTGCACTCTCACACATGGAGAGATTAGGGAATGCAGCTTCTCCTCTAGTCTGGTGTATTACCAGCTGGGTTGGATTCTGGACTCGCTCTTGGGAGTTTGTTGAGCTTGCTGGAGGGTTTCTCAGCCAGCAATTATGAAAATGCGGGCAATGGCTCCTAAACATCCAGAATGACACCCACCAGCAGTCAGTGCAGAGAGATCCTCATTAGCTTAGTACAAACTCTGCTTTCCCACATCTTAGGATGCTGAACCCTCAGCTCTCAAGGAGCAAGAGCAGACACAGTTCTGTCCACAGCAGCCAGACTGCTCACTGAGTTCACACATAGTCCAGAATTTCTGTCTCCATTTCATTCTCACTCCCATCAGAAGGTTTGAAGTCTTCTTCCTCCTCCTCTTCATCATCCTCATCCTCTCCAGACTCATATGCCAGCTGTTCTTTGCCATCTTCASTGCTTGTTGTATTTGAGAAAAGAGCTGAATTGGGAAGAAGGAAAGACACTGTGATGTCTTTGTGATGACACTTTGTGATGACACTCTCTCAGTGCAACCAGGGGGCATTTGCAGTAGTTCACAGAACATGTGAGAGGAAGGCAGAAGCCTCAGGGGCACAGCTAACGTTGCACATCTTAATAGAATCTGATCAAGCCCAGAGCAATCTGTTTCCACACTTCTGGAAGGAGAGCAGAACAGCAGCAGAGCTGCAGTGCTGTGCCTCCTCTCCTGCCTCATTCTGACCTAACTCACCAGCATATTATTGCTTTGGCCCAGCATCACGAAGAAATAATTTCCTCACTTCTTGTTCAATCAATAACATCAATAAAAAGTAAAATGCCACCAAYGGATACATCAGTCAGAATAAGATCTTGATTATCACTCTGCAATGGCATTTAAAAGCTGAAGGCCTGATACTGGGAAGATGAAATAGAAAACCTTTACTCCATCCATCCCTAATGCCAACCCACATTCACAGGCCAGCAGCCTCAGCTCCCACCCTGGAACAAGCTACATCCCAAACAACACCAGCTGTAGCACAGAGGAGGAGGCAGACGCAGGAACACTTCTGCCCCGGTGCTGACTGCAACACCCTCATGTTCAAAGCATCCTTACCAGGTCTCGTGGATCTGATGATCTGCTTTATCATCAGGGACATGCTATCCCTCAGGTCATCACTTGTCTTGGCAAGGCACCATCCATCGCGCTCCGTGCATTCCGACTCCATGCCGTCATTCCGATGGATGATCTTCTGCAGGCTAAAGAGCAGCAAAAGGGAAGGAAATGTTAGTCTGCACCTGGACATGAGCTTCAACTGAGACAGACTATGGYTCACTTCCATTTCACTGCACTGAGCTGGAATAGCACAGTTGGTTATCCAGGTAATTGTCATACGGGAAAGGAAGTTCATGGGTGAAAAGGCTGTGCTGTTTTTAGTCAGAAGCTCCACACCTCTGATGTTCATGGTCAGGGGCAGAGGGGTGAATGCACAGGGTACAAATCTATCTTTGCCAGTGTGCAATACCTTTCCACATTCAATCACAGAGCTGGTAGAACATCTGCCGGTAAGGGGGTAAGGCTCCTTCTCGGAAAATGTAGATGGATTCCTAAGAGAAGGAAAGAAGGAAAGGATTCATGTGCATTTCACACTGTAACAGGACAACTCAGGAATAATTGAAAGTACTTGCAATGGGCTGATTCAAGAACAAGGTACTTCTAACACAAACAAGTTCCAAGGCCTAGGTCTGCACATGGCAAAAGATAAAGCTGAATGAGAAATGCCCCAAAATGTCCCTGCAGCCACAGTCAGACCAGCACTCCTGTGCAGAGAACACTTCACCTCTTCAACCTGCAGTTCTGTCTGCAGCCTCTCACTGCACAGCAGTGCATCATGGGTTTCATTCCAGCAAAAAGGGAAGAGTAAGAATCGTTTATTTATTCCACCCTGTTGGATTTTGCAGCATGACCTGATAAAGACACGGTGATGTTTTTGCACTTCGCTGCCCATAAAATTCCAGTTTTATCAACTGAAGCGAAATGCTCATCACATCTAAGATTAGGGTGGAGAGCACCAATCCCACCTGGCAGCATGTAAGAAATACACTCAGGTGATGTTCCATAGTGCCATGTACAACTAGGAGCTTCCCAAGGTAAAGCTGAGCACATCAGCTTGCTCTCAGGTGTACCCTTGATGACTGATAAACCAGGAAACATCCCTATTTCACTGAGCTATTTCCAGATTTTGGTATAAAATCGTGCTTACCTTCAGTTTATACCTGCTGGAGGGGGGCTTTTTTGCCCCGGCTGCACYGGCCGTACCCAGCCCCTGTTTGAGGTCGTGGACACTGACTGTGTGACTTACTGAAAGGAAAACAGAGTCCTAATTAGRGACATCTTTCATATTGTACTGTCACTTCTCTGTTGATTCAACAAAACCAGGCCAACCAGCAACTGAGCATGTGTTTTGTTCACTCTTCAGAGATGTTACTGGACAGTCACAGGAAAGGTGCTGAGTTGGGCAGCTTTTTCCAGAGCCCATTTGTTCACAACTTTAACCTTTTCTACTCTCCCTTGACACAGAAAAGAGAACTTCCCCATTCTCTGCACCTCAGTGAAATCTGAATTCCCAGTGTTGCTTGCAGAACTCCCTCCTGCCTGCTAACAGATATTCTGGCTCAGCCAGACTCCCACAACRCTTCCCAGGAGGAGATTCTTCTACTGGCTTAACAGCAGCAATATTATAACCAGAAAACAAGCTCCAGTTTTGGCTCAGTGAGGACACCAGGAAGACCCTTCACCACCTGTGACTAGGATGGGGTAAACACAGAAGCAGAAGAGCCAGGCAGCCCTGCTGCTGGCCCAGCATACCTTGTTTCTTGACAGTGATGGGCAGGCTGTAGTTGTATGTGCTGCGTTTTGCCTTCACGGGCATGTCAGTAGCAGCATAACCTAGAGGTGAAAACCAAAAACCAGCAATGAGATGAAGGCAAGCACCTTGCAGAATATCCCCAGCTCAGTAATACAAAGGCTGGGCTGGTGTGGGAAGGGCAGGCTGGTCTTTGGGATACGCTGACTTTAGCAGGGTGGGGGAAAGAGATCAACAAAACCCTTTAGCTTGGAAAGGAAATGTGACCTGATGGCAGTGAGTGGATGCCAGCTCTGTCATGGACTTATTAGCTGGCATCAGAAACTCCTTTCCCTCAGCTTGCCCTCTGCAAAATCAGAGTAGGGAACCCCATGTCCAAGGTCTGAGACCCAGCATCCTGCAGGAGATGCTGAGGTCCCCGAAGAAAATGTGCCACGTGAGCACCAGAATTCCCGCTTGGTGCCTGCCCTGAGTGAGGAGAAGGATGGTCTGCTACACCCACTTGGGCTTAGAACACATGGAGGAGTAAAGTCAGAGTTCAGAATGTGCCAAATGAGGAAAGATATATTGCATACTACGAAATAAAGTATTACAAGAGTTTGGAAAGAACTAAAGTAAGCAAGGAGCTCAAAAGATGATGTGTTCATCAGAGCAGAAATATGGCAAAAGAGTTTGAAAAACACATAAAAAGAAAAGTACTACCAGGATTAACCAGAAAGCAGAGAGAGCAGCTCTGTGGGTTGGGCCCTTTTACCATATTTCATTCCACAGCGAATTCGGAAGTCCAGCACTTGATAAATCTTTGCTTCAGGGTGTTTTCTGGGGTCATACCCAAACCTAACCCATAAACTTCTCCAAGGACCTGTTAACTGCACAAACACATGAGGGAAGATGGTTACAAAAAAGCAGCACTTTTTTGTAGGAGAGTGTTCACTCTCCTTCAGTACAAGGTTGCAGAGGTTTTTGGAAAGTTCTAATATTTCCCCTCATTGCCCAAAGATATTTGTTTTACCAGCTCTTTGCTCATTTGCCATGCCAGTATTTACATACTGAAACTTGGTAATCAAAGCACAAATATTTGTGTAACAGTGTCACAGTAAAGTGTTTGTGTGGAAAAATTCTGCTACCATTGCCAGGTGAATTGGAACAGTCACTTGGAGTGTCTGACTGACCTGCAAAGATGATTAGAACCTATGGAGCAAACAGTTACTGAATCCTCCTTGGCTTCAAAGCATTTCCTTCCCTCTGTCTCTTTACATAATATTAAGCTCAGGTACTTAGTGGTAGAACCTCAGAAGTGGTAAAGGACCAGGAACACCCAGGTGATGCTCCCCTGCTCACAGATATACAACTCACCATGTAATAGGCCAAATATGGCAGCAGCAGCTTCAGCTTGTCTGGATGGACACTGATATTGGCTTTTACTGCATTCCGAGACCACACAGGACGGACTTCAAAGAGCTGAAATAGCACACAACCAACCACAAAACAGTGGGAAAATGGTTACCAAAGGCAGATCAGCTTTCCAACTTGGACTWAGTTCTGTATCAAGGCCTTTGGCCCTCAATGTGAGCTACTGGATGGTAATGTAAGAACTCATGGAACAAAAAGGGACTTAATGTGAGTTGGCCACAGATTCCAACCTTGACTTGCAGAACCGACCTGAACACAGCAGTGTCAGTAGCATCTAGTCACACTTGTTGTATCAGTCACTTACAATCACCAAGAGTTTCTGGGAAAAAATGCCCTTTTTCCTCCACAGCTTGCTGCATGCAGTGCTCAGGTCAGGAGTAAGGCACACACCTTTCTCAGCTCTTCTTCGACCTTTATATCCACAGGATTGGTGCACACTTTCTTCCAGGTCTGTACAGCAGCATCCAGTGGTTTAGTTGGGATTTCTTCTTCATCAAAGTTCACAAAGATGGCATTGTGTGGGCGACGGGCCCTGCTGAGGCCAATCAGATTCTCACCAGACACCTGGGGATTGTGGTATCCCTCCCTAAGGAGCAGGGAAAGACAAAAGGGACTCAGCTGGGTGAACAATGGTTTGGTTTAACTTTGGCCAAACCTCCCTCAATCACATGCTGGTACCATAAAAGACTCCCATGGCACCACTGAAGAAAGAAAATTTAAATTTAAAAAAACCTCAAAACCTCAAAACTACATCCAGTTGCACACTGAGARAGGTGCTCTGCCCTGGCTGGCAGAAAACCCTCCAGCACTTGGGACTGATCTGGATGAAATGTGTTGGAGCACTAAAGGCTTCACCCTCTGCATTTGCTCTCCTGTGCTGCTGCAGCTGCTCAGTGGGACAGGGGGAAAGTAAGAGGGAACTGCAGGTACCAACCCAATCTGGAAATTTCTTTTCCTTCAAAAAGTGCCAGTGAAGGCCAACYGTGAGAAAATGAAAGATGTTTCTTGTGGGAGATCTCCCAGACTGTTTTTCTGGCAAAACCCATCAGGGCCAGGAAGGCACAGGAACACTCTGTTCCTGCAAACACCCCCCTTGGCTCCAGCTCCCTGGAAGCAGGCAGGAGGCTGTCTCCCTGCATTCCACGCTGTGCGAGGTGTGCTGGGAGAGGTATCATCTTCACCACATCACCAGCTCCCCTCACCTGGCAAATCCTCCAGTGGAATTTTGCTGAGGTTGCCACTGCCAGGCAGTTTCGGGGGTGTTTTTGCCTCTGTTGTGCCAAATCAAGAGGGATGAAAGAACAAGGCAGCAATTTAAACAGGTGAAATACATGAGTGACGACGTATCATGAGAAAAAGCACTGACCTGTGCTGTGTATCTGGGCGATAAAAATAGTCAATGGGAGTGTCCAGACGTGAGAAAATTGGTGGTGGGATGTAAAGAGGTAATTCCCTATTGAAAAATTCTTCCTTCTCTGGTTTGAGCATCAGGACTTTGTCGTACATGGAGGTTTGTTTGCCATCAGGACCAGAGTGCATTGCCAGGTACTGGAAATCAGACATTCCTGTAAGAAACACAAGTTAAAATATTGTGAAGTTTATCGTGAATTCGACAGCATTTCTCACACTGAACTTTCAGAAGCAGGAATCTCATAATTTTATGCAAAGGTTTATACAGCAAGGAGGTTGTAACAACAGGACACTTGATTTTCCTTCCAATCCTGAACTGTTTAAAGGGAAACACTTCCCTTTCCCATCAAACATACTCATCTCTGAGCCACGTGGACACAAACCCAAGCGTTACCTTGAAATTTGTAAACAGTGGTGACGATCCCCAGAATCTCCATTTCAAACTGGACTTCTGGCTGGATTTGTTCTTCGGTGTCCAACTGCTGCTTCTTCTTGGTCCTCCTCCTCACCCTGAGCAGCATGGTGGAGGTGGGGAAGCGGTTGGCACACACGGGGTGGCAGTAGGGGTCCTTGGGGCGGAAATACAGCTCCAGCCTTTTGCCAGGGTCGGCGTAGATCTGTCAGCAAGGGCAGGCACGGCCCCTGTTAACATCCCACCCACACAGGCCCTCTGCCCTGCACTCCTGTGCCAGCTTCTGTCCCCACTCCCTCCCATGGGCACCGACTGTTCCCCTCAGGCCRCCTCAGGGGGATCCCTCCTGCCCCACCAACACCTGCAGCACATCACAGGGATGTGCAGCCACTCCCATCGTGGGTATTAGAAGAAAAAAATAAATGAGAAACATAATATCCTGGATATGAAGAAAAAAATCTTCCCTGTGAGGGTGGTGAGGCCCTGGCACAGGCTGCCYAGAGAAGCTCTGGCTGCCTCATCCCTGGAAATGTTTAAGGCCAGGTTAGATGGGGCTTGGAGCAACCTGGTCTAGTGGAAGGTGGCCCTGCCCATCATAGGGGGTTGGAAGTGAATGATCTTTATGGTTCCTTCCAACCCAAACCATTCTATGATTCCACGATCCTGTCCGACACCTCCTGAATCCCTGCTCGGGGACAGCAGGGAAGCGGCATCACCCCCAAACCACACGTGGGCCCCGCGTGGGGACATTGCTGGGTTGGAACGACTCACACAGGGGATTCCTGTCCCCGGCCCCCTCCCGCTTCCCGCCCCCCGCCCAGGGCCAGGCTCGGGCTGGCCGCCCCTCACTCTCTACCCAGCGAACCCCCATTCCCCCCACATCCCCCGGGGCCCCTCACCCGCGACACGCCCTGCTCTCCTCCCAGCGTCCGCAGCATGGCCCCGACGTCCCGGACCAGCCCCGGGTACTCCACGCACACCAAGCGCGGGGCGCGGGGCAGCTCCAGCACGGCCGAGCCCCGCGGCCCTGGCCGCGTCCCCGCCGCCATGGCYGCCCCGCCGCTCCCTGCCGGCACCGCCCCGCGGGCCGCGGCACGAAGGTTCCGCCGCACCAAGGTTCCGCCGCACGACGGTTCCGAGCGGCGCGGCCGGGGCGGGCCCGGCGTGTGGGGAAGGGCGAGGCCCGAGGGCGGCCTGAACTCGCCTTGTCCTGCTCGGAGCTGCGGCTCCTCAGCGCGGCGTCTGCCGAGCTTGTGACTGTAAACAGGGCCACAGTCACCTTCCCCGCGCGTTATTTTGCCCCTGCCCTGCCTGGACAAGGAAGGAAAACAAGTCTGAGCCGAGCACACGCTCACATGCACCCATACAAACACCACTGCTCTGGTCATGCAAGGAATCTGCAAGGAATCCCATTAAAACAAGCCTTTGCTTCCTAACAACTTCAGGCTTCATGCCAGCAATATTTGATGCCACAAGAGGTGGCAGATGAAGGATATGAAGGTGAGGGCGAGAATTTAATTTGCCACAATAACAGCTTGTCCAGGACTGTCACAGGCCAGGGGAACACACACTGCCCACAGGATGCTCCATCCTGCCTGACCTTAACATTAGGGAGAAAATCCTCTCGCAGCAAACAGACAGAGTCACTCAGTTACAAGCAAGCCTTTAATRATCTCTAAAAGATGTTTTTTTTCTCGGCTTCAGAACATTAACTCTGACTGGGAGATGTTGGCAACCTGAGGCAGCTTCCGATAGACCGAGTTCCAGTAGGTCACGAACCTGGATCTCAGGTCCTGCTTCACAGAGTTCTTGTTCAACTTGTTGTTGATGTCTAGGTAGTAACCGCCCTCGCTGGTGTAGGCTGGCCAGGAAACAGGCACGTCCGAATAGCCTTCRTTGGGATCACTGGGGGAAAACGAGACCCAAAAGCTCAGTTTTGAGGGTTTTGGCAGGAACTCTGTCTGCTCAARTGAGGCTTTAAGTGAGAGCAAAGAGAGTCTGACAGTGGGACAAGCGATAGGAATTCTGCCTGCCAGGACTGAGTCAATGAACTGCAGTCTCCTCCCTCAGTCCCTTAGCACTGGCATCATCCCTGCCTCCACACAAGGACTGAAGTCTGAACACCAGGATTCAGAAATAAACCTCAATGTAAGCAGAGATCACAAGTTCTGAAAATGTTCCTCCTGTACCCAGGGGTGCTACAGATGAGAAGGACCCAGAGCAAACTCCACCACTGGGAGACACAGAGCCCAGCTCCCAACAGAAACACAGGCAGGGAACACCCTGGTTTGGGGAATGATCCTGAAAAGTTACTGRGCAAAAGCARCAGCCTGAAGTGCTGCATCAAACCACAAATGTGGAACAGGAATCACTCACCCAGACCTGGCAAAATTGGTCCAGTAAGCAATCATGGCCTCTGAGACAGTCCTGTGCTTGGGCAGGTAGCCCAGGGGGGTGACAAAGGGTTTCCCAAACACRTACTGCAGGTCATCAGCRTGGTCTGCCCCRACCCAGCTGGGGTAGACRGGCATGCGAGATGGCTGGGAGAACACGTAGCTGTAGGTCTTGGCACTCCTGGGGAAAGAAAACAGACTGGATAAGCAGCTGTGAGGGGAGAGCAGAGC